>OU343220.1:222186096-222312485 GCA_910596185.1 Chrysanthemum makinoi
CTTCTTTTTCATCCCATGTTAACACTTTTTCGTGTTGGCAAATCGTCCTTATTTTCATGCTGCTTCCATTTCACCTTTACCAAAGTCGTGATAATGCGATAATTGTCCAAATTGGCAAAATGCTATGAATGATTAATATAATGCACTTATTAAAAATAAAACTTGGACTTTTATGTTTCACCCACATACACCAATATTGTTCGTTGTATGGTTATTTCATTATAAGTATTTAGTGATTGCACTCTTAGTCATTATAAAGCTTGTCTTGTAATGGTGGTACAGAGGGTATTGATATTGATGAGATCTTTTAGTTCGATTGTCAAACCCGTACGTTCCTTGACACTTCTTAGTTTGGCTATTTTGGGCATTTTCCTGCTCATCAACTTGATGTCAAGAATGCCTTCACATGGAGATTTATCGGAGATCGCTATATGCATCACCTCCAAGATTTCGATTCGGCATCTTGACTATGTTTGTTTATTACAAAGTCTTTTTATGCTCAAGCCCATCTAGTTTGGTTTCAAAGGGTTTGCGATTATATTACTAATTTGTGCTCGCTTTCATCGATGTCACTATTCATTATTTTTTACCGATAAGGGACTGACACTGATTATTTATTATTATATGTTGATGACCAATGTTTTGAAAGGCTCAAGGCACACTAAGGAGCAAAGAGGGCCAAAGAGCCTCGAGTCGAGGCGCATTCCAAGGCGCGAGATTCATGAATGCGAGGCGCACTAAATACATTAAGTTTTTATAACATATGTGACCATTTATTTAGCTTAAATAACACAAAATAACATTAAAATACTTAATAGATGGCACATATTGCCATTATAGAGATTAAAATGGATCAGTTGTCACTTCTAAAATGGATCAACACTTTGGCTCGATGACTGATAAGGATTTAAAAGGTACACTTTTGAGGGGTCATTTAAGCCCTTAATTGATCACTTTTGTATCCGTTACTATTTAATTTCGTTCCTTTTCACTTTTTAGGTCTCTTGATGGCAAATTGCTGGAATGACACTTATTTGGACGAAAAGGCGCGAATATATGAAGAAAATTGCCAAAGTCAAGAATCGAGACACTCAAGCTGCTGGAATTGAAAGGGACGCGCCATCAAGCTTAATGTACGCCAATGTCGTGACACATCTTGAGACGACTCAGTAGCCAAATTGCTAATTTACAAGTGACGGCATCAAGTTTAAAAGGGTAGGGCGTCGCAACTGCATCGACGGCCTAGATTTGGATCCAGACGGCGCCGAGAGGTTGAAGTCACGGCGTCACGAGCATAAGGTGCGACGTCGTCCACAGAGTTGACGTGGCCAAGACGAAACCCTAATGGCGGCGACCCAAAGGCGTCACAATTAAAGAGTGACGCCGTCGCATTTTGTAACACTATATATAGAACTAATTTTTCGCTTTTACAGGAGGTAGTTTTGTGGAGTAAAACCTAGCGAACCTAACCGGATCGTCTTGGCAAGATCTTAGGGTTCCATACCCTATTTTACAACAAGATAAGTGTTTTACTTCATTGATTTAATCATGTCTTCAATTGTTTGTGTGTATGCTTGCGTGTTCTCCATGTAGGCTAATTTACTTGTGTGTTTGCTTAGATAATATGAAACCTAGTTATTGAATATTGATTGGTTGTCTCTTATCTTAATTGTGATTGATCTAGTATTGCGATAGGTCATTCCTTGTGTTATTAATGCTTGATTAGTCTTTGTTGAACCTTAGCTTATAGTTACTAGTGGAATTGTAGGCTAAATATCCAAAGATAACCTTAGTGTTAAGTTTATGAATCCTAGAGATTTCGTAGTCATTAACCTTAGGCAACTTCAAAGAGTTAGATAAACAGAACACCCCAAATTTGGTTTAGCGGAAGCATACATGTTATTTGGGAGCGTTACGGATCGGGTGAATCATAACACAAGTAATGCACAAAGAACGAATACACACTCCGTTTAATTTCATAAAATATTTTAAAACGTTATCTTACAACATTGTTTAGATAAATGGGCACATCCCATTAGTTTTAGTGGTCCCAATGTAAAACATCATTTTTGTGTAAAAACACTTCTTTAATACTACTACGACCATTTATCCGCTTCTTGCCTTGCATCCATGATTCAAGTTAAACACCTGAGAAAATATGCTAAAAAGGTCAGCTAAAAGCTGGTGAGTTCATAGGTTTAAATTAAAATAGTAAGTTTGGACCATAAGCAAAGCCATATAATCATTACAACGAATATAATGATATATGGATGAAAGTCTATTACGTTAGCTCTAAGCTCATGCAACCGATACTACTTACGGCCAGTATGCTAAAAGATGTCATACAATATAGGGCCCATAGCAAGTGTTTTGTCCATCAACACTTGATTCCGACATGGTATACGTTTCGCCTTGGCCTAAGCATGGCCAACCGAACGGAGGAGTCACCCTCAATAGATCTATTTATAACATTCGCGTTTCCCAATGGGGAATTGACGGTTCATGAAAAAGGGCATTCTCTAGGGACATAAGGGCTTAGGCTAAACCACATAATAGTAATCATGTAATAGTTTTGGTCCATAAAAAGGTTTTTGCATATTTCTCGCCCCAAGGTGTATAAAACAGTTTATCATGTAAAAGAGGGGCTATGAAAACTCACCTTAGTCAAAGTGCAATCCAAAATGTGGGATTAGTGATTGTTGTGAAGCGGCACCGACACGCGACCTAGATAAGGAGGGTAATGTTTTAGTTCATTGTTTTAAGTATTGCGTCCTCAAAATAGTTTAATTGTATTAAAACTAAACTTTAGTTTGTAAAAGTGTAAAAATGATCTCACTAGTAAGTATACGAAATATCTATATATACGTTTCATATTGACATTAATATTATTTTTAATATCCAAAGTTTGATATGAAAAATATTTATAACATTCCACTAGTAAGTTTATAATTGAGTATATACTTATTTAAGTTGACACAAAATGGTATTGTCAAACTTGTATATATATTAATTTATTTTCTAATTGTACTTAGAAAATATATTTGAGTTGAACTTGTAGACTATCATATTTATTAAGTGTTGAAATAAAGTAGTGGTCTTCGATTGTTTATCAAGAAATTGGTTCTCTCTAATTATAATTTCGACTAGTGAATTACTTGACATAGGTAAGTTTATCCGAGTTCCCTTGACGTTGAACTTTGATGTGTAACTGATTATGCTTTTAACGCTTGTTTCTTGAATTAGGAATTTACACTTGTTTTTATGATAGCATATAATTTCAAGAGAAATAATGATGTATATGCGGGAATGAGCTTGGCTTTTATTTGACTTCCGATTTAGCGAGTCTTATTTTGTTGACTCGTCAAACGCCCAAACAACACCCTCGTTGCTCAAGTGTTGGGTACGTGCCGCGGTTCACGGCCTGGTAATGGGATGGGCTTAGGCCCATATGAATTTTAATACTTCCCAGAGTAAGCTGGGTTGTGGCCCAATATGGTTTTCGGTATGAATTCATCAGGTTTTTCCAACTTTTGAAACAATGAGGAGCAAGTATTTGACAGTGATTTTCATAGAAGATTGATACAATATTTTGAGGTAGAGTTACAGGTGCTTAGGCGTTAAAATGCAAGGGGTGTAAAACACACCGCTTTTAGACTTCATACGCGATTCGCACTTAACCATGCTTAGGTCGTGAAGCCAAGACTTCCCAACCGTTAAACATGTACACATGACCCGTGTTCGACTCATTATTACAATTTCAATTGAATCAAACTCATATATACCGCTGTGATGAGAACCATAGCGAGAATTTTGACTCATAATGAGAATCAAACACGCACTCTTAATGACAAGTGCAACTTATTCTAAACACAATGTTTACAATCCGTAATTTGAGCCCCACAACTCTAAGGTAACACGCTTGTTTCTTATGCTTAGACGAGGCTATGACATGGTCCGACTCATTTACATGACTACGAACATCGGCTGGGAGGAAGAATGTTAGTATTTACTTGTGATCCTAGGACACTTGACTCATCTATATCACCTTGTTTCATAATCTTGACCTAAACTCAACATATCATTACTAAGTTAAATCTTATGACCAACGTAAGTTTTCAGGTTTGATATCATTCAACCTTAGCAAGTTTTACCAAAACTTATTCCTTCAAATTCCTATTCACGACAGAAAATCAAAACAACAAAATGCAAACGACATACCTAGGTTCCAAGGTGACATAATTGTTTATCAAAGCACAAGTATTATAACATCAAGAGTACCTAGTTATATAGTCAAATTACCAAGTTTTTATAAGACTTAACCCTCGTATTTCTTGGCTCATTTCCTCGATAGAAACCATTTTAACAAGTGAGTGACCAATTCAAGTTTCAAAGTGACAAATTTATTATCATAACGTTATAAGATTATACATACTTATCTTACAAACTCAAATAAAAACAAGACATCACCATTTAACATTTCATTATCAAAATTTATGTTACAACAGATTTACAAGGAAGGGAAGGACCATGAACCTTAAAAGTCAGTGAAGTAAATGTTGAGGATGAAAGCTAACTCGAGGAACCCCACACAAATCAAACCCCTTAACTGATTCCGAGCAAACCCAACAGCTTCTCGACACTCTTTGAGAATATCACTCTTGTGGTGTGTTTGAGATTTGATTTGTATGTGTCCTTGGTCATTCGAGTTGCTTAAGAATGGATTAGGAGAGGAGTCTTTGACCAAGCTTTCTCATCTTGCATCTTTGTTTGAAGCCAAATATAGCTTACTTCCAAAACTAAACGAATCTTGGACATAGGCTCAAGATGGATTGGTGTAAAGATTTGTTTCTCTCATGAGGTTTATCTTGATTTTCCTTGGATTCCATTGAAGAGTAGCGGCGCATCAAGAGGGATTTGGGAAGCAAAACTTTCTTGAATATGGTATGAAAGAGGAAGGGTAGGATGGATGAATATGTTGGGTTATCTCTTTAGGGAGATCTGGCCTAGGAGAGCGCAGGGCTAGGGAGGAAGAAGAATATTTGGATATCTCTTTCCTGGTTCTTGTGTTTGCTTTCTTGTCGTGTGTGGATGAGAGAAGGACAAAGGCAATATCTCAAGTTTCAAGTAAAGATTTTATTTTAGTAATAATACATTTAAGTGGGTTTGTATATGTATTATTTTACTTAGGCACTTGTAGTAGATTGCATTTACTTATGAAATAATTGTGTTTGAGTTTTATAAGGATTATTGTTTAAGTGATAGTAAGTTAAGTATTTTGTGTCCCGCGAAATTTTATTGTGACCAGAGTATCATTGTTTGATAATTTTTATAACGTAGTGTCTTATTGTTACATGTCTGAAATATTTATTTTGGTAATATTCCATAACAGGACATTAACATGTCATCAAGTCCTTATCATAGTGTACGATACGCCGGCGCAATTTGCGGTCACTGGGGTAAACGAGATAACCTCTCGTCTTACAATTTAAATCATAAGACAAAATGAAATATTCATAAAATGATATGAATGCAAGAGTGGTGAAATCTTTATTGTATGCGAGTTATCTACTCAAATGATCAAGCAAAGCTTATGCATGCTTAATGAATTTGGCTTAGTAATAATAAATTACTAATCATCTAAATTTTAGTGAATTTAATTTACCGTGTGTCACATCCTCCCCGCCTTGGAAGAGAAGACCGTCCTCGGTTTTCAGTTAGGATTACTTGGTGAAGTAGAGAAAAGGTGTGGGTATTTGCGCTTGAATTGGTCTTCACGCTCCCACGTGTATTCGGGACCTCTTTGAGAGTTCCAACGGACTTTGACGATCGGGATGCGGCTTTGCTTAAGCCGTTTGATTTCTCTATCCAAAATTTCAATGGGTTCCTCGACAAAATTCAATCTTTCGTCAACTTGGATTTCTTCCAAAGGAATGTCAAGAGTTTCGTCAGAAAGGCATTTCTTCAAGTTGCATACGTGAAACACGTTGTGTGCAAGCTGAGTTCTGTGGTAATTGAGTCGGTATGCTACCGGTCCGATTCTAGAATTTTGAAAGGTCCAATATAACGAGGATTTAACTTTCCACGTTTTCCAAAATGGATCACGCCCTTCCACGGCGCAACTTTGAGCATAACTTTATCTCCTACTTGAAACTCAAGTGGTTTCCTCCTTTTATCCGCGTAGTTCTTTTGACGGTCACGAGCCGCTTGCAGTCGGTTTTGATTTGTACAACTCTTCTCGGTAGTTTCTGGATTAACTCCGACCAGTGTTGACTTTCTCCAACTTCGGCCCAACACACAGGTGATCTACACTTCCGAACATAGAGTGCTTCATATGGTGCGGCTTGATGCGTGTGATAGCTGTTGTTGTAAGAAAACTCGGCTAATGGCAAGTGCTTATCCCGGCCATTTCCAAAGTCTATCACACATGCTCTTAGCATATCCTCTAGTGTTTGAATGGTTCTCTCGCTTTGTCCATCGGTCTGAGGATGATAAGCGGTGCTCATGTCGAGGTTAGACCCTAAAGCATCTTGAAGTGATTTCCAGAAATTTGAGGTGAAACGGCTATCTCTGTCTGAGATGATGGAAATTGGTACACCATAGCGTGCGATGATTTCCTTAGGGTATAGTTGTGAAAGTTTTTCCATTCCATCACTTTCTTTCATCGGTAGAAAATGTGCTGACTTGGTGAGGCGATCAACTATTACCCAAATAGTGTCGTAGCCTTTAGAGGTTTTAGGTAACTTAGTGATAAATTCCATTGTTATACGTTCCCATTTCCACTCGGGGATTTCGGGTTGTACGAGTAGGCCTGAGGGTCTCGATGTTCGCCTTTAACTTTTGAACATGTTAAACACCGGCTGACATATGTTGTAATGTCGGCTTTCATGTTTGGCCACCAGTACAATTTCTTCAGATCAAGGTACATCTTGTCGGATCCTGGGTGGATGGAGTATTTAGACTTGTGGGATTCGTGCATAATAATGTCGCGAATTTCTCCGTAGAGTGGTATCCAACTTCGCTCTTTGAAACACAAAATTCCATCCGACCTTTTTACGAATCCATTTTCACTTTCTGGCATTCCGTAAAGGTTCTCATTCGGACGATTTTCCTCTTTTAGTGCTTTTGATTGTGCCTCCAAAATCTTGGATGGAAGAGGTGAACTAATTGTCATACCCAAGGATCTGACTCTAAGAGGTTTTGGTCGCTCTTTTGTACTCAGAGCATCGGCAACTACATTCGCTTTACCCGGATGGTAACGAATATCGCAGTCGTAATCACTGAGTAATTCCAACCATCGGCGTTGTCTCATGTTCAGCTCTTTTTGATCCAAAATGTGTTGTAGACTTTTGTGATCGGTGTATACGACACACTTCGTGCCATACAAGTAGTGTCTCCAAATTCTGAGTGCAAACACAACTGATCCTAACTCCAAGTCGTGCGTTGTGTAGTTTTTCTCATGGGTCTTCAACTGGCGAGGCGTATGCTATCACTTTCTCTCTTTGCATTAACACCGCTCCTAGCCTCTTGTGTGAAGCGTCGCAATAAACAACAAAATCTTCACAAACTTCCGGTAAGGCCAAGATAGGTGCACTACGCAACTTTTCTTTAAGGAGTTAAAAAGCTTCTTCTTCTTTTTCTCCCCAGTCAAACTTGGTGTTTTTCTGGGTTAACTTGGTTAAAGATTTGGCAATCTTTGAGAAACCTTCAATGAATCTTCTAGTATCCCAGTCCTAAGAATTGACGTATTTGTAGGAGTTGTGGGTGTCGCCCAATCCTTTATTGACTCGATCTTAGCGGGATCTACATGAATACCCTGACTGTCGATTACATGACCTAGAAATTGTACAGTAGATATCCAAAATTCACACTTCGAGAACTTTGCATACAGTTCTTCCTTCTTCAACAATTCTAAGATCAATCTAAGATGCTCTTCGTGTTCTTTCACACTCTTGGAATAAATTAGGATATCGTCAATGAATACGATCACAAATTTATCCAAGTAGGGTTTACACACTCGGTTCATGAGGTCCATGAACACAGCTGGTGCGTTGGTTAACCCAAAAGGCATGACTTGGAACTCGTAGTGTCCATAACGAGTTCTGAAGGCGGTTTTGGGAATGTCTTCTTCCCGAACTCTTAGTTGATGGTATCCGGACCTTAAGTCGATTATTTTTGAATAAACACTTGAACCTTGAAGTTGATCGAATAAGTCATCGATCCTCGGGAGTGGGTAGCGGTTCTTAATGGTTAGTTTATTCAATTCACGATAGTCAATGCACATTCAGAAAGTTCCGTCCTTCTTTTTGACGAATAAGACTGGTGCTCCCCATGGTGATGAGCTTGGTCTAATGAACCCTTTTTCTGCAAGCTTTGACAGCTGGTTTGACAACTCCTGGAGTTCCGTTGGAGCTAATCGATAAGGTGCTCTTGCCAGTGCGGCACCGCACTAGATCGATCTGAAATTCAACCGTCGGGTCGGCGGGAGTCCCGCAAATCTTCGGAAAGACTTCAGGAAATTCCTTTACTATTGGCACGTCTTCCAGACGTTTTTCTTCCTTTTCTTTTTCATCCTTTCCAGTGACTTGTGCTAGGAAGATGTGACATCCTTCCTCAATACACCTTAACACCTTGGTACAGGAAATGACATGCAGTCTTGAAACGCTTCTTCTGTCACTTATGTCCCCTTCTATTGTTAGGACTTCATCTCCATAGGGTAATTGGACTAGTTTCTCATCACAAATGATGGCAGCATGATATTTTGCTAACCAATCCATTCCGACGATGACATCGAAACTACCCAATGCTACGGGTATTAAGTCGATATTGAATGGGTGGTTTAACAAGTTAAGGGTGCAACCTCTTATGATGGTATCTACCCTTTCTACGTTACCGTTAGCTAGTTCCACGTTGTATGCATTTCCTAATGCAGTTGGGGCAATATCGAGTAGTGGACTAAATGTATTAGAAACAAAACTCCTATCGGCTCCCGTATCAAACAATATGGATGCATAACGGTTATTTATAAGGAACGTACCCGTCACAACATTCGGGTCTTCCTGAGCTTCCACTTTGGTTACGGCATAGACTCTTCCACGAGCTCCTTCGCCATTTCCTTGATTACTCGACTGTCCAACATTACCCTGAATCCTGCCATTCCCATGGCTTCCTGGATTTCCTCGGTTTCCTTGATTTCCTCCATGGCCTGGGTTTCTGGTCTTTCGGCATTCATTCTTATAATGCCCTTTCTCACCACAACCAAAGCATGTTATAGCAGCTCTTGGGTCCTGAGCTGGAGCTGTTTGAACTGTCGCCAATGATTTGGACCTGCAGTTCCTGGTCAAGTATCCGATTTTCTGACAAGCATTAAGACTTGATGTACATTGCCCCTTGTGATGCAGTGTGCATCGATTACACAATGGTGCAGTCCCTGAGTACGGTTTCCTTTCCCCAATACCCGCTGCATAAGCTCTAGTAACATTTTGCCTCTTGCTTTGATTGTTGCTGTTGTTGCCACGGTATTCATTGTTGTTGTAGCCTTGAGAATGGTTGTCCCATTTCCTCTTATTGTCAACCACTTTGTCCATGGAATCCTCAATCACTTGGTCCATGAGTTTGTTGGCTACTTCGATAGTTTCATGAAGATCAGCAGCCTTAGAAGTGGTTACATTGCCCTTGATAGGTTGGGGCAGTCCTCCGATGTATCTCTCTAACAATCGAGTCTCAGTGGGGACCATTTCAGGACACAATAAGGCTAGTTCTTGAAATCGCTGATTATAAGCAGCCATATTGGTGCCTTGAACCTTGAGGTTCCAAAAATTATGCTCGAGCTTCTTAATCTCATTACGAGGACGGTACTTTCGAAGTACCATTTCCTTGAAGTTCTCCCATGGCATGGCATAGGCAACATCGAAACTAGCAGATTTCAGGAAATTGTTCCACTAGGTCAAGGCAAGATCCGTGAAAGTGAATGATGCATACTTAACCTTAGACTCTTCTTCACAATTGCATATTCGGAACACAGTCCCGAGCTTTTCGATCCATCTAGTCAGACCAACAGCTCCTTCGGTTCCACTAAAACCTCCAGTCATGGTTTTACGAAAGTCTTGATAAGTACAAGTGCGGGCTGGGTGGGTGGTCTCGAAGTTCCAGATAGTAGACGAGTGATTTGCTGCAGCTAAAGCGGCGTTCACTCGCTCATTGACTAGTTGGTCAATCATGGCTTGATTCATGATAGGTTGGATTGGAGTAGCCCTAGCAGGAGTAGTGGCTTCAGCAGTCTGATCGTGTGTGACTCTGTTTGGAATAGCAGCGTTTGCAGCTTGGTTGCGAGTAACCCTCGCTGGAATAGGAGCATTGGGAGCTCCACCAGGGTTGGTACTTTTCGATCTTCGTTTTGGCGGCATTTCTGCAGTAGGAAAGGTAGTGAGATACATAACCTTTTAAACAAGGTAAGTGCCAAGTAATAGTGTAAATATCGCAGATAGATCATATGAGCAATCTATAAAAGAAGGGACAATTGGATAGGAAAATAAGTTGACATAGATAGAATTTCGGTTACAAGGTTTCTAAAGTACATGATGAGATACTAGATGGAATACAACCGAAATACAACGGAAATACAATGGAAATACAAACTGAAGTACAAGAGTGATAACTAACACTAACTGTTATAAATCCAGTTTAGTGTGATACATCATGAAATCATATCTAAGGATATCCACGCTCGGTACGGAGTCGCTCAATGGTAGCAATCAACTCTCGCTGCGTATCCTCCAAACTCGCGATACGTCTCATCTGAGATGCTAACATAGACTCTAAACCAGTAGTCCTCTGCCACTCCTCTCTGGCAGTATCTCTAGCCATCCACTGGACGCGCTCTAGCTCCTCTAATCGTCCGTGCATCTGGGCTTGACCTCTGCCCAAAGCTCGTGTCCTGCTATCCAACTCTCTAACATCCTCGACTTGAGCCTCAACCCTAAAACCCAGTCGAATCCGCTCGTGTCTCTCGAGCTCCACGCTCTAAAACAATACATCAGTAACTCGGTCTAAACCCTCAACACGCTGCTCGCAGGCTTGTAAGCGTGTTGGATCGACTCTCTCTAGCTGATCAGTATGGACTCCTAGCAGAGTCTCATGAGAGTCCAGCTGAATAAATATCCTCTCAGTGAGGGTCAGATCGCCATCTGGAGATCCTGATAGGTCTGGTTCTGACTGTGCATCAACCGGTGCAGCTTCCTCGATGGTCTCAAGCTGTCTAGTGGCGCGTGCAAGGCGCTCCATGTCTGCTGCAAATGGTATGAATGAAGGTGATGATGGACTATAGCTCGGACTGGCGATGTGTGGTGCAGAACTGATCGCACAATCAATATCTCTCCAAGTAATCTCATTACTTTCCTCCTGGCTACGGAGGAAAGCAGCTCTCTGTCCCAATCCAAATGGTGCATCAATGTCCATGTCATCGCTCAATCTCTGAGCCATCCTGGAGCTTTGTCCTAGCTCCTGAATACTATGGACAATCTCCAGACCTAGTATATCCATATCTGCTGCTGTGCTAACATGTCCAGGGACACTCTCAGTAGGCATAGGCTCTGGTAGTTCCTTCTCAGGATCCTCTTCCGGATCTTCTTCCGGGTCTTCCTCTGAGTAGGAATCAGTAGATCTCTGGAGTCTCTGATGAGGTGGGGACTCAGTAGATGATGGTGTCAGTGACTCTGAAGTAGTAGAAGGACCCATGTAAGCAGCACGAGTCATCTGAGAAGCTAGTGCAGGCACAAATGAATACCGCTCTCGATATCCAGGCACTCTCACAATCATGCGGGGTTTTTGCCTGCGCGTCAACAAAGCTGATGGAGTGGTGGTACGGTAGGTGTAATAACTGGCTGAGCTGCTAATGTGGCCTGAATATACGGATCAGTGGCTAAGTGTGCAAGCTGACGGGTGGTAGGTGAGTGAGCTAGTAGGATATCCTCCTGAACATCGTGAGTGAAGGCTGGTGAAGGCATAGTCTGTGACAAGACGGTGCATATGTGTAAGTATGTGGAAAATATGCTCATAATGAATATGAAATAGTGCATAAGTAAATAGGAAATAAAACATGTAGTCCTATTTAAATAAACTCTAAGTAAAATGGCAAGTAAGGCAAGCGGCGATCGGCGGTCGTAGTATGATGTTTTTAGTGAAAAGTAGTTATAGTTTAGGGTTTATATGTACCTAGTTCTCTATAACCTTGGCTCTGATGCCAATCTGTAACACCCCCAAATTTGGTTTAGCGGAAGCATACGTGTTATTTGGGAGCGTTACGGGATCGGTGAATCATAACACAAGTAATAAAGAACGGAATACACACTCCGTTTAATTTCATAAAATATTTTAAAACGTTATCTTACAACATTGTTTAGATAAATGGGCACATCCCATTAGTTTTAGTGGTCCCAATGTAAAACATCATTTTTGTGTAAAAACACTTCTTTAATACTACTACGACCATTTATCCGCTTCTTGCCTTGCATCCATGATTCAAGTTAAACACCTGAGAAAATATGCTAAAAAGGTCAGCTAAAAGCTGGTGAGTTCATAGGTTTAAATTAAAATAGTAAGTTTGGACCATAAGCAAAGTCATATAATCATTACAACGAATATAATGATATATGGATGAAAGTCTATTACGTTAGCTCTAAGTTCATGCAACCGATACTACGACAGTTTCTGTATGCTAAAAGATGTCATACAATATAGGGCCCATAGCAAGTGTTTTGTCCCTCAACACTTGATTCCAACATGGTATACGTTTCGCCTTGGCCTAAGCATGACCAACCGAACGGAGGAGTCACCCTCAATAGATCTATTTATAACATTCGCGTTTCCCAATGGGGAATTGACGGTTCATGAAAAAGGGCATTCTCTAGGGACATAAGGGCTTAGGCTAAACCACGTAATAGTAATCATGTAATAGTTTTGGTCCATAAAAAGGTTTTTGCATTTTTCTCACCCCAAGGTGTATAAAACAGTTTATCATGTAAAAGAGGGGCTATGAAAACTCACATTAGTCAAAGTGCAATCCAAAATGTGGGATTAGTGATTGTTGTGAAGCGGCACCGACACGCGACCTAGATAAGGAGGGTAATGTTTTAGTTCATTGTTTTAAGTATTGCGTCCTCAAAATAGTTTAATTGTATTAAAACTAAACTTTAGTTTGTAAAAGTGTAAAAATGATCTCACTAGTAAGTATACGAAATATCTATATATACGTTTCATATTGACATTAATATTATTTTTAATATCCAAAGTTTGATATGAAAAATATTTATAACATTCCACTAGTTTAATTTATTTTCTAATTGTACTTAGAAAATATATTTGAGTTGAACTTGTAGACTATCATATTTATTAAGTGTTGAAATAAAGTAGTGGTCTTCGATTGTTTATCAAGAAATTGGTTCTCTCTAATTATAATTTCGACTAGTGAATTACTTGACATAGGTAAGTTTATCCGAGTTCCCTTGACGTTGAACTTTGATGTGTAACTGATTATGCTTTTAACGCTTGTTTCTTGAATTAGGAATTTACACTTGTTTTTATGATAGCATATACTGAAGAGAAATACGATGTATATGCGGGAATGAGCTTGGCTTTTATTTGACTTCCGATTTACGCTTCGAGTCTTATTTTGTTGACCCGTCAAACGCCCAAACAACACCCTCGTTGCTCAAGTGGGCTGTGGCCCGGCGGCCTGGGTACTGGGATGGGCTTAGGCCCATAAGAATTTTAATACTTCCCTTGAGTAAGCTGGGTTGTGGCCCAATATGGTTTTCGGTATGAATTCATCAGGTTTTTCCAACTTTTGAAACAATGAGGAGCAAGTATTTGACAGTGATTTTCATAGAAGATTGATACAATATTTTGAGGTAGAGTTACAGGTGAGGCGTTAAAAATGCAAGGGGTGTAAAACACACTACTTTAGACTCGCAACGCGTCGCACTTAACCATGCTTAGGTCGTGAAGCCAAGACTTCCCAACCGTTAAACATGTACACATGACCCGTGTTCGACTCATTATTACAATTTCAGTGAATCAAACTCATACCGCTGTGATGAGAACCATAGCGAGAATTTTGACTCATAATGAGAATCAAACACGACTCACACGAGTGCAACTTATTCTAAACACAATGTTTACAATCCGTAATTCGAGTCCCACAACTCTAAGGTAACACGCTTGTTTCTTATGCTTAGACGAGGCTATGACATGGTCCGACTCATTTACATGACTACGAACATCGGCTGGGAAGAAGAATGTTAGTATTTACTTGTGATCCTAGGACACTTGACTCATCTATATCACCTTGTTTCATAATCTCGACCTAAACTCAACATATCATTACTAAGTTAAATCTTATGACCAACGTAAGTTTTCAGGTTTGATATCATTCAACCTTAGCAAGTTTTACCAAAACTTATTCCTTCAAATTCCTATTCACGACAGAAAATCAAAACAACAAAATGCAAACGACATACCTAGGTTCCAAGGTGACATAATTGTTTATCAAAGCACAAGTATTATAACATCAAGAGTACCTAGTTATATAGTCAAATTACCAAGTTTTTATAAGACTTAACCCTCGTATTTCTTGGCTCATTTCCTCGATAGAAACCATTTTAACAAGTGAGTGACCAATTCAAGTTTCAAAGTGACAAATTTATTATCATAACGCAAGATTATACATACTTATCTTACAAACTCAAATAAAAACAAGACATCACCATTTAACATTTCATTATCAAAATTTATGTTACAACAGATTTACAAGGAAGAGAAGGACCATGAACCTTAAAAGTGAGCTGAGTAAATGTTGAGGATGAAAGCTAACTCGAGGAACCCCACACAAATCAAACCCCTTAACTGATTCCGAGCAAACCCAACAGCTTCTCGACACTCTTTGAGAATATCACTCTTGTGGTGTGTTTGAGATTTGATTTGTATGTGTCCTTGGTCATTCGAGTTGCTTAAGAAGGGATTAAGAGAGGAGTCTTTGACCAAGCTTTCTCATCTTGCATCTTTGTTTGAAGCCAAATATAGCTTACTTCCAAAACTAAACGAATCTTGGACATAGGCTCAAGATGGATTGGTGTAAAGATTTGTTTCTCTCATGAGGTTTATCTTGATTTTCCTTGGATTCCATTGAAGAGTAGCAGCGCATCAAGAGGGATTTGGGAAGCAAAACTTTCTTGAATATGGTATGAAAGAGGAAGGGTAGGATGGATGAATATGTTGGGTTATCTCTTTTTAGGGAGATTCGGCCTAGGAGAGGCGCAGGGCTAGGGGAGGAAGAAGAATATTTGGATATCTCTTTCCTGGTTCTTGTGTTTGCTTTCTTGTCGTGTGTGGATGAGAGAAGGACAAAGGCAATATCTCAAGTTTCAAGTAAAGATTTTATTTTAGTAATAATACATTTAAGTGGGTTTGTATATGTATTATTTTACTTAGGCACTTGTAGTAGATTGCATTTACTTATGAAATAATTGTGTTTAGGTTTTATGAGGATTATTGTTTAAGTGATAGTGAGTTAAGTATTTTGTGTCCCGCGAAATTTTATTGTGACCAGAGTATCATTGTTTGATAATTTTTATAACGTAGTGTCTTATTGTTACGTGTCTGAAATATTTATTTTGGTAATATTCCATAACACAGACATTTGTCATCAAGTCCTTATCATAGTGTCGGTATGCGTGCAGTGTCGGTCACTGGGGTAAACGAGATAACCTCCCGTCTTACAATTTAAATCATAAGACAAAAATGAAATATTCATAAAATGATATGAATGCAAGAGTGGTGAAATCTTTATTGTATGCGAGTTATCTACTCAAATGATCAGGCAAAGCTTATGCATGCTTAATGAATTTGGCTTAGTAATAATAAATTACTAGTCATCAGTTAAATTTTAGTGAAAATTTACCGTGTGTCACATAAACGCATACCCTACGACCTTAGAAACACAACGCGTTAAGAATAAGGACGTGACAATTCAACCATCAATAGGAGATAACTAGGGAGTAATAACATCTAAGTAAACAAATTTTTAATCATCATTAGAGCACACAACAATAGACATAGACTACACTCACCTTAGTTTAGATAATTAGATAAGTAGAGTAATCAGTAGAAATACCAACCCCCAAATCCAAACCCCGAGATTCGTACCTTTCCATTTTCTAAAAAACATAAAAAGAAAAAAATAATCTTCCTCAACCCCAACCTTAGCGTAGTAATTTCTCACTAGCATTCCTATTCCCTAGAGAACGATATCAATTCCGAGGCTTACCCTAATACTACACTACAACGATTAGGTTCACTGCCTAGGGTGTTGAAAAACTTGCTCGACAAAAAGGAAGTTCCTTTGACCCCGAACGCGCGTTGTACATGTATCAAGTTTTTGGCGCCGCTGCCGGGGAATAGAATAGCTAGTTAGATTTTCACCTCGTTTAGGTTCCCTTGCTTGATTCCTATCAAGTAAGATTTTTTCTCCTTTTAGCTTCCTTGTAGTCTATCCCCCTTCTTCGTGACCTTTGTTCGTAATCCCATTACTTTTCATCATGGAAGGTGATAAACCACCAAACAACAACCTACCATCAAACAAATACCCACCACTTGATCCAACTTTTGCCAACCAACTTCGAGCTCGTATTGTTAGTGAAATTGGAGAGCTTAAGAAATTGAATAGGATAATTGAAAGCGCACTTGAGGAAGCCCTTAAGGAATCCACTGGTACTTTAGATAGTGATTCGACCTCAAGTGATTCGGAGGATGAATTAGAAGAAGGAGATTATAAGGTGTTAGAAATTATGGAGGGTAGTAAGGAGGAGGAGTAACTTAGGGAGTATTTTGATTCATACCCTAACGGGAAGGAAACCGCCTATCACTATAATGTAGTTAACTTCTCACGACCACCTTTTGAGCCTCACATAAAAAGTGGTGACCCTTAAAACATTAAGATACCATGCATGATTGGTTACTCATATAAGGATCACACTTACATAGACTATACGACACCAATGAACATAATGTCTAGGCTCTATTACAAATGGATCATGAGCGAAAAGTTAGGACCTATGAGGGACCCCGTTTACCCTAGGAAAGTGAGTGACTATGTTGGGAGGGTTAAAGGATTGCATGTCTTCGTAGGTAAATTCACATATAGGTGTGATTTCATGATCTTAGAAAATGTTAAGGGCATCATTGATGGGTTTTTAGGAGATGCAATACTTGGGAGACCATTTATTGAGGAATCTAAGATGGTTTATGATGATGCTACACGCATCGTTCGGGGTCAAAGGAACTTCCTTTTCGTCGAGCAAGTTTTTCAACACCCTAGGCAGTGAACCTAATCGTTGTAGTGTAGTATTAGGGTAAGCCACAGGAATTGATATCGTTCTCTAGGGGAATAGGAATGCTAGTGAGGAGTTACTACGCTAAGGTTGGGGTTGAAGAAGATTATTTTTTATCTTTTTTATGTTTTTTAGGAAATGGAAAGGTACGAATCTCGGGGTTTGGATTTGGGGGTTTTGGTACTTCTACCGATTAATCTACTTATCTAATCTAACTAGTGGGTAGTCTATGTCTAATTAATGTGTGCTCGTATGATAGTTTAAGAATGTGTTTACTTAGGTTGTATTACTCCTTAATTATCTCCTATTGATGGTTGAATTGTCACGTCCTTATTCTTAATCGCGTTGTGTGTCTAAGGTCGTAGGGTATGCGTTTATCCCTAACTCTTTGAAACTACCAAAGGGTCTTGTCTACAAACTCTAACTGTAAGGTACTCTTTGGAAGGTTTAGCCTACAACTACTCTAGGTGTTATAGTCTAAGGTTCACAAAGATTAATCAAGCATTAACTACACAACGAATGACCTATCGCATTACTAGATCATTAACAATTAAGATAAGAGACAACCAATCAATATTCAATAGTTAAGTTTCATATTCCCTAAGCAAACACACAAGTAAATTAGCCGGACATGGAGAACATGCAAGCATACACACAAATAATTGAAGACATAATTGAATTAATGAAGTAAAACACTTATCTTGATGTAAGATAGGGTTTGGAACCCTAAAATACTGTACAAGACAGCCTTGGTTCGGTTTAGGTTTTTACTCCAAAATACTACACACTTCAAAACTGAAAAATTCGGATTCTATGTATAAGATTACAAATGCGACGGCGTCACCTTTTAGGTTGTGACGCCGTCGGGTCGCCGTCATTAGGGTTTCGTCTTGGCCACGTTAGTCTTGCGACGGCGTCACCTTATGCTTGTGATGTCGTCCTCTTCAGCCTTGACGCCGTCTGGCATTTCATCATTAATCTAGGCGTTCGTGAGTTATGGCTACTTTTTAATATTTAACCCGCTTTCAAAAATGACACCGTCACATTTGAAAATAAGCAATTTGGTTTTCCTATTTATTTGGTCACAACATCAGCTCCGACACTTTTCTTAAAAATATACACCACGTCCCCAATTTTCACAAGCTTGAAAGTGTCTCATCTCATTGATTCTTTGGTCATTTTCTTCAGATATCCGCTTTTCCTACAAATAAATGCCATTCCACCAAATTGCCTTCAAGAGACCTAAAAAGTGAAAAGGAACGATATTAAGTTGGGATACAAAAGTATCAAATAATTAAACGCCTACAAAAGGTACATTTTAAAACACCTTCTCTTTATGCCATCAAGAGTTTTAGAAGGATCATAGCCATTTTTTTAGTTCAAGCATAATCACAACTGAGTGTGTTACACTCTTATATAATTTTGCCCAAAAATAAGAAGTTTGAGGGTATTGATGATCAGATAGACAATCATTTACCGGCTTTTATTTAAGTATCTTTTCATGGAGATGAACTAGGTTTACTACACCGCTTGATTTATTGAGTTATGGCCCTGATTATATTCTTGATGAGTGATTAGGAACCCATCAGGTGTATGGTAGGATTAGTCCTCTAGAGTTGAAAGGGAACCTAGGGGCACGACTTCGAGTCTAGCTACAAGACTCATAAATAAATTTCTGGAAAAACTACGTGGGTTCAAACCCATGCTTAATTGTTTGGCCTTGATTTTGTAGTATACTTTTTATTGATTGTTTATTCTCACCGTGGTGAATTTTTAAATTTGGCGACGAAATATATTAAAAATGCAACATATATTTATTTTGTCTTTAACCTCGTCTTAATTACATATCAAAAATATATTTTACATAAGGATAATGTAGGATTTACACACGTTTTCAAAAGTAACTGAACATGAGAATTACTAATTATTTAAAAGTATATACATGTGACCATGTTTGCGGTTCGAGTCAAACTTTTGCGAATTGTATCGAGTTCACCGGGCATAATGGATGTTTTGCAAGGTAATAATTTTTATATTCTAAAGATAAAATTTTCAACAGAACTTTTTCCTTAAATCGATGAGACCTTTTGGATGTCATGATAACTTTTAGATACGCGTCGAGTAGATCAACTACTAACTAATTAATTTCAAGAAAATTCATTGTTTTCGAGTGGTAATTTATTTATAAACTTTTGGAATTTTCTAGGTCTTAATTTTCAAGAAAATCTGGTTAAATAACATCGAAATGCATGCATAACCATTGCAACTCTTACATTATATCCTAGTTTAGTAGAGTCGTATATATATATTGTTACTCACGATTTTACTAAGGTTTCGTTTATTTTCTTCAAGTGTGCAGGTTTTATTTATCAAGAAGAAGATACCATAAGATTGAATAAGAGCTTGATTCTTACGCATACATTGAACATCTTTATGAAGAATTTAACCACTACTTCACACGGATCCTTGAGCTAATCGAGTATTAGTTTCTTTTCGTTTTTAATTACCTTGTCCCTTCCATTATCATAACTTTGGAGCGGATATCTTTCTGAGAACATTGAGGACAATGTTCAGTTTGACAAAGAAGTGTAGGGAGGGAAAAGGTAACAAAGGAACTTTGCAAACTCCCATGTTGCTTATCCATATTGTGACTACTTTTGCACTTGTGCAATTTCATTTGTGTAATAAACCATGAGAAATATCGCTTAGGGTAATTTTGGCACCAAATTTAAAATTTTTCATGACATGTAGAGTGGGCCATTAGTCTTAATAAAGCGTCTCATGGATAGGAAGTTATATACTAGCACAAAAACCCTTTACCACTTAAATTGCCAACAACAATGTAATGTGAGGATCTTTAGATTTGTAGGAATGTTTAAAGCATTCCACTTTAATGCTTCGAGTGTGAACCGGTAGTATAATAGATTATAGAACTTGTTTTGTGATGCATTCCGAGATCGTTAGTAAGACTACACTTGTGTAGTTAGAAATAACTAAATGATAAGAGTAGCATTAGGAGTCTTTAACCTGAAGTTGCATTGGTGGGTGGGTATGCATGATGTTTACCCGTCTACATATACCGTATCATATCTTTCTTTTCCACATCGGTTGAGACATAATTCCCCACACCCTTGCGTCATGTACTCATCTTTAGTACACATACCCTAGTTAACCCCTCAGAGCTTATCCTTTTCGCGTTTCTCGTGATGTTTTGGTTTTCCGGAATATCAATGAAGAGCATTGTTTACAATCCAACCCCCAAATGTACACCCAAATCGCCTTAGCCTACCTTGTATGCACTCACTTTTAGTGCATTATTGTTATCATACTAAACCCTTAGTTAAATTATCTAGTTGCTTGCATAAGTTGCTAAGTCGAGTCATATCCTTTGTACACAGTTTTGGGACGATTGGGACTCATGGGAAAAGTTAAATTTTATGAAATGATGGGAAGGGAACGTTAAATTCAAATTCCCTTTATTTGCGTAATAATGTACTCCAAGTGTTTTGATCTTTTCAATTCGGGTCAAATTAGTGTTAGAATAATAAAAACTCAAGTGTAGGGATGTGGCTATAAATCCCTATCATTTTGATGTTATCGTAGAGGATGGTAGAGTAAAAGTGTATGGAAAAAAAAACATACGGGCTACCATCCTACATCTATCTTTAAATTTATGTTCGTTTGTTTTAATTTATCTAGAGTTTAGAGTGTCGAGTCTTGACTTCATTCTTGGCAACGTTTTCTTCGCATGCTGATGTGCGAAAACATAAAGATTTTTGACTGCCACCACTAAATCGCCTATCGACCACCAAACCCTTTGTTTCCATACCGTAAGTTTACCCTAACGTTACAACCCTTTAAAAGACCTCTTGGATAGTCTTTCCTAGGTGCTTACGCCAAAGCGATGGAGGTTTGATCTAATCTCAAGCCTATGGTAATATATGTACTAGGACCGGTCATTTCTTAATGCATAGTGCATCATATTAGTTCTTCATGGCATTTCATTTCAATTAATCGCGTAATTTTTATATAATATTTCATATTTACCCGAGAGATGAGATGTATTTTTCCAAACTTACCACTATATTTTGAGGTGCTAGTATGTTTTAATTTCCGTTGTTGTTATTGACTTTTCTTATATGTGTATGTGAATCATTCTATTTTGAACTATTAATGCTTCATGTACCAAAAGTTCAATTATCCACACTTTACTTACATTTTCCTACAAAAATTAATTACACCCAAAGTATATACATTTGCTTGAGGACAAGAAAATACCAAATGTAGGGATATTTGATAAGGATTTAAAAGGTACACTTTTGAGTGGTCATTTAACCCCTTAATTGATCACTTTTGTATCCGTTACTACTAAATTTCGTTTCTTTTCACTTTTTAGGTCTCTTGAAGGCAAATTACTGGAATGACACTTATTCGGACGAAAAGGCGCGAATATATGAAGAAAATGGCCAAAGTCAAGAATCGAGACACTCAAGCTGCTGGAATTGAAAGGGGACTGCGTCACTGCTTAATTGCGACGCCGTCGCGACACATCTTGAGAAGACTCAGTAGCCAAATTGCTAATTTACAAGTGACGACATCGGGTTTAAAAGAGTAGGGCGTCACAACTCAGACGGCCTAGATTTGGATCCAGACGGCGTCAGAGGTTGAAGCCCACGGCGTCACGAGCATAAGGTGACGCCGTCACAGAGTTAACGTGGCCAAGACGAAACCCTAATGGCGGCGACTCGACGGCGTCACAATTAAAGAGTGACGCCGTCACATTTTGTAACACTATATATAGAATCCGAATTTTTCAGTTTTACAGGAGGTAGTTTTGTGGAGTAAAAACCTAAACCGAACCAAGGCTGTCTTGGGCAGTATCTTAGGGTTCCATACCCTATTTTACAACAAGATAAGTGTTTTACTTCATTGATTAATCATGTCTTCAATTGTTTGTGTGTATGCTTGCATGTTCTCCATGTCCGGCTAATTTACTTGTGTGTTTGCTTAGATAATATGAAACCTAGTTATTGAATATTGATTGGTTGTCTCTTATCTTAATTGTGATTGATCTAGTATTGCGATAGGTCATTCGTTGTGTTATTAATGCTTGATTAGTCTTTGTTGAACCTTAGCTTATAGTTACTAGTGGAATTGTAGGCTAAATATCCAAAGATAACCTTAGTGTTAAGTTTATGAATCCTAGAGATTTCGTAGTCATTAACCTTAGGTAGCTTCAAAGAGTTAGGGATAAACGCATACCCTACGACCTTAGAAACACAACGCGTTAAGAATAAGGACGTGACAATTCAATCATCAATAGGAGATAACTAGGGAGTAATAACATTTAAGTAAACAAATTTTTAATCATCATAAGAGCACACAACAATAGACATAAACTACACTCACCTTAGTTTAGATAATTAGATAATTAGATAAGTAGAGTAATCGGTAGAAATACCAACCCCCAAATCCGAACCCCGAGATTCGTACCTTTCCATTTTCTAAAAAACATAAAAAAGAAAAAAAATAATCTTCCTCAACCCCAACCTTAGCGTAGTAATTTTTCACTAGCATTCGTATTTCCCTAGAGAACGATATCAATTCCCAAGGCTTACCCTAATACTACACTACAACGATTAGGTTCACTGCCTAGGGTGTTGAAAAACTTGGTCGACGAAAAGGAAGTTCCTTTGACCCCGAACGCACGTTGTACGCGTATCAATGAAGTATATAGAGATTAAAATCCATATCAGACTAAATATGCTTGTGTCCTACACTTGTAGACTTACATCTAACAAAGCTTACAATTTAACCCAAAATATCAAGCAAGCAACGTATTAATATTTAAGGCACAATGCCACATTTTCATGATAGAATGTCATAAAGAAAATACTTAATGAAACAAAGTAACTTCTTAAAGAAAATTTCAATCAATAAAATAAACATAAAATCAATTCAAATTTACAGATCATACAAATACTCACCTTATGACTTAAAAGGACCATGTATATAACTTATAAGGCTCATTTATCTTATCTTAATATTTAGAAAACAGGGCCCAAAAACCCGTTTAATCTCCGAGGCGCAAAAACCCCCGAGGCGCAAAGGCGCAAAAATCCCCAAGGCGCGCGATTTTTGTAGGATTCATGCATGTCGTGAGCCTCGATTTAAAAAAATCCAAAAGGCTAGAGCCTCGTGCTACTTGGCGCCTAGGCGCGCCTTAAGCGCGATTTTTAAAACTCTGTTGATGACATCGTTCTCACTTTTTCTTTTGAGCTTTTGTTTCAACGAATTATTGCTTTCTTGCATCAAGAGTTTTCTATGACATATCTTGGTTCGCTTAATTATTTTTTGGGTATTTCTGTTACACGAGATTCTTCGGGGATGTTCTTATCTCTGCGTAAGTATGCTGCTGAGATTCTTGAGCGTGCTCATATGGTTAACTGCAATCCCAATCGAACTCTTGTGGATACTTAGTCTAAACTGGATGATGATGGTGATCCAGTCTCCGATTTGACATTATATTGGAGTCTTGTGGGTGCTATTCAGTATCTTACCTTCACTCGTTCGGATATTTCTTATGCAGTGCAGCAGGTTTGTCTACATATGCATGATCTCCGGGAGCCTCATTTCTCAGCGCTTAAGCGAATTTTGAGATATGTTCGTGGTACTTTAGATCATGGGTTACAATTGTTTTCATCACCTACTACATCTTTGGCTACTTATTCGGATGCGGATTGGGCGGGTTGCCCTACTACTCGGAGATCGACTTCTAGTTATTGTGTATTTCTTGATAACAACTTACTCTTTTAGTCCTCTAAGTGTCAACCCACACTTTCTCGTTCTAGTGCCGAGACAGAGTATCGTGGTGTTACCAATGCGGTTGCTGAGACTTGTTGGTTGTGTATATATTTCGTGAGTTGCATACTCCTTTGTTTTCCACTACGTTTGTCTACTGTGATAATACTAGTGTTGTGTATTTGTCATTCAATCCGGTTCAACATCAACGTATGAAGCATGTTGAGATAGATATTTCACTAAAGGCTTACCTTCAGCTTTGTTTAAAGAGTTTTGTACTAGTTTAAGCGTCCAATGTCCTTCCGCTCAAACTACGTAAAATTATTAGTCGATATTTTGTATTGGGCTCAAACCCAAATTCTAAAATATTCAGTATAACCCTATACATATATACTTATAGGTTGATTAATGAAGGTCATACAAACTTTGTACATTTTCAGTTAGCGACAAATAAATTTCTATAAAACTAAAATATTAATAGGACGTCTTCAAGAAACTCTACACTAAATTTTCACTTTCTTATTTAGCTAGGTTGTGTTTTTAATGGATTTCTTCTTTGATTCTCAAGGAAAACAAAAGGAGCTCTACAGTCTACGCTAGATTTTCACTCTACAAGATCATTTCATCATCTTCCGTCACTTATTTGAAGGGTCTTTTATGATAGAGAAATGATACATAGACCTAAATTTAGGCCTAAACTTAGACTTAAAAACACTTATCATCATTTTAATGAGTTGCAAAATAAGTGGGTCATTGTCTGTAGCTATTAGAATTATGATAAGTGTTTTTAGTTGTAAGTTTAGGTATAATTTTAGGTCTATGGGTATGTTTGGCAAAACTAGCTGTAAACTGTAAACTGTAAGCTGTAAGCTGTAAACTGCAAAACTGTTAACATGAGCTATAAGCTGTATTCTTTTTTCAATAAAAGTGTTTGGTAAATTAGCTGTTAAATATAATTATAAGATGTAAAATGACATAAAAGGACAAATCTATAATTGTAAATAAATGTTTGGAGGCTATATCCGTAATTTAAAGTTTTAACAGCTCTAAGACATTTAAAAAGCTTCATGAATCAGCTTTTTATTTTGGAGCTATTTGTTTGAAATAAAAGCTTGTAGTTAATGCATCCAAACGAAGCTACTTGATTTATAAGAGATTATTTTATAACAAAAAGCTAACAGCTCCTCCAAAAAGCCCCTGTCTAACACGCCGGTATATCATTTCTCTTTGGGGTGATCTAATATTGCACCCCATGAAATCCTTCCTTTGCACCCCATAGTAGGCCAATCATTGGCCAATCATTGGCCCAATGATTGGTTTGTTTTTTTTTTTTTTTTTTTAGTTTTTTGTTTTTTTTTTGTTTTGTGTTTGTGTATAATTTATATTTGTGTAATGTATATATATAGTGTTTTTATTTGTAGAGTATATATAGTGTGTATTTATTTGTGTAGTGTTTTTATATGTATAGTGTATTTAATTGTGTAGTGTTTTTATATGATATTTATTTTACGTTATGCTTTTTAATTGTGTGTTTGTTTCCATTTAATTAAACAATAACAATAAAACATTAAACAAGTAAAACAACAATGTTTTCAATATTACAACGAAATCTACTCCACATGAAGATTATTAATGTCATCTATAAGCTCATAGAGTATTCCACTCGGCTGACATGCGTGATCAACTGGATTTCTTGCCAATTCCAGTGATGCCTCCAACGCCTTTATTTTTGCCTGCAACAAATTGTTTTCAGCCAATAGCATGTTGATCGTTGTATCTTTAGTTTCGCAGTTTGAGCACTGCGTTGAAGAAGAGGCTTCACCAAAGTACTTTTGTTGAAATATTTCCTTCCACATGAAGTATCGACACCCATAGTCTTTAGTCCCTGGCTGTTACATGACGAAACAATTATAAGAAATGTATTCTAAACAAACAAGTTATTGATATATTTACGCAAATAAGCAAACGTTTAATTATTTACCTTTGAGAAAGGACATGCATAATACTTCAGACCACGAGTACTGGACTGGTGGGATGTTCTTTCAATTATTAATCCACGTTGACAACGACACAAGTAAGGATTTTGTTGTTGCATCTGGGCAAAAGAATTTGTATAATTATTCACAACATAAATTAGTAATATCATGGTTCACAAGAACCAATCTTGTTATAGATTAATAGTTGATACATGGTTCACAAAATTACAATATAACTAGAAACTAAGAAATCTGTAACAAAAAATGACGAGTCGTTTACTATAAATCAGTAATCGTCTATACATGTTTTGTCATTTACAATATAAATCAGTAATCGTCTATACATGTTTTGTCATTTACAATATAAATCAGTAATCGTCTATACATGTTGTGTCATTTACAATATAAATCAATAACTGTTTTCTACGTATATCTTAACATCCTCTGTCGTTGAGCAAACACATGTTCCCATGGCGCGGCCTCGGCATTTCTATAATGTCTCCATTGTGGGTGATTATACGGGAGTGGTGAGTCTTCATCAAGAAACGCAAGAACGAAGTGAGCACATTAGTTGTTCCCCACACGAAGAATCACAACCGGAGACAATATTTCTGCTGAATCGGGAGAATCTCTTAGCGGAAGACACAAAAGAGATTGTGAATTGGTTATACATACAATAGGACGGTTAATAGATGTAGCAATAACCACTCCCAGTTCTGGCATAGTCATCCAATAACGCCGGGGTGCTGCACCCCTAAACCAATTCATCGAGTTACGTATAGATGTAAAAGAATTACCCCACAGCTCCCTGTAAACTTCCTCGTTATTGTCTACCTCTGCCCTGGCAAGAGCTCGAATTCTGGGCCACATTTCTTGATGACGGCCAAGACCTACGGCAACAGCTCGATAGCCACAATTTCCATCACCCTCCACGTTAAAGATCCCCATGATCCAGCGTCGAAAAACCAATGGAATTTCAGTCATACAATATTCGCTAAAGTTATCTGGAACGTACAAGTGGTGTCTTAAGTCGCCCTCGCTAGGTCCTTCGTTAGGTCCTTCGTTTAAGTCTGAGACGTTAGAAGGCTCTCCCACATAAGAACTGTGTCTCGCAGATTCTTTATTTACTTCTGGGACTTTTTTAGGTTTTGTGTAGCTTCTGCGGTGCCTTGTGGGGGGTTCTTCGTTAAGTCCTTCGTTCAAATCCGGGATATTTGGTTTAGACTTGGATTTGTTGTCCTTTGCGCTCGGACGTCCACGATTACTTTCTTTAACAGCAGGTTGTTGGGCTGACACAGATTCAGGAGCGTATATACCTCTGAGCCTGTTTAACATATTTTTTTTGACAAACGACGATGCTCTGGTATAAACACTTTGGAATTTTTGTACGTCATCTTGACAAGAAAAATATTCAGGCTCTTCAGGCCCTTGAGGCTCTTCAGACTCTTGAGTATTTCGGACAACTGGCCAGGGAACGCTTAAGGTTCTCCAAAAATTATCAACAAAACCAAGCGGAATAGGCAATCCTGTATTCGAAAAAAGGAACTAGTTAAAATTATCGGTATCGACGGGGAGAATAACTTGATAGGCATAAATTTGAAATTCATACCGTTTGCTTTAAGGTAATACAGTTGGTGATAGCATGGTAAACCATAAATTGACCGCAACTGATGATCACATTGATGTGGGTCGCCATCCCGTTGACTTTCTGCGAGTAACAGTAGTAAAGCATCTCTTGAAACATTATAGCGCAATTCGCTAAATAGCTTATCCTTACACGCATGCAGTTTCTTGATTTTGCTTGTATTCAAAGAGGCTCGTATCGCAGTTTCTTGCGCAGCTATAATCTTGTCGACCGAACACAACAACGTGTCTAAGCTGGACTGTGTGTTGCCCAAGTATAACTTCAACAGCGCGTGTTGACTCTCAACTCTACATGTTGTTGTCTGGCCGAAGCTGCGATATTGATCGGTAATGTATGACACAAACATGTTGTCGTAATCTTGCAGCCAGTTACGGAAATACTGAAAAACATCTGATAAAACAAAGAATTAACAAAGTGAGAAAACAATTCGAGTAGTTATTTATTAAATAATAAAACAAAGAATTAATGGTTAAGTACCCGGTTTTTGGGCTAATAAATCTTGTAGGTGCTCGTAATAATGCGTGAACACATCTTCGGTCGGAGCTGTAACCATCAATTCCCATGTCCATCTAACGGACTCATACTCCTTTAACGAATCGAATTTGGGTCTGCAATGCTTTAGCACATTTTGATTGATATGCCATCGGCAGAGTAATCTGTTAGCGTTTGGGAATTCTTCTTCGCATGCCCCAAGCAACGCTAAATCTCTGTCGGTGACGATAACCCGTGGGTAATATTGTTCTTGTATCACCAACTTAACACATTCCAACACCCATTTGAAATTTGTCTTTTTTTCCTTGTCCAAAAAGCTAAACGCCATTGAGAATGTTGTGTTTGTTGGAGTAACCCCAACAATTATAAAGAATGGCAGTTTAAACATCGTGGTGTTGTATGTGGAGTCCATCAGCATGATTTCCGGATATGTTGTCCACAAGGCATATGACGTCGGGTGAACAAAAAATATTTCATCCAGTTCATTTGTGTGGTCATTTATCCTAGGGTAATATGTATAACCTTGACGCTGCAAATGTACTAACAGGAGTTGTATCGGAGTCAAATCACCACGATTGGCGCGACGTATCTTGTCTTGTGCATTGTATATCGTTTTAATGCCAGACACGTTATTCGGATCGCTCTCTTTTATTGCAGAAAGTATAATTCGTGGTGCTACATGCTGTTCTGTCATCTGCTTCACAAAAACGAACTCATTTTCTTTTAATCGCATGGCTTGTGAAAAACCATGGAATGAGTCTACGAATACATGATTATGCCTCAGACACTTGACATTCAATATCCAACCATTTTTACGTTTATGAAATTTCGCTAGTAATCTGAATGGGCAATTAATTTTAGCGGTACTACTCTGCCGTTCAAGTTCATCTTCTAAACCTTCACGTGCAGACGTCCCATATCTAGAACACAACAATTCGATAGAGTACTTATAGCCCCTATCTGTTTTACTTCTTCCTTTAACAATAAGAAAACAAATCGATTCAGCAGTAGATTTCACCCAATCAATTAAAGCATCTTCATTACCGAACACCTAAAAAATAAAAAACACAAGAACTTTTATTTTTAGTTTTATTTTTATTGTTACTTTTATTTTTTTTAACAAACCTTACATAAATTTATAAACCTTACGCAAATTTACGTTTACTTTTGAAATAACTTTTTTTTAACTACTTTACAAATAATTTTTTTTTTACATTTTCATTACAAATAACTTTTGAAAAAAAAATTACTTTTGAAATAATTTTTTTACATTTTTTTACAAATAATTTTTCTTTACAAATAATTTACATTTTCTTTGAAATTACTTTTGAAATTACTTTTGAAATACTTTACATTTTCTTTACAAATAATTTTTTTACATTTTTCTTTACATTTACTTTTGAAAAAAAAATTAATAATGCAAAACCGGTTTTGGCAAAACCGTGTGCGCCCCTCTTTTGCCTTTTACCCACTCCCACTCAATAATACCTCTCCCCTTGTCTTTTGTCTCACACACAATTATTATCTCTTTTGTCTCTCTCTTCTCTCTCTCGTAACTTAAAACTTTCCGGCCTTAAAACTTTCCGGCCAATATTTCGGCCACGCAAGACCGGAAATTTTCACCCCATATACCAAGGATAGATCGGGAAAAGGTGATCATTTTAACATACGGCACGCGCGGTATTTCTCACCGACGCGCCGTACATCTAAAGTTTTAGATTCGGGTTTTTGAGTTTTTGTTGTGCATGTTGATACCGTGGGATTGCTTTCTCAGTTGATACCATGGCCTATGGGGTGCCTGGCTTGTGTTTTGTGTGGTGGCGCAATATCTCAGTTGATACCATGGCTTTTCTTTTTCTATGGTTGCGTATGTGAAAGTAAACGGGATGGTTTCGATAGTTTCATCAGGTTCAACCAAAAACAACTATGGTTGCGTATGTGAAAGCCTGTTGTTTTTGGTTGTTTTGGCTCATGGTTGTGTGGTGGCGCAATATCTCAGTTGATACCATGGCTTTTCTTTTTCTATGGTTGCGTATGATAGTGGTTATTTTTTGGTTTTGAAGTTTATGATAGTGGTTAAATGAACCATTTCCGCCGTCGTTGCAACTCTTGGCTCATGGTTATGATAGTGGTTATTTTTTGTTTTCGGTTTATTTTGGCTCATGGTTGTTCTTGGCTCATGGCAGTTTTGGTTGTTTATAACCACTATCATAATCAAGTATTTTTTGGTTTTGAAGTTTATGATAGTGGTTATTTTTGTTTTTGGCTGTTTTGGCTCATGGTTGTTTTGGCAAAAAATAAACCGAAAACATAAGCCAAAAAAATAAGCCGAAAACATGCACAAAAAAAATTCGAGATACGGCGATGATGATAAAAAAAAAACTTTTGTTGATTTTCAGCGAAAATGATTTGGCGTGGCATAATCGAATGGCATGGCAAAATGACTTTGCAACCTTCAAATTTGCAGCCAAAATGATAAAACAATAATAATCTGAGTCTATTAAAAATCTCGTTTTTTATAAATTTTGCATGTCATATTGTAAAGTTTATTACCTCATTGGTATAAAATGGTGAGCTCGACATTTTCCCCTAGTTAGCTTCTTCGTGGTATGAACTGTGATTTTGCTTCTTTGTGGTATGAACTGTGATTGCTGTGATTGCTTCTTTGTGGTATGAGCTGTGAATTGTGAATGTGATATTCTTTATAACGAAGGAAAGCAGCAGATTGATTGAGAATCTTTACTGTTAGTGAATTGCTTTATGCAGATTTGAGAATCTTTACTATTGTGAATGTGAACTTTGTCGATGAAAAATACTTGGCGATGATGATTTTTGAGCCTAAAAATTTTCCGAGGCGATGATGAAAACCGAATGGACGGCAAAGTGAGATAACATCTCACTTTTGCAACCTTCGAACTGAGCCTCAAAAAATTTCCGACTACGTTTTTTTTAAGTTTTAAAACTGATTAATAAAAAAAAAAATAAAACTTGTAAAAAAGTTATATACTTTATTCAGTAAAAAAGAAATAAAAAAGTAAAAAAAATCTTACTTTTATAAAAGAAATAAAAGAGTAAATGTAAAAAAAAAAAAAGACTTGTATAAAAAAAAGTGACAAAAAAAATAAAGAGTAAAAGTTAAAAAAAAAAACTTGTACCAAATGATTGGCACGGAAACTTTAACACCCCCTAAAATTTTTTTAGGGGGTGCAAGATTAGTAGGACCCTTTCTCTTTACGATAATTTGTAAAGCATAATCACTTTTCGTCGAGATTCGCATAACATGTCATAATGATGAGAAAGTGTACAAGCATAGATTTCTTTCCCCAAAATCGGGGTTTTTTTTGAGACGCAGGTCCCACCAACTGTTCTATAAATACAAGTAAAACGTACTCTTTATAAAGTAACCTCTTTCACCACAACGTGCTTCACTGTCAACTACTTGACTCTTATTTCATCTTCTTATACCACGCTACCCTACCTCAACTCCTTTATAAATCCCAACTCTGGGGGGACGGAGTCGACTTCGGGTAGGGCATCGGGTACGTGAACCCGAGCGGCAACACCGCTCCGCCCAGCTCGGGTTCGACGTCCGGTTTGGATTTGCGAGCTCCGAAGCCGCTGTTGACCGTTTGGAAAATATGAACGTTGGGTTGAAAACAACGGCTAGTAGCCGATCAAAATAAAAAAAAAAAATTTCTTCCTATTTAACAAACTTTTACATTTCAAAAAACATAATTACCTTTTAACATATCAAAAAATAAACACACACTAAATAATCTCTTCCAAAAAAATGTCTACCGATTCTTCCGATTACGTTGTTCCTTCTTCGTCTGACGAGATATCCACGGGTAGCTCGTTGCAAAATATGCTTCAACTAGCGGCTCAGTATTATGAAGACACGGCAAGCTCTACCCGAACTAGCGTAAATCGTCATCGGGATATAGGTCTTGTAACTTTAGAGAATGATTGGTTCGTTGAAACACCAAAGTACAACGACGAGTACTTTAAAAAAAAAATTTCAAATGGAGAAAAGCATGTTTTTGCAAATAGTGGGTGACATTGAAGCGAGATACCCATATTTTCAAGAAGGCTACGATGCGCGATTTCAAAAAAGTTTCACGGCGAAACAAAAAATCACATCGGCTGTTAGGCAACTCGCAACCGGCAATCCGCCCGATGAGTATGACGAATATTTATGCATGTCTCAAAGAACGGGACGTGAAAGTCTTGATAATTTTTGTAAGGCCATCATTGAGTTGTACGGTCGGGAGTACCTACGTAGGCCGACAGCACACGATCTTGCTCGCATTTTCCAGGCCCATGAAGCGACGCATCACCTCCCTGGGATGCTTGGTAGCCTTGATTGTACACACGTCAGATGGAAAAATTGTCCTAGACATTTGAGAGGGCAATATACGAGAGGTGACTATGGTGTTCCGACTATTATGCTTGAAGTCACGGCGTCACAAGATATGTGGATTTGGCATGCTTTTTTTGGTCCACCGGGGTCAAACAACGATATCAACGTATTGAATCAGACTGACTTGTATCTTACATTTCGAAATGGACGGCGATGAATAGTTCATTCCACGTGAATGGACGCTTTTACAAACGCGGCTACTATTTGGCAGATGGAATCTATCCTAAGTGGTCCACACTTGTTAAAGCATACCCGTTTCCAAACGACCCAAAGGAAAAGAGATTTACGAAGTTACAAGAGGGAGCGAGAAAGGATGTCGAGAGAGCTTTTGGTGCTCTCAAAGGAAAATGGAAAATTCTTGAACGACCACTCAGAGCTATGACCAAAGCGAAAATTGCCGATCAGGTTCATGCGTGTGTTATTTTGCATAATATGGTTATAAACGCGAGGGAGGGCAATCTCACCGGTTCATATAATGGATCCGCCGGTCCAGCCAGTGTTCGACGACAGTGTGGTAGCGGAGTTACTAGACGAATTTCTCCATGACCGTCTTCGATATGATCTCACGGAGCACGTAGCACGTGAAGACTTGCCGCATCTCGATGATTAATGGCTTTTTTTTTTAAGTATTATGTTATGTTTTTTTTTTTTAAGTATTATGTAATGTTTTTTTTTTTAAGTATTATGTAATGTTTTTTTTTCAAGTATTATGGAATGTTTTTTTTTTTTAATGAAATTGTATGTTTTTATTTTAAATATTGTATGTGATTTTATGTATTTAAAAAAAAAAAAAAAAAATGGAATTCGGGTACTAGGGTACCACTCCCATTTGTTAGGGTAGTGTTAGGGTAGTATTGGGGTAGTTTTGAGTTGGAAGGTTATTATTGGATAGAGGTGACGTGACACCCTTAGGGTATTAGGGTTGAAAAGTTCCACTCCCTCCCCCCTTAAAACATTTTCAACCTCTTCCATCATAACATTTTCGTACACATTTCAGTATAAAATCACTAAGCATAAGTTGCATAACACCTTAAACAACATATTTACATAAGTTCAAAAACAATGTATAGGTGTGGTAGTGGTTCAAATAATGCTATGATGTTTTCAATGCCTTATGAAGAGTCACCTACTTCATCAGCAGTTGACTGTACACTTTCTCTAGGTACACCAGCCACTCGGGATTACGAAAGGGTGCTTGAAAGAAGACCTTCTGCTAATTGGTCTGCTAATTTATGTTGGGACATTTTGCATAACTCCGCCACGGTTTCACCTTCTCACAAAGTGAACCATGGCGGAGTTGTGCCTGACAATCTTTTAGCGCGAAGGTGCGCTAATTGTGACACTACTTCTACACCACTTTGGAGAAATGGCCCCCGTGGCCCTAAGGTATATAGTTTAACGGCATTTCAATTTTATATGACATGTTTTAACTATTGAGAAAACAGTGGTTAAATTGTACGAAGTATTATATTTCACTAGCTTGTTTGGTTCAACATGTTATGACCAGTTTAAATATGTAGCAAGTTAGCTTATTGTTTTGTCGTAGAAGTGAAGTTTAATGGTGACTAACGATTAAAAAATGATTTTACTGAACATGTACCAGTTGAGATATTTAGCTCGTCATTTTACGTTTTGTAACATATTGCATGCAAATTACTAAGTGTTTAACACATTTTTTGTTAACTGAATATGCAGTCACTTTGCAATGCATGCGGAATAAGGTTCAAAAAAGAAGAGAGGCGAGCAACCGCAGCAGCCACCGGCGGTGCCGACACGGCGGAGACACATCAACACTACCACCACCAACCAATGATAAACGGAAACCCATGGGTTACAAACCACACACAAGCAGCAACTCATCATAAACTGCAAGCTTCATATTATTCACCAGCAGCAAACGAATTTAAGTTCATTGATGACGTGGACGGCATAGATTCTCCGTTTCTTTCGTGGCGTCTCAATGTTTCTGACAGACCTGGCCTTGTACATGGCTTTACGAGGTGAATGTGGGGTCCAGTTGCTTGTTTATTATTTTTGTTTCCAGAGGAAAACTTGTTTAGTCCAGAGTATGGCTTTTGTAATAACGTGTACTTCATGCAATGCTTGTCGTGCATTGGTTATTGTATATCGGTTAGTGTTTGGGCTTTGGAATGAGTTGCTTTTTTTTAATTAATTGTTTATTTATTTATTAGTAACAGTGTACGTTTTGTCGTTTGGGTTTTGTCGGTCAAATGTATCCTTTTTGGTCGCCAAGATACCCACTTTTTCCCAAATTTAACTAAAAAATAGCTTTTTCCTTTTTTTAGATAATTTTGTTTTTAAGTTAGTAAAATTCATTTTACAAGAATAAAATCACCCAATCTCTTTGGAACAATGTATCAAGAACGTAGAATATCATTCACATAAGAGCATCTGGTGTGGGATTTTTTGTGGCTCGTCGTGGGTGACGTGGAGCCCTGTCGTGGCTCGCCGCCACACCGGGGTGGCTCGTCGTCTGGCGCCGTGAGGTCTGAAATCGTCGGGACGACGAAGCAAAGCTTCTGACAAAAGCAACACAATTTTGTTTTTAATATTTGTATCCGTTGTGTAACGTTTTAAAAACTTTTTTTTTTAACACACCACTCACTCTATAAATTAACATAACATTTCATAAAATTTTTTCATATTCAAGCAAAACAAAACCATTCAAACTTGCTGAAAACATGAGTTACGATAGTCAATCATCTTATTCCGGCGATAGTGATCTTGAAGAGTTAACGGAATTAGAAATGTTTATTAAAGAGTTCGAGGCGGAGCAAACGTTGCAGGAACAAGCATCCGATCCTTCAAAGCGTAGTCAATATGTCCCTCGTGAACGTGAAATTGCTGAAGCACGTCTTCTTGCTGACTATTTTGGCGACAACCCAAAATATACGGACGTTAATTTTAGACGTCGATTTCGTATTAGCCGTCGTCTATTTCTACGAATAGTACAAGGTATTGAAACATATATTGAAACTCATCATCCTCTTCCTAAGCATTTTGATTTCTTTAGAGTCCGACCCGATGCTAAGGGTGTAATGAGTTTTAGTGTGATTATGAAATGCACATGTGCCCTACGCCAATTGGCTTACGGGATATCAGCTGATGCATTAGATGAGTATTTACAAATAGGTGAACACTGTGCACGCGATTGCCTAGATTTTTTTCTTATGTGCATAATCGAACTATTTATTAAGGAGTTTTTAAGAAAACCAGATGAGGATGACATTCGTAACTTATACCATGCACATAACATTGTTCATGGGCTTCCGGGAATGTTGGGGAGCATCGATTGTATGCACTGGGAATGGAAAAACTGTCCGAAAGAATGGCAAGGCCAATTTCATAGAGGTGATAAAAAATATCCCACTATAATGCTTGAAGCTGTTGCTTCATACGATTTGTGGATTTGGCATGCTTTTTTTGGGGTAGCGGGTGCGAATAACGATCTAACGGTTTTAAATAATCGCAAACACACAAAGCTTCAACGATGTCTCATCGAGCATGTTTGGCAACAACTTCAATGGGCACATTTTCAACAACATAATCCGGATAATTAGTTTCGTTATAATTTCATGTATTTCTTGCGTATGTTTTTTTTTCGTATCTTTTTTTATGTTTAGTACGTTTTTTATTAAGTTATGTGTTGTATTTTTAATTTGAATGAAATGAATTTATTTAGTTTATTTGGAAATGAAAATTGAATAAAAAAAAGGGCAAATAACAAAAAAATGCATCGAATTTGACACTTTATGTGATTGTGTGTAGCCAACTATTTTTTTTCTTATTGTATGTACTGAACTTTCAAATTTCGATCATTATGTGTATTTTGTGACTATTCTGTCATGTAAAATGACCATTTTACCCTTCAAATTTTAAAAAAATTAGAGGTAAAATGGTCACAAAATACACACAATAATCGGATTTTGAAAGTTCAGTACACACAATAAGAAAAAAAATAGTTGGCTACACACAATCATAAAAAGTGTCAAGTTCGATGCATTTTTTTGTCATTTGCCCTAAAAAAAATAAAGTGGTAGTGGTGGGCCCCAAATGAAGAGGTTGAGGTTTGTTATGAGTGAGGAGGGGGTTTGTTGTGGTTAGTTGTGGAAAAATGGGATGCTGATGTGGCGCTGAGGTGGCGCGACGACGAAGTTGAAGCTTGTCACGACACCTGATGCTCTAAGTTTGTTATACGTGTGTGATAAACGATTTAAAGATACTTTATTACTGTATTATTTACATTTTGTTGTTGTGTTTCTTCATTAACTACTTCATCTCATACTTGAATTTTAAGTGGATTGTTGTCTCATAGAGAAAATTTTATCTATAATACTGCTTCATAAGATTTTCCAGAGACCTAAAATAAATATAACCACTACAAAAAAAAGTGATATTTGGCACTACATTCTCTTGCCCAAAATACAAAAGATGTCGACCCAAACGAAAAAAGCACGACATATCGTGCCTTTTTGGTAGACCCAATTCAGTTGACCCAAAAAAATTTTGCACGACACTTTATTTGACAATTTGGCACGACAGATTTGTGGAGCCCAAACGGTATTCAACCTAAAAAAATATTTGGCACGACACTTTTATGCAAAATGGTACGACATTGTCGTACCAAGAATTTTTTTTATTTTTTTTAATTTTTTTTTAATTCACCTTTTTAAAATAATAATAAAATGAATTTTTAATTATAGAAAGGCACGACAAAGTCGTGCCAAACTGTAATTCCACGTGGCCTGGGCTGCAAAATGGGACGATCCACGTGGCCTGGGGGTTCAAAATGGGACGACACTTGCAGTGTAATTTAGGGACGACAATGTCATCCCTAATATTTCTGGGTGGGCAAAAAAAAAAAAAAAGCAACAATACTGCAGTTTTTTTCGGGAAAAAATCTACCAAAACAAATACAACTTGTAATCAATCACAATCCACAATACCAATTCGACAATATAATACAATACCAAATTACTAAACGGATCGAATAACATTCCACAATTCCACGATACCATTCGACAAATACGATACAAAGTAAACTACTCTTAAACTATACAAGGCGCAAATTTCCTAAATAACATGTCTCAAAATAACAAGTCACAAGCTTATAAAGCTAACATGTTTCAAAGTTATAAAGTTAACATAAATCCACGATATCATTCGACAAATTCAATACTATTCCATAGTATTAACAAGTCTAAAACTCACAAACTAACTTCCCGCCTACTACTCATAGAACTCGCCGCCTGACTCGTCGCCCGCCTCATTATTATCCTCACTATTATCATCATTATTATCCAAATCATTATTATCATCATGATCATCTTGGCGCAAATGAGGATTATTTTGTGAGTTGTACTGGTTAAGGTCTGGTGGCGGCATTGCATAGTTAGAACTAGAACCCGGGCACGTAGTAGAGTTGGGAAAGGTGGGACGATAACAACCGACAAATGTATTATTGGGGTCGAAAATGGGAGCTTGGAAACCAACAGGGTCGGGAATGGGAGGTTGGAAACCAACAGGGCCGGGAATGGGAGGTTGGAAACCAACAGTGCCGGGAGGGGGAAAAGGGCCAGGAATGGGTACCGGGGGAAAGGGAACAGGAAATGGGTTACCTTGTGAGTTGTAGTGGGTGAAAAATTGCTGAAGGTATGATCCGAACGCCCCAACTGTGTAATAAGCCGCGACAACCTGTTCCCTAGCCGCGTGAGCGTCTTCCTCAGCCTGACGAGCCCGTTCTTGCGCAGCCTTGGTTTCCCTCATCGCCTCTGTTATATGCTCCCTAGTAACATAATCTTGAGCAACATACCCACGTGCGAAACTACGAGACATGGGTTACCTTGGTTTCCCTCATCGCCTCTGTCATATGCTCCATATTTTTCCTTCCTTTGCTTGACGAACTGCTCAAACATTGCTTTAGCTTCCAGCGTGTTTTCTCCTCCAACACCATTAGCTTCACAGTCCAAATACACCCTGTAGAATGGCTGTTTCCTTAACCATTCCAGAATGCGGTCTCTTATCAACGGGTCTATGTTCTTATAAGAACCATATTCATCATAAATTTCTGACCCATACGTATCAAGAACTCGAGTAAAGAGATATATCGACGATAAAACTAGTGACCACTCTTTATCCGGCGTGTAATCAACCATTATATTGTTACGTGTGTTTTGTGGGAATTGATGATTGGGTTATTTATGTTTTGTCCGGATATATAAGGAAAACTTTGCGGGATATATAAAGTTGCAATTTGGCGGGAAAAACAATGGCGGGAAACTATTAGCGGTAAAAATAATGGCGGGAAAATAATGACGATTGGGTTATTTATGTTGTTGTTGTTGTTGTTATGGTCTATGTCGTGTGTTTCGTTTGCTTGTCGAGTTGTTTCGTTTTCTTGTCGAGTTTTTTCGTTTGCTTGTCCGCGAGTTATTTCGTTTGAGTTGTTTAAGCACTGTTTCACATTCACTCTTTCACATAAAATATCCACATCATGATCTTTTACTCTTCCACATTAAATATTTTTTTTAATTCTATAAATGTATTTAATTTTAAATTAAAGTATTTAATTATAAATATAAACTATTTAATTTTAATTCTATATTAAATAAAAGTATTTAAATTAAATAATTTTTTAAAATTAAATAATTTAATTAAAAAATGGTTTATAAAGTTTAATTTTTTTTTATAGATTTACAGTTGTCGTCCCAAAGTGTTTGGCGGGATAAAAAAAAAAGGCGGGATGTATTTATTTACGTGACTGGTTATTTAAAAAGATTTTAAATTATAAATAAACAAATAATTACAAAAAGACATGACATTGTCGTGCCAATTTGCGTCGTGCCAAAATTATTATGTTGACTACCTTTTTTGTTGAAAAAGTATGGGTCCTACCTTCATTTTGGGACTACATTGTCGACCCAAATTATATGGGCGTCCCCAATTTATGATTTTGGTGTAGTGTACAATCTCACTATGTATAATTCACATTTGACTTCAACCCACGACGTATTGACTATTGAGGACTTCTCATGCTATCTCATAGTAATATAGTACCACCGAGTTTCAAGAGCTTTGGCAATATTTAGATGGCAAAGTGCAGTGTTATATGCACCAAAATCACATATGGCGTGCGCCGTTATAGGATGTTAGATTGCACCGGGGTTGGGCGTTATTCACAGCATGTTATGGCGTTAACGAGAGTTGTTATCGCTTTTTTTTTTTCTTTTCTTTTTTTTTTTTTTTTTTTTTTTTTTTTTTTAAGTGTGAAGTGTGATATAAATTTTTTATTGAGTATAGCCCCTTTTGGTGAGTCAGGGTGCTATAACTGTAAGTGTATTGTGTTTTTATGATTACCAAGTCCCAAGGCAGGACATATTAATACATGATAAACCCTAGAGAGTCATGGGCTTGAGCCCGTTCATAGGATAAGGGCCGAATACAAATACAATAATACTAACACACCCTCGCAGTTTGAGCGGGAGGACACCGAACACTCAAACTGTCGCGAAATTCTTCAAATAAAGCAGAAGGTAATCCCTTAGTGAAGATATCCGCAAACTGGTAGCGAGAAGGCACGTGAAGGACTCTGACCTGACCTGCAGCTACCAAATCCCGAACAAAATGGATGTCAATCTCAATATGCTTGGTTCGTTGATGCTGAACCGGGTTTGAGGACATGTAGACAGCACTAACATTATCGCAGTATACAAGTGTTGCTGAAGATACCGGAGTATGAAGCTCTCGAAGAAGATTCCGCAACCAACATGTTTCAGCAACTGCGTTGGCAACCCCACGATATTCGGCCTCAGCACTGAAACGAGAAAGAGTCGGCTGACGCTTAGAGGACCATGAGAGCAAGTTGTTGCCAAGAAAGACACAATATCCAGAGGTAGACCGCCGAGTAGTTGGGCAACCAGCCCAATCAGCATCAGAATATGCAACCAACGAAGTAGTAGAAGAAGAATACAACTGTAACCCGTAATCCAAAGTACCACGAATGTAGCACAAAATCCGTTTGAGCGCAGAGAAATGGGGCTCTCGCGGATCATGCATATGAAGTCACACCTGCTGAACAGCATAAGATATATCAGGACGAGTGAATGTAAGATACTGAAGAGACCCTGCAAGGCTCCGATATAATGTGGGATCGGATATCAAACTGCCATCATCACCCAGTTTAGACTCAGTGTCAACCGGAGTCCGACTGGAATTACAATCCGCCATGGCACGCTCAAGAATCTCTGTAGCATACTTGCGCTGAGACAAAAACATACCAGAAGTGTCACGTGTAACAGATATGCCCAAAAAGTAATTTAGTGATCCCAAATCTGTCATAGAGAACTCCTTATGAAGAGCTGCAATAATATGCTGAAGTAATCCATCAGAAGAAGCAGTCAGTACAATATCATCGACATATAATAAAAGATAAGCAGTATCAGTCCCATGATGATAAATAAACAAGGAGGTGTCACAGCGACTATGTATAAAGCCAATCCCAAGAGCATATGTAGCAAAACGCTGAAACCAAGCCCGAGGAGCTTGTTTCAACCCATAGAGAGATCTGCGTAACAAACATACATAATCCGGGTGCTCTGTATCACGGAAACCAGGTGGCTGATGCATGTAAACAGTCTCAGATAAATCCCCATGCAAAAATGCATTCTTAACATCAAGCTGGTGAACCGGCCAATGTCTAGAAGCGGCCAAACTGAGGACAGTGCGTTTCCCTTCTATCTGTGTGCTGCCATTCGCGACAAGGCGAGCCTTGTAGCGACTGAGAGTACCGTCAGCCAAGTACTTGTGGCGAAATAACCACATACAGCGAACAATATTGGTGTCCGTGGGACGAGGTACAAGAATCCAAGTTTTGTTTTTAATAAGAGCATTAAATTCATCAGACATAGCATTTAACCAATTAGGGTCATGAAAGGCAGCGTTATAGGAACGGGGTAAAGGGGAAACTGTAGACACATGACAAGCATAACGAGGATTGGGACGGGTAGTCCCGACACAAGAACGTGTAACCATGGGATGAACTGATGTCGTGGTTGGTGTAGGGTCAGTAACATGAGGGGGGTCATGGAGTTGAATGTTCTGGTGGATGTGGGTTGAATGTTCTAGGATGAAAGATTAGGTTGGTATTAGTCATGGAGTTATGGTAGTGAATTGTTGAACTATGGAATGGACATATGGACGGTTGTTAGTCTGCATCATCAGAGTTATGGGCTGTTTCTATCCTCAGAGATATAAGCTACTTTGTCAAGATGTCTGATAATAATCTGTTATAGTTTGATGTATTGTTCTGTTATCTGTTTTGTTGTATTGGTATGGATATGTCCAGATCCAAACTCTTTATTGTTGTAATTCGTTTGGAAGTTTAACATATAGTTCACCTTTCACCGAAAAAATAAACTTTTTGTTGATGGTGTGATATAAATTTTTTGTTGGAGAGCATTTTTTTTCCTTTTTTCTTTAGAAATATTACAGGGTAAACTTGACGTGACAAATAGATACTGCAACTAGCTCTCTTAGCATTGTCTCTCTGAACAATGTTATCAGTGGTATAGTATTTGATCCTTTGCACGATGATAAGTGGGTGTGGTCTTTGAATGATTCCGAATCCTTTTCAATTAAATCATTATGTGTGGCGATCCAAAACAAGCTGTGTTCTATAACAATATTGCTGGCGCCAAATTTTACATGGAATTCTTGGGTTCCTTGTAAAATCAATATTTGTGCTTGGCGTCTCACTTTAGATCGTCTTCCCTCTAGATCCAATCTAGTTTTCAAGGTATTCAATTGGATTTGTCTTCTTGCATATTTTGTGGTGTTCATGAGGAATCGAAGGACCATTGCTTTCGCTCCTGCCCTAATCAAGCTCATGTGGTTCAAGATTTGGGATTGGTGGAAGACCCCTCTCTTCAACCCTTCTTTAGATGACATTCTAATTTGAAATTTCAATTTGTTTTCGGAAAAACTAGTGGCGAAGTTATATCACGCAGTTTGTTTGCCTTTAATATGGCATATACTACGGAGTAGTATGCAAAGCTATATTTAGTTAAAAAAAATTTGGGCAAGCTATTAAAGAAAGATTAGTTGCATGTACACTTGAAGACTTGAAGTACTAATACTCTAATAGATACATTCACAATGAAACAACTTTTTCTAACAATAGTTTTCAACTTTTTGGAGGCTAGTTTATGCCTTTACGGAGCTTGAGCCGACAATCACCGACTTAAATTGTGTTAAAACCCAAGCATATATATATGGTTCAAGACCGCTCACATATTAGTGATGAACTGATGATAGTCATTAGATACATGATGGTTGAAGGAAGACAATTTGATTAGCTCATGTAGATTATTTATCTATTATTATAATTTTGTTTGTTTGTAAGATCAAATGTATATCAATATTTGGTTGATCAATTTTCTATATGTATGTAGCCATGTCCATGTCGGTATGGAAGGCATGTATGCATGTATATGTATATGTTTTTTCAACTTTTGCATGTACTTTGCTGGCTTGCTGCAGTTCCATTAACGATGAATAGTGATGTTGCTATTGTTGGATGTGATTCTAGTCAACTTGCAATAATTGCTCGAAAGAAATATTCCAATGCAATAGATTCCCCTCAGTTGTCGCATCACATCATGAATACTTGTTTGTTTTATTGGGACGGTTTAGGATTTGAGCATCTGGATGTTCTGTTTTTACTGTAACGTTTAAGGACTCAAATTTACAACTGACCCTTGTGGCAATGTAGATAGTCAAAATTATCATTGATGCAGTTTTGATACAAGATCTTACAGTCGTACAAAATCTTTGAAGTCCGAATATCCAGATGTTTCGTTTCAAGTATCATTATGTTTAATACCGTCATATTTATTCGACGGTGAACCCATTCGAACCACGTTTGATGACTTGAAACGTTAATGTTCAACGTTAATGACATAAAATAGCTGCACTTCCAATGACTTTGGATTGAAACAAACCGATTAAAGATTATCTTTTTTCTCAAAACATTAGATTTGACACTAGGACTTTTATAAGAACAAGTTACTTTACTACTTAGAAACCAGTTAAAGCTTGATTTTGAATGTTAAAATTGACAAAAATAGTTTTGGTTCAATGAAATCTATATTGTTTTGACATAATCTGATAACTCTGCGTTAGACAAAACAGTGCGCCATCGCTGTGCGAAATTGAGTCTCATATAGTGTTTACTACTAGAAGAGTATGCTTTTACAGTCCATATAACCATATGGTGTTTTGTAGATGAAGGCAAAGCGACATATGTCCCTTATAGATAAGGTTGCACATAAGTTTTGAGGAAAAAATATTATAATTACAGAAGAAAAATAACAAATTAATGCCACCATCATTTTATGAGTCGTGTGCATCATGTCGATATACTTGATGTTTCATCTCAAAACAAGTAGACAGGGATGAAGTGCTTAATAAGTAAAAAATCTTGCCATTGGTGGATAAATCCCCCATTGTGGGCTTGAACTCAAAGTGTGTAGATTGCTTTTTGGAAAATACAACTTCCATTGGACAAAATAACCCTTGAAGTGGTTATGATTTTGATGGACATTATGCTCTCTAAGCATAACGTTAAAATCGTGCAGTCAACGAATAATCAGGTAAGAAATAAGTTAATGGCTTTTAAATTTCAAATCTTGAGATCAACTGTAACACCCTAACCCGACAAGGGTCCGAGTGTCACAGTATGAGGTCAAATCAGAACATAAATGCAAGCGGAAGACTTACAAAACCAAGTCATGAAACCATGATCTAAAATACAAACCCAAAAGATTTCAATTTCAAAGGAACAACAGAAGATCAAAATACAAAAGTCTAAAATCATAAGTCCGCAAGAATAGGGTAACTCTAGGGTCAGTCTCTAACAGCTCCTACTCTCAACTCTCAATCCCAGCATCCCGCTAAACTTTACCTGCCGCCAAAGAAAAGAAAGTGCGACTGAGCTTAAAAAGCCCAGTGAACAGATATAAACAATACAGTAACAATATAATCAAAATGGAAATTGGATCAAATTATGTCACCACAAGGAAAGGAAAAGAGCCTGCTGAGAACATGTCAGACGAAACAGAATACGAAACGCATATGAGACAAGTACTGAAACAGAGTGCATAACAAATATCATAGGATCGGAGTGCACTGCCCAGTGCCTAAGCATGCCACATGAATAGGCCAAATAATCATATCACAAATCATATACCGTCAAATCCAAAGTTGTACATGGAGTAGCTAGCTCACAATGTACCAGAATGTGATGGGGTGTAGGAACACACACCAACCAATCACCAGATACAGATACAGATACAAATTACCTAGGATGCATCCATACGCTCCCTGCAAAACATATCATAATGGCCAAGAGATCTCATACAAACATAACAAAAGGGGAACGCCGGGGACCAATCACACCGCCCCAGATAGTGTCATGCCACCGGTGCCTCAATGACATGGCCATGGTACCTCCATGGCTAGGGATACAGATACAGAAGCTGGGCAATACAAGAGCAATCATAATCATATCAAATCAAATACTGAACTGAACATAACATATCAGATACTGAACTGAATCATATCAAACGGATAACCAACGAATATTAGAATGAGATAGCAGATTAGATATCAAAACGAATATCAATCAGATAACAGAACGGATATCAATAGCAATAATGGTTAACAATACCAATGGATGCCCTTACTGAAAAAGGACGGAATATCTGTACTAATATTTACGAACAAAGAATGTTTTAGAAGAAGAGACTGAATATCCGTACCTTAGCAAATGAAAGTAAATGGAAATGTGAGCACGAAGAAATAACGTCACGTCTTCTTCAACGAATCTACACGGATTACGGTTCGTATAATACTTATTAGCTCATTTAAGTCATAACGGATTTATTTGTTTATATAAATTGTATTAATATTCTTAGAGTTAAATATAACAACTCATCATTATTTAGGGTTTAAAGTGTAACTTATTAAAGTTTAGGGTTTATTAAGACAAATAACTAAATATTAAACATTTTATAATATTTCTATTATAGTCTAAGGTGTAAAGTGCCAATTCATTATAGATCAAGGTTTGCATGTGATAAACTATTAAAGGTGAACGTTCAAAGTGAAAAATATCAAATCCTTAACATGTAGCCATAATAAACTATGCGTACAGTACTAATATGTTTCTTCTTATACCATGACATGCCGACTTCGAGCTTGCTCGCGGTTCAAATGGCTTACCGACACAACTATATAAACACGTATAATGACCAACACCCGACTCTATTTCCCCGAAACACTTTCATCACGCCGCCCAATGTACCCACAAATCCCGCAAACAACCTCGAAAACGCTCCATTTAAGCCTTTCTATTTCTATTCAAAATTCAACCCAACGAGCCTCTTAGTTTTCGGTTTACATTTATACAACACACCACTCACCCAAATGATCCATAACACTCAAAATGGTTTGACTCTAGCATCATGTACACGACACACTTACACCTAAATCTTTCATGCACGAAGACTACTAACCAAAGTTTTAGTTATTTATCTTCTCGACATGCATGCAATCACACACCCATGTCACTCATGCAAACATGCATTCATAAATACCACCCTTAACCATGCATACTATTTTATACGCTTACTGTAACAAAGTAAAAGAAATCAGTACTTGGTCCTTCCTAGCTTTAATTATCACGCATGACTCATGGTTAGAATATAAATCACGCATGCATAAACCTCAACTAAATGTCTAATGAATCAATATCAGTACGCATGCATGTCCCTTCTTTTACCTTTACGTTTTATTTCCGGTTCGAGTATAATAATTTGGCTTATGGATTCTATGACATATATAAAGAAAACGTACAGAAGCTTACAAGTCGATTTAGTCGATATATGTATATATAACATAGTTTCATGATTTTTATGTGACCCGAAATATATGTTATTCCTATACGGTTTTAACACAACGGATTATTTGTCAACACATTATCAACATATATAAACACATGTTAAAAGACTGTCGAGAGAAAGGAACAAAGAGATCGAGATACCTCTTGGGTCGAATGCAAGAAACGAACAAGAAACCAAGACCGAAACCTATTCGAACCGACCAAAACCCTTAGTCGACTAACACACCACCCGAGCAAAACCAAGACGAATAACCCCACGAAACACCTCTTTCGAAATGATCACACCCACGACCAAACCACCTGGTTGTCTCCTTCGTACCACCAAAAAAAATGAGATCTGCTTTGTCTTTGGAGTAGTTTTTAAGATTGAGTGGGTGAAATATAATAGGTATCCGATTTTAAAAGAGTAGAGAATAGGTGAGATATATTGGGGAAGATAAGTGCCGAGTATAGGGGAGTCAAAAGGAGACCAAATTTATCTCTAAAGTCAGTTATGTTAGACGTTTTATCAGCCCAAGTTGTGTACATTTTCTTATAAATTTCGACGCTGTAGTAGACCATGTCCCACGTGATGTTTTTATTAAGCAAAATGATATTAAGCTTTTATATATCTTATGCAGTAGTTTATTGTTTAAAGGTTTTTAAAATTATAACGTATAGTTTACCTCGTGTATAATATTAGTGCTCAAAGTCAAGTTTTTCGTAACTTCTAAATTCACCAAGTTTACATACTTAGTTATAGATTCGTATTTCATGACTTATATTCGTATCCTTATAGTTCAAATAGTATCTCGTATATATAGTCGAAAGTCGCCTCAAATGTTCCGGTTATTATATCAACTAAAGGTATGATCCTACAATCCAGAAATATGTAGGCAATATTCAACGAAGTGCTTAATCCTGCTCTTTTTGTTGTGACCACGGGAAACCATGAGTTGAAGGTGTAAAAGAAGGCATGTCACGTGGTACATGTTGAACGATCGTGTGTCTTCTAAAAATGCCTTTCTTCCTGCCAGCTAAATTCACTTTGGTTAAAAAGTCAGCATCCGTTAGACCATCAACAAATTGTCCTTTTACTAGAAGTACATACACAAGTATAAGTGTGAGCATATATGTATGTCATACATGTCTGTTCATACAAACCGCGTTATACTACCTTTGTCTCAAAATATACTTAATACTTTATCTTTTAGCAAGTTGTAACCCATTCAAAAATTATTAAACCACATTGGTAAGTTTGATTTTGGTCCACCAAGTTACCATTGTTTTTGTCTTTTAGATATTTGACTATTAAATGACCAGAAAAGTCACACACATTTTTTTTTTTTTTTTTTGGGGACAGAGGGAGTAATAGTTATGCAAACATTTTTAAGACATATGCGATGTCCCGGTTACACAGACATACAAACAAACGTGTCCATAAACATAGATACTGGTAACTAGCAAATGCAGAAATCAAACCGTAACACTTGACAGGTTCAGGAAGAGTGAATATTACCGTTAAAGATTATGTCAGAAGACCATATAATTGTCATCTGAAGGACCATTGTATCTCTTCCAAAGTTTTTCCCTTTGTTTCAGGAACCCATAGTTTCACAAAAACTAGAGTAAATGTAGAAATAGCAGCATAGATGATGAAGGTTCCTGTAGAAGAGATATCGGTTCAGTATATTGGTTACAAAACCACACACACGCTCAAACACACACAAAGGGTACCTCCACTGCTCCAGTCCAAGAGTAGCGGTGCTGTCATAGTAATAATCGATGCTGCTAACCAATTAGATAGTGTTGCGACACTGCCAGCAAGACTCTTGATATTTACAGGAAGTATCTGAAATTAAATAACATATACGAAACATCTGATTACTTAATTCAGTATGATAAACAGGTCATAAAGTCATGTGTATTTTCATTTTAAGCCAAAGTATATGAGGCTGAATAGGGATGTATTTTAATCGATTCTACCCGCTTGTTTTTTTTAAGTCTTTGAGTTGACAGTGACATATAACTGAAGCAGACACTCGCGCTCAGAGTATTAAGTATAAACAGCCTTTTAAAAGAACTTTGTAATATTCCTGAACAATTCTAAAACTTGCAATGGAAGACCCTTGAAAAAATAGTTCTTTTTTGGGATGTTTGGTCAAAATTTAAATTTTGAGCCCCTAAATAACTGAAAGCCATTGCATAAAGGAACATGATTGGGAGACCTAAGTTGTGTGCCTAAATTCATGCCTAAACATATGTGGCATGATTCAGATGGTTTGTAGAAAAGTGGGTCTCCTAGTTGCAGCCATCAGGATGATGCCACATAGACTTAGGCATGAATTTAGGCACATGTTCTAGGCCTCCCAATCACTACTCTTGCATAAAACAGCACATGACAGACACCTCATAAACGAAAATTAGAAAAAATGTTCAAAAAATGCTGAATTTGAAACACCAGATTTTAGACCCATTGGCTTGGCCAGACTACCCCGGGGAGATATTTAAGTATTTAAAAAAAATTAGTCCTTTTCTCAAACATTGACACCGAAAGTATTAACTTGCTGCCTTGCTGGAAATGAAAAGAGTAACCTTAATAAAATAAATGACAAGACCGTAGTTATCTTTAATTCTTTGAGCGCTAAACTTGATATAAATTTATGATATTCCAAAATTGTTGACTGATAGAATGCATTAAACCAAAACTAAATTTAGCAATACCTCAGACATTATAACCCAAGGAATAGGTCCAAGTCCGAGAGAGAAGCCGGTCACCATCATCTGGATGGCCAAATTAACAGTAATGACTCATCATACAATAATAAGGTTAACACGGGGGTGAAAAAAATGGCTCACAAGGTAAAAAAACATACCACTAGACCAATAAGGGACAATATTACCAAGAAGCCATATAGGGATGAATCTTTAGAAACAATGGTCTGAAATTCATAGTTAGGGAGCAAAATCGAGAAATATTTAGAATTGCAGTCCGGATGCAGATGGTATTTCAATAACAAAAACTAAAGAATTACTAGCCTTCAAGAAGAAACTCATTGAAGCTAGAAGACTGCTTGCAACCATTAGAGATGAAGACAGCTACAACGTTGAAAACGAGATTTAATCTTTTCATCAAGTTAATCATAAATAGTCTTAGTTAAGATTGAAACAAGTTATTACCATTAGAAGAACTCTGCGACCACTTTTGTCGACCAATGATGTTGTAATTGCAGTAGCGGCAACCTACATAAATGCAGGTGCTGACCATGACCGACAAGTGTTTTGGCTTAACAACGTTTGCAAAAATTAGTTGATTAATACCTGAATAGCACCAAGTCCAAGTGTTGCCACTTTGTTAGATGAAATTCCTGTCCACATGCAGTGCATTTTGGGGTTAATATCAAATGTTTCATGGAGATGACAACATATTAAAAAACCCGAACTTTGTTTTCACTAATTCATCAAGTCTGTGCATCAAAGAAAGGGACACTTTTGCATGACGGATATTCGAATTTAAACTATAGTACTTAAATAGGCCTGATGTATAGTAGATACAGTTTAAAGTGTCATGAACTAACCAGCTGATTTAAAGATGTTACTAGAGTAGAATAGAACACCATTTATACCACTAAGTTGTTGAAGAAGAAGTAAACCTATTCCTACCTGTAGTCCAAAAAAAAAAAAAAAAAAAAAACAGGAAAGAGTTTTAAAATGATTTTCATGTTAAAAAAATCATATTATTTGAATGTAGAACTGGTAAATTATACCATTAAAGGGTACCAATATCTTCTTCTTTTAAGCTCAGAAAACCGAATTGTAGCTCTTTTGCTTGATGTTCCCACAGACCTCTGTTAAAATCCAGAAATGGATATGAAGCAAATAGAGCTGGCCATTGTTTAATACTAAGTAAACCTTATACCTTGATCTCATTAAACTCACTGGTAATATCAGTATCAAATCCCCGCAAAACTTGTAAAGAGGTTTCACAATCTTCCAGAAACCCCATCTTCGCCTACAGAACAATGAAAGTAACCAAAAAATCATAATAAGCTCAAATTACATAAAAGATTATAGTAAACTGAATGCAAGCTAGTTTTAAGATTCTTACCAACCAGCGAGGAGATTCAGGAATGAAAAATAGACCAGGTATCAGAATTATGCATGGCAAAGTTCCTGTTGAAGCGTCAAGATTATGGATTAACTTTGTAGACGATGAACTTGTACTTAGTTAATCCATAAATGGACACAGTTTATGTTTCAAAAACAAACCATACTATCAGAGAATAAAACTTTCTACATTAAACCTCACCGACTACTGCGAGTGCTCTCCAAGGAAGAAAAAGTCCCAAAAGGTACGCCAATAGTATCCCTATAGTAACCGACAGCTATAAAAAGGGAGAAATCCATGGTAAGTTATGTCACACCAGTTCACAGGTATACAATAGTAGATAACTGATCATATATTCCCGAAGATGAAAAACGCGTCATGACTGACCTGGTTCACGGATCCAAGGCTACCTCTCATGTGTTGAGGTGAGATCTCAGCAATATATACAGGAACCTAAACATCATATGCAATAGTAGTCCTAGTTATTTTTATTGCAGATGGAATAAGGGATATCACAAGTATGAGCCTTAAAGTCACCGTGTAAGATATTACTCCAACACCAAAGCCTTCCAATAACCTTCCCATGTACAAGAACGAGTAATCCTATAAAAAACACAAAACAGGATTAATTAGCATGTTAGATAGTAGACCAGGGAAAAATTATAAGAGATGATCGCTTATAAAGTTGGGAATGTGCTTAATGATCGTCACTTACTCTTGCAAATGAAATAGCAAGCCATCCAAGTATGTTAGGAATTGCAGCAATCATCAAAGACTGCACTAACAGCGCAGCAAATGCACATTATTCATAGGTTTATTCATTTTACATTTTTACACACAAAAACAAAAGCATTAGATTGTTAGGAAATAGGCGCCCAAATATAATCATGTGTGGATACTTGACTACTATAACGCACAAGATTAACGGCTACTTAACTCACAAATAATAAGAGCGGAATTATTAAGTATGTACACACACCATTTCACATAAATGTAGATCACACACGATTTGCATACTAATCTTACCCCTTTTCGACCAATATATTCCGCAATCTGACCACTTGCTATCGCACCAACCATAGCACCCACGTTTGCTAAAGAACCAAACACTGAAAACTGTTCATCAACAAAAGTTCAAAATTAAAAAACCAATCAAACTATCACAAACTCACAATACAAAACCAAACACTAACGTAGTTAGTTAAAGATCAAACCTCAGATATCTTAAGATTAAGATCCGCTATAATATCCGCCTGCGTAGGATTTGAATATCCACACTACAATACAATTACAAACACTAGTAAACATGATTCACATTTTTAGCATTTTAGGAAAATATATATTGTGTAATAAACTGTTGTAAGGGAATATCGTGATTACTGTGAATCCAAACTGGATAGGACCCAATGCCACAATAGACACACAAAGAAAAATGGAAACCGATTCACGAAGGATCTGAGCGGACGATCCTAACATGCTGGACTGTCGAGAACTCATACCGGCCATACGGTACCAGCTTCCGGTGTGGAGGAGCGGCTTCTTGAGGCTGCCAGCTCCTCCTCCACCACCTTCATCGATCTCCGGGTCACGTGAAGCCATCAATAAGGTGATAGTTTGAAATTATGCGAAGGAATTCATTGGGTTATGAGATGAATAATGTGAAATGCGTTAGAGAAGGAGAGAGCTGATAATAATAGGCTGGAAGAGAGAGTCTGTTGGTTACGACTACGGTTTTCGCGGGACTTTTATTCTTTGGATTTAAAGAGAAAACAATTACCTTAAAAACTGTTACAGTAAAATAAAAGATGGAAAATTACTAATTTACTCTTAATCTTTGTTACTAGTACTACGTGTTCCATAATACTTTTTTTTGGATTTAATACTAATTTAAACAAATCAAGAATTGAACATACTTCAAAATTTTGAACCACAAAACACTTCATTCCAGCAAGTTTCAAAATAGAACCGACCCCCAAAGTACACCTACATACGGACGAATACAACAGTGGGGAAATACGGCCTACGCCATGATCCTGTCCTGGTAAGTGAAGACTCTAGTGCTGGAATATTTTTTGTAGTCACCAACTTCTTTGACCTATTCCTCTCACGATTGGTTGCCTGAAGTGATTACATGAAGGTGTTCAAACCGGCTCAAATGGAAATATTTTCAAACAGTGGACAAGGGCTCAACAGAAAACTTGAGGGGAGGATTAGACCAAACTGGTTAGAATGGAAATACTTAAAACACATCATGGAATACCTAAACCTATCACCATAAATCACTCTCGACCACCACAAAATGCCTACTATAAAATCAGTCTCGAGCATAATATTTTATGATAGGAAGGTGATCGATAAGTTCTTATCATAAATCAATAGAAATGAGATAAGAACAAGTTCAATAATAGGAAATTCAGTGAAAGAATGAATAACGAATTAGAGAACCAAATGATTTGTTATTAGGATAATGAGTTGTTCCCAAGTGAAAAGAGAGAATTACAATTACATTAGTTGGTTAAAACGACTAATGGAATGCATTTTTATACACGGAAATGGTAGAAATGATTTCGGCGGGAAGGTTGGTTATAGAGGTTGATCAGCTTCCTTTCCAAAACAGCTTCGGGTTGATCACTTAAAACATTATCAACATCCAATCGCGGCAAAGCTTGTTGCATTTCAGGATTGTTCCCTCTGTGTAGCTTGAGTTGAGAAACATGAAACACTGGATAATTTGAGACTCAAGTGGTAATTGCAGTTTATACTTTATAAGCTACCTTGCCCACCTTAGCAGTAACTTGATAGGGACCATAGTATTTAGGAGATAGGTTGTGATGTTTACCTTTCCTCAAAATGACTTGTCTGTAAGGCTGCAGTTTAACATACACCTAATCATTCACCTCAAACTCTCAATCACTCCTTTTTCTATTAGCCATACTTTTCATGCTATCTTGTGACCTTTTCAGATGGAATTTGAGCATCGAAACAGCCTCTTCTCTTGCACTCAATGATTTGTCAACCACATCTACATTGTTGTCTCCTTGTACATAGGCTATGTGAGACAAAGGAACTTGACAATATAGGACTTCAAAAGGAGTAGTGTTGATGGCAATATGAAAGTTAGTATTGTACCAATATTTAGTTAGTGAGATCCATTGTACCCATTCTTTTGGTCTCTCCCCTATCATACACCTGAGATAACACTCCAAGCACTTATTGTCTACCTCACAGTTTATGGGTGGTGTGTAGTGGACATATGTAGGCTTACATCCAACAGTTTGTCCAACTCTTGCTAAAATCTGCTTATAAACACCTTATCTCTGTCACTTACTATCACTTTTGGAAAGCCATGTAGTTTGTAGATGTTTTCTAAGAAAGGCTGAGCTATATGGACACCAGTATAGGGATGGGATAGGGGAATACAATATTTACTTAGCCTATTCACCACCACCATAATCACAGTCTTCCCTTTTGACACTAGCAAACCATCAATGAAATCCATAGAGACCTCTGACATTTGAGGAATTGGTAAGGCCTGCAAAAGGCCAGGTGAAGCTGCCAAGTCAACTTTGTTCAATTGACAAACTAAACATTCCCTTACAAACTGGTTGATGTGTTTTCTCATTTTCTTCCAATACAATAGTGCACACAGACTAAGAGTAGTAACCTTGACTACTGACCTCCCATTGTTACAACATGAAAAGATTCTATTAAATCATGTTGCAGACTGCTATCATTCCACACAACTAATTTTCACTTTCTTTTCAGTCCATTACTGCAAGAGTAGTGTTTGAAACAAGCAACATCTGTTTGAAGTTTCAGTATAAGGGCGTGTATCTCACTATCATTAGTCCAGCTTTCCACATTTCTGTGTTGCACATCACTAGAAAATGTGGACAACACCATGTGTAACAATAGAGCATTGCCTTGAACTCTTGATAAGGCATCAGCAGCATCATTTTCTTTGCCTTTCTTGTACAAGATTTCATAGTCAAACCCCATCAACTTAGGCAGCCATTCAAGGTTTAGAGTTCATTTTAGTAGGGGTTGTGATTATTTGATCTAACAGATATTTAAGGCTCAAATGGTATGTCTTGATTTTAAAATGCCTATCAAGCAAATAGCCCTTCCATTTATCCAAAGCTTGTAACACAACTAGAAATTCCTTCTCATATGTGGACAATAATTGGTGTTTGGGAGAGAGTGTTTTGCTCAAATAAGCCACTAGATGACCTTGTTGCTGTAGTACTACCCTTATTCCTTCCCCTGAGGCATCACACCCACAAAATCTTCCTCAAAGTTGGGCAGTTGAAGAATTGGTGCACACATCATAGCCTGCTTCAGCTTGTCAAAGGCTTGTTCTGCTTCAGTACTCCGAACAAAGACATTCTTTCTTAGCAACTTTGTTATTAGGATAATGAGTTGCTATTAGAGAGCGAATGGATAACAAATTAAAGTATTAGTTTGTATATATTTCTTATGATTGATTTGACATTTATTATAATTGATTTAGGATTATTGTAATTTGTATCATGATTAGAGGGTGATTGCACTTGCCCATAATAGGCTATGTATCTGATACAACCTACTTGTATCGATCGTAGCACCACTATAGTGGGTGCGAACTCCTTAAGAAAGAAAGAAGAGAAGCAGAGATTTGTTAGACTAAACGATAAACTTTTTATTAATAACCTATTCGGTATATATAGCCGAATACAATACTTGTAGCACAAGATAAATACGAAACATACCTAAACAAGGACTCTTTGACACAAAGACATTCCTAATACGACACAAAGACTTTCCTAAACATTAAGATAATTATGGCAGAGAAATCCTAGCCCATCACAAAAGATTCTTGCCACTTTGGTGCTTTCTTGGACCGTTTGCCACGACCCAATTGGTCTGTACGACCTGCTAAGGTTGTAACATTCCCTCCATCTTCAAAAACAACCTTGTCCTCAAGGTTAAATGTGGGATAGACTGTTTGAAATTCAGGCAACCACTCCCACGTGGCCTCCTCAGGTGATTTGTCAACCCATTGGACTAAAACTTGCCTAACCGGACTTCCATTTCTCAAAACCACTCGGTCACCACACACGGCCAATGGATGCTCCACAGGTTGGCCATCCTTAAATTCATCCGGGAAATCTGCTACTACCCCATCGCTACTCCCAAAAAACGGCTTTAGTATAGAAACATGAAAAACATGGGTGTATCTTACTCGACTGAGGTAATGCCAATCGGTAAGCCACTTTTCCCACACGTGCCTCCACCTTGTAAGGTCCATAATAACGTTTCGCTAGCTTATTGGAGAGTCGCTTAGCGAGAGTAATTTGACGATAGGGTTGGAGTTTAACTAACACCATATCTCCCACATTGAACTCGACATCCCGCCTCTTGCGATTGGCCTGGTCATCCATTCGATGTTTAGCTGCTAACAAACTATCTTTCAATTGCCGCATTAACCCATCACATTCCACAAGTAAATCATCCACTGCCGCCACCTTGAAGACCGGTGGATACGGAATGACAGACAACGGTAACCTCCCATACAAAGCCTGAAAGGGTGACATTTTAATGCTACTGTGATAACTAGAATTGTAGCAATATTCTGCCCATGGCAAGTAACGAACCCATTGATGAGGACGATCGCTAACCATGGCTCGTAAATATTGTTCTAAACAACGATTAACAACTTCCGTCTGCCCATCCGACTGAGGGTGATATGCGGTACTATGATTCAACTGTGTACCACTAAAATGGAATAACTGCTTCCAAAAAGCACTCACAAAAATGGGATCACGATTAGATACAATGGATTTCGGTATCCCATGATGCTTAACCACAATATCCAGAAACACCTCGGCTACTTTATGTGCGTTAAAACTAGTGGGCAAAATCCCAAAATGGGCATACTTTGTTAACCTATCAACCACCACTAAGATAACCGTGATACCCCGTGCCGCTGGTAACCCCGTAATAAAGTCCATCGATACATCTTCCCATACGGCGGATGGCGTTGGAAGGGGCTGAAGATACCCACCCGGAGCCTCTGTGGAATACTTAGTCTGTTGACACACCACACATTGTTTGATGAATGCTTGACTGACTTACGATTCCTTTCCAGAAAAACAAAGTCGACAACCCAACCAACGTCTTCTTGATTCCCCCATGCCCGCCACAAGGAGTGTCATGGAACTCGCGCAACAATAACGTTTGAAGTTTCGACTCCTGCCCAATATAATAACGGTTGTTGTATATTATCAGCCCATTCTCACGTCTGAACCCACTAAGCACTTCACCATTATCCATTTTGCGATGCAACTCAAGTAACTCAGCTAATGTCCCATTCTCCGCTTGCAAGTCCCCAATGAACCCAACCAGTGGTCGACTAAAAGCCAAGAAAGCCGCAGTAACCTGATCTGTCTCCTCAAATTTCCTAGAGAGAGCATCCGCAGCTTGATTGGATGCCCCGGGCTTATATTCGATATCAAAATCAAATCCCATCAGCTTCCTAACATACTTTTGTTGTAATGGCGTTTGAATTACTTGTTGCATTAATTCCTTGATACTTTTATGATCGGTGCGAATGGTGAATCGACGACCAAGCAAATACTGACGCCACTTAAACACAGCCTCCACTATAGCAAACAACTCCTTCTGGTACGTACCAGCCACCCGCATCCGCGGTCCCAACTTCCGACTAAAATAGCTGATTGGTCGATTGTCTTGCATTAAAACTGCCCCGATTCCATTCCCCGATGCATCCGTCTCAACTACAAACACCTTGTCAAAATTTGGAAGACTTAAAAGAGGAGCATTAAATAAGTGTTGCTTAAGGGATTCGAAAGCCTCGACCTCTGTTTCACCCCACTTAAAACCGTCATGTTGCAGCAAATCCGTTAAAGGCGCCGCGATCGATGCATAACCTCGAATAAACCGCCGATAATATCCCGCAAGCCCTAAAACCCCCAACCTGCCGTTGACTTTTAGGAATCGGCCATTCGCGTACCGCTGATACCTTCTTAGGATCCATTTGCACTCCACGAGCCGAAATAAGGTGTCCCAAATACTCGAGTTCCCCGGCTCCAAAAATACACTTCGAACGTTTCACATAAAACTGATGCTCCTGTAAACATCGAAAAATACACTCCAAATGTTCCAAATGCGAGCTCATGGTCGTACTATAAACCAAGATATCATCAAAAAAAACAATCACAAATTTTCATAAGTATGGCGAAAATAACCTATTCATGGTCGCTTGAAATGTTGAAGGCGCATTGGTAAGCCCAAACGGCATGACTAGAAAGTCATAATGCCCATCATGTGTCCGAAAAGCCGTCTTATACACATCCCGTTCATGCACCCTAATTTGATGATAACCGGCTCGTAAGTCTAATTTGGTAAAGATAGTAGCTCCACCCAACTCATCAAACATCCTCACGGCCGTTGAATTGGGAACTTATCTTTTACCGTGACCGAATTGAGAGCGCGATAGTCCACACAAAATCGATAACTCCCATCCTTCTTCTTGACGAGTAAAACAGGAGAAGAAAACGGGCTATGACTGAAGCGAATAATACCTTGGCCCAACATTTCAGTTACTAGTTTTTCCATCTCACCCTTTTGATAATGCGGGTAACGGTATGGCCTCACATTTACAGGTTTAGTGTTAGGTAATAAATGAATTCTATGATCGACCAGACGGCGAGGTGGTAAACATGTGGGTACCTGAAAAAGAACATCAAACCGAACTAAAAGTTGCTCAAGCTCTACCTGTACAGAAGGCGTGGACATCACCGAAACGGGTGGATCAGTATTGGCATACAAAGAATAGTCGTGACACTCATAGATGCCATATACCTCCTCCATATCCAATAAGGCTTGCATGTGATGGAGACTAATCTTCTTCATGCGTAACGACTCATCGCCCTTCAACGTATAAGTAGTTTCGAATAGAGTGAATTCCATTATCTGTTCTGCATAGTCATGGGTAACCTTCCCCAACCCTTGCAACCACTGAATACCCAACACCACGTCAGGACCTTGCATAGGTAAGACATACAAGTCGACTTTCACCTCTAATCCTTGCATGTGAAGAGTCACATGTGAGCAAACGTTCTCACACAACAACGACTCCCCGCTACCAATATATACCTTAAAAGCCTTGGTTGCCTGGAGTGGTAGACACATCCGTTCAGCGACATCAGGCCGCAAAGTTGTGCGTTTCCGTTATCAATGAGAACATGCACCCTGGTATTACCAATTTCCCCCCATAATTGAAGGGAACGCGGGCTGCCATGACCCACCAACGAGTTAAGAATAGAGATATCGCCGCTCTCTACCGCCTCATCTGCATCCGTGGCCACTTCCTCACCTGGTTCTACATCATTATCTGTCATGAGCAAGAGAAACTTACCCGGACATTTATGCCCCCGCGTCCACCGATTATCACAATTGAAACACAACCCTTTGCTCATACGTTCTTGCCGTTCAGCGGGCGAAATCCATTTGATAGCAAGTTGTTTCTCATGAGGGTGTACAGTAGTCTTAGGAAGAGTTGAAAGTACAGGAGTTTTAACACTTACACCTGGTGTTGTACGTGGGTATTGGAAACTACTGCTGGTACTCCCAATTTTTGGTGGCACAGACAACGTACCTTGATCCTCTAAACGCGCCTCAGTGACTCGAGCCAAAGCAAATGCATCGCCAAGGGTCGTTGGTTTTGATACCAACAACTCCCGTTGCAATGACAACTTAAGTCCAGATATATAGAAAGAAATAAGTAAGGACTCCGAGATGTCCGTGACCCTGTTCATGAGTTTTTCAAACTCACCTTGATAATCTGCAACCGTTCCAGTTTGTAACAACTTAGATAAAGCTCCTTGTGGATCCTCGTATTTTGAAGGACCAAACCGATTCTTAACGCTCACCTCAAACCTGGCCCAATCGGTAATTAACCCGTTCTTCGTCATCCATCGAAACCATTCTGCAGCAGCCCCTTCGAGATTAAACCCCACGATCCTTAAACGTTGATCAGCTGGAGTGTTAAGCAAGGAAAAGTATTCATTAATAGAGAATAACCAGCGCTCCGGATCATCTCCCGAAAATTTAGGCACATCCAAGCGCATAGACCGTGGAAGCAGTGATCCCGGATCACCCCCACCCCCATGCCGGACTTGTAGCAATTGGGTGGCCGCTTGTAACTCAGCCCGCAAGGCGTTGAATTGTTCTTGAAAGGTTGCGTTCTGTTGTTCAGCCAAACGTTGAGCTGCGTCTTGATGGTCTTTAAGCCACAAACGAACCGTCTGTTCATCCAGGACCATGATGACAATAAGCAATGAAAGCACCAATGATACAACCTACTTGTATCGATCGTAGCACCACTATAGTGGGTGCGAACTCCTTAAGAAAGAAAGAAGAGAAGCAGAGATTTGTTAGACTAAACGATAAACTTTTTATTAATAACCTATTCGGTATATATAGCCGAATACAATACTTGTAGCACAAGATAAATACGAAACATACCTAAACAAGGACTCTTTGACACAAAGACATTCCTAATACGACACAAAGACTTTCCTAAACATTAAGATAATTATGGCAGAGAAATCCTAGCCCATCACAAAAGATTCTTGCCACTTTGGTGCTTTCTTGGACCGTTTGCCACGACCCAATTGGTCTGTACGACCTGCTAAGGTTGTAACAGTATCCTCCCTATTTGTATCAGTTTCACACGAATGGAATAGACATCAAAATCAGTCTTTAATTCATATTCTTACATGGTTTCAAGAGCCTCTAATCCCCTCCTATTTTATCTCTAACAACCGGATTCTTCCCTACCCTCCCTCCCAAAACACCGTACCTCTCTTAGAACCCTAAAAAAAATAAAACCAGTCAATATGACTGGTGATGATATCCCTCCTCCACCTCCTCCTCCCACCACATCCGCGGATAAACTTATCCCCTTTAGTATCACCAATAAGGTTCCCGTTAAATTGGACCTTGAAAAACACAATTACAATTCTTGGAGTTCCTTTTTCAAAATTCACCTTGGTAGTCTTGGTCTCAAATCTCATGTAGAAAAAGAAGCCTCGCCTAGCACTATTAATCCGGAATGGTTCAAGCTTGATGATCTCATCAAGATGTGGATCCTTGGATCCCTATGTGATTCTCTTCAAGAACAAGTTGTCTCCACACCCGGGAATGCAAAAGCTCTTTGGGACCATCTCAAAGATTTATTTCATGATAACAAGGATGCTCGCGCCATCAATCTTGATAATGAACTTCGTTCCATCAAGATCGGGACGATGTTTATTAATGAATACTTCACCAAAATAAAGTCTATGTCGGATAGACTCAAAAATCTCGGCTCCGTGGTAAGTGACAAAAACTTGGTAATATATGCCGTTAATGGTCTTGACTCACGTTTTGATACAATTGTCAAAATCATCCGACATCGCGAACCCCTACCCACCTTTGAAACGGCACGTACCATGCTACTTTTGGAAGAGTCCTCAATCAATGACCAAGTCGGTGCATCTACTACCTTTGAAAGTAGTTCCTCGTCTCCAACGATCCTTGTGGCAACCAATTCCTTGGACAACAAAGGGAACTCAGTTTCTCCCTCAACTAAATCTCCAAGTCTACCACAATTGTGTAATCATTTTAACAAAGGCACTTGTAAATTTGGAGATCGTTGCAAGTTCATTCATGACCACCGCAATAGGGCAGGACTAACAAAAAAATCAAACAAAGGGCAGCCATACCCCATTTGGTCGACACCTTCTATCACAGAATGCTAGCAATAACACTTTGGCACCTAATGGGTCTTATCATACGAGGTTGGCCCAATACCCATCCACAGCCTACTACAATCCTCGCCCAACCCAACATCAAATGACCCCTCAAACATATGCTACCCCACTGTACCACGCTGCTCCAACAGGCCTGGCCCAACTCACACCTCAACAGGCCCAACAGGCTGTATACCTTACTCAGCAGTACCAACCGCAATCCGCAAGCCAAGGAATACTCAGACCCGCTCCCACCCTCTACCCGTCTCAACCAACTTCTCTACCTAGTGCCTTTAGCACTATGACATTACAAGACCCGGCATGGAATATGGATACAAGTGCTTCTTCTCATTTAAATTCTAAAGCAAGTAATTTAAGTACAATTTTTAACAAACGCTTATTCCCATCTGTTCACGTTGGTGACGGAAATTCTATTCCTGTTACTAACACCGGACATAGCATTATTCCATCCACTCATCGCCCACTTCATCTTCATAATGTTCTCGTCACCCCCAATATTATTAAAAATCTCATTTCTGTGCGTCAATTTACTAGAGATAATAATTGCACTGTAGAATTTGACGCTTTTGGTTTTTCTGTGAAGGACTTCTGGACTCGCCATATCCTCCTTCGATGTGATAGTTCGGGAGATCTATATCCCGTTACCAAGCCGTCATTCACACCAACGTCTCGGTCATCCCGGTGACGAAGTGCTCCGGTCTCTTGTTTCTCGTCAATTTATTTCATGTAATAAAGAAAAGTCTCCACATGTATGTCATGCATGCCAACTGGGCAAACATGTGAAGCTTCCTTTTCATAGTTCCAATTCTATCGTTGAACACTGTTTTGATATCATTCATTCCGATTTATGGACATCTCCCATTACTAGTAAAAGTGGTTTTAAATATTACGTCTTATTTCTTGATCATTTCTCTCATTATTTGTGGATTTACCCTCTTCGTAATAAATCTGACATGGTTGAAAAAATTTTGCATTTTCGTAATTACGTTAAGAACCAATTTAAATGCGAAATAAAGAATTTTCAATGTGATCATGGTGGTGAGTTCGATAATAACCGCTTACATACCCTTTTTGCAAACCATGGTATACAATTTAGATTTTCTTGTCCAAAAACTTCTCAACAAAATGGCAAAGCGGAACGCATGATTAGAACCATCAACAATGTCATTCGTACACTCTTATTTCAGGCTCACCTACCCCCCACCTTTTGGGTCGAGGCCCTACATATGGCCACTTATCTCCTCAACCTTTTACCCTCTACCGCCATCAACAACGAAATCCCCTACACCAGACTTTTCCACAAAACACCCAACTACTCTAACTTACGTACATTTGGGTGTCTATGCTACCCTCACCTTCACTCCCCTCACAAACTTGCCCCACGCGCAACACCATGTATATTCTTGGGCTATCCCGCCTATCACCGTGGCTTTCGATGCCTAGACCTTGAAACGAATAAAATTTTACTCTCCCGACACGTCACCTTTGATGAAACCCAATTTCCTTACCGCTCAATGACACCCAATTCTCCACCTTCCTACACCTTTTTAGACTATACACCATCCCCTCTACTTACCCAAATACTTACTAACCCCCCAACACCAAATCCACTACAAGAAGTCCGTAACACCCATCCTGAGCCCACTACACCCAATGATCACACGGGTTTACCCAACAGCTCCCTACCCACATCTCAACATCAACTCAACAGCCCACCAACCACAGCTCAAAATCAATCACCACCAGCCCATCAACCTTCTACACACACATCCAACCCCGAAGCCTCGGCCCAACCTACACAACCTCCCACCGAACCACCACGTACTCACCGCATGGTCACTCGGTCTCAATCAGGCATTGTCAAGCCCATTGAACGTCTCTCGCTTCTTACTTCTTCTATCTCACCCTTACCTAAATCTCCCTTCCTCGCTCTTCAAAATCCCCATTGGAATAATGCTATGTATGATGAGTATAATGCGTTAGTTAAAAATGGTACTTGGATTCTTGTACCACGGCCCTTTGGTGTTAATTTGGTGCGATCTATGTGGTTATTTAAGCATAAATTTCATGCTGACGGAACTTTGAGTCGTTACAAGGCTCGTCTGGTTGCCAATGGCAGCAGTCAGCAACTGGGTATTGATTGTGATGAGACCTTTAGTCCGGTTGTTAAACCGGCTACCATTCGCACCGTTCTTAGTCTTGCAGTATCTCGTAAGTGGCCTATTCATCAGCTTGACGTTAAGAATGCCTTTCTTAACGGGGATTTATCTGAGACCGTAAATATGCACCAACCGCCGGGATTTGTAGACCCACGGTACCCTCATCATGTCTGCCTTCTGCAGAAATCCTTATATGGTCTAAAGCAGGCACCTCGTGCTTGGTTTCAGCGATTTGCTGGTTATGCTACTAGAGTTGGATTTTACCATAGCCGCTGTGACTCCTCATTGTTTATTCTTCGACATGGCTCTCAAGTGGTTTATTTACTCATCTATGTGGATGACATCATTCTTGCAGCCTCCTCTACTGCCCTCCTACAGCAGATCATCACTTCCCTACACAGTGAGTTTGACATGACTGATCTTGGGCCACTTAATTATTTTCTGGGCATTTCTGCTACTCGGCATTCTATAGGTCTCTTTCTGTCTCAGCGGACGTATGCTACTGAGCTTCTTGAACGTGCTCACATGACCAACTGTAACCCTTCACGAACACCAGTTGATACAGAATCCAAACTGGGTCCCGAAGGTGTTCCAGTTCAGGATCCTACTTTATATCGCAGTCTTGCAGGTGGTCTTCAGTATCTCACATTTACCAGACCGGATCTCTCCTATGCTGTACAACAGATTTGTCTTTACATGCATGATCCTCGCGAGCCACATTTAGCTGCCCTTAAACGTATTTTACGATACGTTCGAGGGACTTTGGATTTTGGTTTACATTTATATTCATCCTCTACCACTTCTCTTGTTGGATATACAGATGCAGATTGGGCGGGCTGTCCATCCACACGACGATCTACTTCGGGATACTGTGTTTTTCTGGGTGATAATCTACTTTCTTGGTCTTCTAAGCGACAACACACCATCTCCCGTTCTAGTGCCGAAGCTGAGTACCGGGGTGTTGCTAATGTCGTCGCTGAGACTGCATGGCTTCGTAACCTCCTTCGTGAGCTGCACTCACCTCTTTCTACTGCCACTCTTGTCTACTGTGACAATGTTAGTGTCATCTATTTGTCTGCCAACCCTGTTCAACATCAACGGACCAAACATATTGAGATCGATATACATTTTGTCCGTGACATGGTTACTGCTGGTCAGGTTCGTGTTCTCCATGTACCCTCTCGCTATCAGTACGCGGACATCTTTACCAAAGGACTTCCTTCAGCCTTATTTGAAGAGTTTAGATCCAGTTTGAGCGTCCGGCTTCCTCCCGCTCCAACTGCGGGGGAGTATTAGTTTGTATATATTTCTTATGATTGATTTGACATTTATTATAATTGATTTAGGATTATTGTAATTTGTATCATGATTAGAGGGTGATTGCACTTGCCCATAAGGGTGGTGGCAACCGTCATTCCCCATCCCTCACCATCCCTCACTATCCACCAATAACATTCTTTCAACTCATTTTATCCTCACACCACCCCTCATCATAGATTTTTAGTGGCAACCATGTATCCCCAACCCTCACCACATTTAATTTTTTTAATTTTTTTTAACTTTTTATATTTAAAATTATATCATCTAGAACACAATCATCAAACATACATAAATATATACATACACACAACTGATCAATATTGATTGATACAAATCATAACTATCATGACAAATATATAGATCTCGAAAATATATACACACACAGACATATATATAAAAAAAAACAAGATCTTAAAGAAGTTTACTCGCCGGATCTTTTGCCGACCATCGTCGCCGGATCTTTTGCCAACCACCTCACCGGAGATACAGGCGAAACCCCTTTTCATTTCTTGAGTCACCGCCTCCCTTTCAACGGCTCTCTTTCTAGCCGTTCAACGGCTATCTTGCCATCAAACCGCGTCGGGCTTTTTCCCCGCTGCATGCTCAACCCGCTCGAACCCGCATACCTTGCGGCGGTGTAGCCGCTCGGGCTGGCCAAGCCCGAAGCCAACCCGCTTTCCGTTGCCACCACCCTAATAGGCTATGTATCCTCCCTATTTGTATCAGTTTCACACGAATGGAATAGACATCAAAATCAGTCTTTAATTCATATTCTTACATAAAGAACCAAATGATTTGTTATCCATTTACTCTAATGACCAAATGGTAGAAATGATTTGGGCGGAAAGTTGGTTATGAGGTTTTTGAACCGTTGTTGGCCATTTGACTTTTTTTGTTCGACTTTTGCTGTTGACTTTCATTAACTTATTTTGATTCTTATCAGAAGCATTGCAGTTATACAAGACAATTCACTTGAAATTACCACACAAGCGAGTTTTATATCTAAGAATTCACTCAAGAGTCATTAGAGTAAATGGATAAAAAAAAGCTTTAAAAGTTCAGGTTAAATAAACACTTCGATTTGCATTGTGTAAAGCTAACTTTATGGTAAAACAAACACCACTATGAAATCAGTTTTTTCTAATATCTTACAAGTGGATTTTTGTTCACCAGAAGCATTCAAGGTTATAGAATTGTTTGTTTCACACACATTGCTACACTATGTCAGGTAGGGGTGGCAATTTCTGACGCGACACGAAACCCAGCTTAAAACCGACACGAAAATTAACAGGTAGAGGTCGAGTCTAAATAGATTTCGGGTTGGGTTTGGGTCGACCCATCTAACCCGTTTATTAAACATGTCAGGTTCGGGTTGAGAATAAATTAAGCGAGTCGACCAGCAAACCCGTTTAAGTTTTTTTTTTTTTTTTTTTTTTTTCTTAAATTAAAAATTATTTATATTTTGTTATACGGGTTAAATGGGTCGACCAGTTAAACCTGTTTAACTCGTGTAATGTGCCAAATTTTGTATATAAAACAGGTTAAATGGGTTAACCCGAAACCGGTTTAACCTATTCAACCCGTGTAATCTATTTAACCCGCCAACCCAAGTATATATACATGTTAAATGGGTCAGGTTCATGTTAGAGTTGACATAGCTGACCCGATGATTTAAATGGGTCAGGTTCGGGTTGGCTATTCTGACCCTCCAACCTGTCAACCCGAACCCGACCCGAGTTGCCATCCCTAATGTCAGGTACCACCCTGGCATCTAATTGAAAAGAAAATGTGTTAAATAAAACTTAGTTTTCATTCCTATCACCAACATGGTAACAGCAACTTGAAAAGATCCATGAAATACATAAAAAGAACTAGTTAAGACATTAAAGTGCATACCAAGTATCATGAACATGCTAACAATCAGTTAAGAAAGAGTAGCAATTTAGTGAAGTTAACATTTCACAGACGGTCGAAAGAGCCAAAAACCTATATAGTTTAGGCATTCAATGGAAAGATAATTAAACTCAAAACCTAGCAGAGTGCTTGATAAAAAATCAGTAAATTACCCGAGCCACATAGACATGCACACAAGGGAAACCACCCAAATACAAAGTACAATCGACATCACATCATCGACATCATATCAAACTGATCTAAATGCGCATAAATGCAACAGTGGCAACACGGGACCCAACAGATCCTCCAGCTATGAATGCTGGGTAGTAGGAACGAATATGATCCACGTAGGAAACGATAAAGGAGTTCTTGTATGACTCGTTTTCTTCTGGGGCTTGTGTCTCCTCAGGGATGCTAGCTTTTAGTTGATTGAAGTTTTCAACTTCTTGCTTCAATTCCTCTCTTGTATGGTTGCATGAATTAATGACCTAAAATCATATTAAATTGTTAAGATGGGAAATACTGAGAAACTTGGATTTGTAAGAGTATTATGCCTCACAAATGACTCACTGTATCAAGAGCAAAACTAACTGAGATGTATCTAAAGCAGAAATGGGTGTAGCTTTTAGTGTTGGTTCTTTTTGGACCGAAATTCTCAAGGGCGATGGCTTGAAATGTATTATTTTGTTCGTTGCCCATCATACTTCATGTGAATATCGATAAGTATTTAAAAACATCAAGCCATCAAGGGCGCTAAGCTAATTTCAATTCTTCACAATCTAGATAGCACATTGCAACTTCTGAAATTATAGGGTGATCACGGTTAACTACAAAATATGACTTAAGAACAGATATAGTTTTAAATAATAGCTTACCACTAGGCCACCAGGAGCTACAAGTCTTGAGATGGACTCCCAGTACATAATCCTGTAATAGAATTAAACAATATATAGACCTGTAAAATTGACCTTTTAACAAGAGGGTGGCACACAAAGTATAATGTAAACGGATATTCGAAAACACCACAAAGTTAATAAAACACTAACCTTTTGACTGGACCATCGTGTAGCTGCATGTCCGATAGCTCTTTATCGATCATTAAGCAGAAATGGCCCTTCAAATTGGTCCCCAGAATGTCATCCACCTAAGAACCAACAATGGCATGTGAAAAGCATGCTTCTATACTCTTCATAGGGAAAGTCAATAGCACACATCTTTAGTTTACAACTTTAAAACTTGAGGTTGTCTCAACTCAATAACAGATTTGATAGCCTAGAAACTGTATGTACTTTCCATTCTGATGCATGGAAATATCCTAATGTCACAATTTTATCCCATTTACCAAACAATGGAACTATATGGTTTATAATTTATCTCCAGCAGCTGGTAGCTCAACATTTTCGCTTATACAGTTCATAGAAATTATAATTGATACATCAATTGTCTAATATAAGGTACCTAAAAGTGTAGCGCATTAGCCAAACCTACAAGTATACATTACCCATTTATCTCCAGCAGCTGGTAGCTCATCATTTTCGCTTATACAATTCAAGAAATTATGAAGTGTGGCGGATCAGCCAGACACATGCTTATGTTACACATTTTACCACCTCTAAAAGGCCCAATCTCTCAACGAAACATTATTAACACTAGCATTCATGTTGTCCTCAAATTGTGCATTTCAAGCAAACTTTCTATCATGACGTCATGTTCAAAACAAGATCTTTTGCAGTAGATCACCATGTATGCACATAACTATTGAAAGGTGAATAATGCCTTGATTATTATCGATATCATGACACAAATATATAAGATACAAAGGATAATTCCAGAGTAATTACAAATGGGCTAGGCCTAATAATATTAAACATACACTTGGATGCAATTCATTTCAATGAACTAATTTTAAGGCAGATCAACCATAAACCATACATTCCACATGTACAGTATTGACTTGGTATAGTATAGATAACCAAAAGCAAATAATAATATTGTATCGTATCATACCAAAACTTGATACTAGGGAAGCCGTTACGATCAGCAAGCTTCCGAGCAGAGTTGACAGTTTCATGAGAAAAATCGTTCCAGTGAGATCCGAGAACCTATACTCATCATTAACATATACAGTTAGACTCTATAAAATTAAGCTGTATGCTTGAACTACACTAACATAACCAATAGATTGAAGAGGAATCACGACTCAACACTTCATACTCAAAGATTACAAGCAGGGCCGTCTTTGAGGGTGTGCAAGATGAGCGATTGCTCAGGGCCCCAGAATTTTTAAGGCCCCAAAATTTGTCCCGTTAATAATTATATGCATGTGTAGACATATTTTTCACGAAGAAAAAAGTATTTAGATGGGAAAATATCTTAAATGAGTAATATGTTATAACGTTTAGATAACTAATTGCATTTTATCTTATAAACGGTGACACTTTATATATAATATTACTTAACGAAATGCCTCATTATATAATTTAGTACATGGCCTTCAAAAATTTCGCCGATTCATGGGACGGGACAAGCAAGTTCAATCTCTAAAAAACGATGCTAAAAACACAAACGATGGCATAATTTGCAAAAAACAAAACTGACTTATTTGAGCTGCTACAGCCATTCCTATAGAGAACGAAACCACTATAAAATCTTAGCTTTCATCACAATACGTATATTGACAAACGACAGTTAACCAATGATATTTTCACCTACTTACACAAGTATTCATCATGAAATAAATGAAAAGTGGACATACCCAATCCTTGCAAGCTCTTGAAGCAACAAGCCGTCGCCTGTGGCAATATCAAGTACACTCCGAGTTTTAAGAAATGATGCGTCCGTATGTAATGTCATTTCCATGATTTAGCACCGCCTTATCAAGACACAATGCTGTCAAATAAGAAGCAACCATCTCAGTCACTTCCCTACCACGCCTGCAAAACCTCAATCACATTTAAATCACAAAAAGACCAACTTCTTACACTATACAAAGATAACATTTTTGCTGCAAGGCATCTCCAAAAAAAAATTATGTAATTCCAGCGCACATATAAACCTACCGCTCAATGAATGTCCATATGCTTATAACTAAAAAGAACAAATACTCTGAAAACTTACCTTTGCTCATTAAAATTTTCAAACTCTCTTTGTAAGTGTGAATTCCGATACGACCTTGAGCCCATTGTGAATCTACACATACACATGATACATCAAATACAAAGTTAGAGGTAATATTGGTGAAGCTGAAGCTGACATAGAGTTTAGAAAGGATTATGGTACAAAAAAGTTACTAAAGTTTTCTAAAAATTTGTCCTAAGTTACTCAAGTTTCATTTTGTTCACTCAGTTTACTGAAATTTGAAACTTTGTTCATTAAGGTTACTGAACTTATAAAAATATACGTTCAGGTTACTAAAATTTGAAACTTTGTTCACTCATGTTACTAAACTTATCCAAAAATATACATTCGGGTTACTCGGACTAACATTGAAATTATTGAAGTGTATGCTTCCAAAAGTTCAGTAACCTAAGTGAACAAAATGAAACTTTAGTAATTTAGGACAAATTTTTAAGAAACTTTAATAACTTTTTTGTACCGTAACCCGTTTAGAAACAATATATCACAACACATATTTGACCCAAAAAATTTCAGATACATTGGTTCTAGTCCTAAAGACTTTCAGCCCAAATATATTTCCAAAGACCTACCCACAACACATATTTGACCCAAAAAAAATGATAAACAATTCTAACCATATCACTAGGTACTTGATGTAAGTAAAACCTACCAACATCCTAACAAAAACAAAATACAAAAGTAAAAAAAAAGCCGTGCCACCGAGATGCTAGCCACTAACTAAGAGCAAATGAGAGGATTTTCTGCCTAGTACAATCTGATTGCTAATCACTTAAAAGCTAAACTTGATATTAAACACTCAAAACGAAACCATCATTCTGCATTTTTGCTAGACTGAATTAGTCCTCGAACCATCACTTAGTTTCTAAATTTCGTACCATACTAACCAGTTTATACATCTAAGTAGATTTATACAATTAACGTGCATTGAAACAAACAGGACGATGTATAAAGTTGTAAGTAGTCATGTAGAGGCATGGTAGGATATAAAAAAAGAAGACGGTTTTAGATAAAAGGATTGTAACAAGGATGTTTCGGTTAATTTCATTTACCAAATTCTGGAACTGAGAAAGTGTTTTAAGACAACTAACTTGCCCTTTCACCTTAACAGAAACTATGAGAATCCCAAAGTAAGAGAGGCAAAAGTCACTTGACCGTGCTTAAATCTTCTTGGTACTTTAAGGGGTAGGATATAGAAAAAGACGGTTTTAGATAAAACGATTGTAACACAGATGCTTCAGTTAATTTCATTTACCAAATTATGGAACTGAGAAAGTATTTTAAGACAACAAACTTGCCCTTTCACTTTAACAGAAACTATGAGAATCCCCAAAGTAAGAGAGTCAAAAGTCACTTGACCGTGGCTAAACCTTCTTGGTATTTAGGGGTGTAACGGTATTCTTGGTCGCCGCTATCAACCCGAACCATAAGAAGCATACCCTCAATGTCCCAACCATGAGTACAGTGATGCCGCTTCATGTCGGGCATTGGAATCTTGTACTTGATTTCGTCTTTGTTAGAGCTTATTATCGTGAGAGTTGGAGTTATCCAACTTCCCAAGTCCTTCTTCAGTTTAAACTCAAGCTCGCGATTTTTTTTTCTTTCAAAAGCTCATGATTCCTTTAGTTCCAACGTGTAAGATCATGAATAGCAGCTGCACTCGTAGATATTGCGGTCAAATCTACAATCAGTTATTAAAAGTATGAGAATTTATTTATAGATTGAATATTTAATGGCTAAAAGTTATTTTAGGAATGTACTTACACTTGTCTTTGAGGTTCGCAAAGAAGCCCTTAGACGAAGACACAATAGTAGTTGTCGTCTCCTTATTCAAATTTGCCATCTCTTTTTCTAAATCTCAATGATACCTCAGAAAATAAAAAGAAAGGTTAAAATGCCGCTAAATATATAACTACAGTCCGCCAGCAACACATATACAACAAAGTTGTTCACCGGCGACACATATGGTGGTAGTTTATTGTCGGCATTTTAACCGGCTATTTCTTTTTATTTTTCCAGATATATGATTGGAGATTTCAAAAAAGAGAGGGCAAATTTGAATAAGCATATAACAACTACTGTGTCTTCGTCTAAAGGCTTCTTTGCCAACCTGAAAGACAAGTGTAAGGATATCCCAAAATAACTTTTAGCTGTTAAATATTCAATCTATAAATGAATTCTAATATTTTTAATAACTGGTTATAGATTGGGCTGCAATTTCTACTAGTGCAGCTGCTATCCTGATCTTACAAGCTAGAACTAAAGGAATCGGTGAGCTTTTGAAAAAAAAAATCGCGAGCTAGAGCTTAAACTAAAGAACGACTTGGGAACCTCCTGGATAACTCCAACTCTCACGATGATAAGTTCTAACAAAGACAAAATCAAGTACAAGATTCCAATGCATGCCGGACATGAAGTGGCATCACTGTACTCATGGTTGGGACATTGAGGGTATGCTCTTTACAGTTCGGGGTGATAACGGCGACGAAGAGTACAGGTACACCCCTAAAGTACCAAGAAGATTCAAGCACGGTCAAGTGACTTTCAAATCTCTTACTTTGGGGATTCTCATAGTTTCTGTTAAGGTGAAAGGGTAAGTTAGTTGTCTTAAAACACTTTCTCAGTTACAGAATTCGGTAAATGAAATTAACCGAAGCATGGGTGTTACAATACTTTTATCTAAAATCATCTTTTTTTATATCCTACTATGCCTCTAAACAGAAACCCATAACAAGAACCTTATTCGTTTGATGTTCTTGATTGTGTTGGTGTTTCGAGGGTTAGAAAGACGGGAACAGGGTTGGAAATTTGAGTTGGTGTTCTTCGAAGATTTACTTATGGTATCCTAGTTAAAACTCAGGAAACAAAGAACAATCTTTGTATTGAAATTAGATAAAAGATAGTTGGAGAAGATGAGTTTGGTTTGTGTGTGATAAAGAAAAAGGGTGGCAGCGTTTGGTTTGTGCAACTGTGAAGTGAGATATATTAAAGGGGAATATATTACCTACAATTAATTATAGCCAATTGGCTACAATTTTGAACTAAAAATGTGGGTCCCTAATTATTTTTGTGGGTCCTGATTCTATTCTGTGGGTCTCTGGATCAATGCTAGTGTATTTTTTATGAAGGATTGTAGCCAATTGACTACAAAAATTGTAGCCAAGCTATCCCCATATTATAGCAGTGGTGTGGTTGAGTTTTTTCGACATTAGCTCCATCAAAAGCCATTTCATCTTTGCATTAAATTTTGTTTTCTATATTTTATCAACTAAAAATACATTTAATACCCACACAACCACTTATAAAAGTATAAGGTGCACTTGCATTTTTTTTTATTTTTTTATTTTTATCACATAGCGCCATCTCCCTATTTTCAACACTCACACTCTAAATAATTTTGCTACAACCATAAAAGTTTTACACAAAAAAATCAACAAAATGATGTGGCATGCCTCTTGGCCACTCATGTGAGAGCATTAGTTGGCCAAAACACCCATGTACTAGTGCCATGTCACTTTCTTCCATTTGGGCCCCACTCACAAAATTTTATTTTATTTTTCATTTTCTAAACAACCTAAATTTCATTAATTCAAATAATAATACAATACGAAAGTTGTTGTTAATACATTTGTTCCGGTGTCATTTGCGTACCATACGGAGGAAACAGTTGATATTCCAAGGAAGATATTGAGTTTTGTGACGATGTGTTAGACGGGTTTGAGGATGACGATTGTTATGGGTTAGGCATATTGAGAAGAGAAGTAAAAAACCCATGTTCTTGAGACATTTTTTTGTTAATAGTTTATGTGTTTAGATATTGGAAGTACGGTATTTGAAAATGAAAGTGCAGAGAATATATATGGGTGTATTAAATTGTTCAGGTGAATGTATTAATTTCTTTTTAACTACAATAGTGAAACACTCCAACAATTGATTTAATGCTTGTGTGTAGTTGATGTATTAAATTGATTGGGTCAGTGTATTAATTTCTTTGTCACTATAATAGTGAAACACTCCAACAAACACTCCAATAGTTGATTTAATGCTTGTGCTTGACCTAACCCTTTCAAGCTAAAATTTAATACTCCAAACCACTCATATGCTCAGTCATAAATTCGATACAATTCAAATTCACTTCGATATAAAGTAGTCAAAATTATATACTTTTGCATATAAAAACAAAAGAGAGGTAAAAAAAGATAGATAAGAAGAAGCAACAAGTAGCGAGCAAAATCATTTACTTGGCATGTCCATCAAATAAAAATACAAAATACAATAATAAAATTAAAAAATAAATAAATAAAAAGAAATCATGATTACCATGTTAGATAGTCGACTAGGGAGAAATTATAAGAGATGTCCGCTTATAAGGTTGGGAATGCCCTTAATGATCGTCACTTACTCGTCACTTACATTTTTGGCATTATTTTACGTAAATTATAATTGTGTAATAAACTGTTGTAAGGGAATATGATGAGATTACTGTGAATCCAAACTGGATAGGACTCAATGCCACAATGGACACACAAAGGAAAATGGGAACCGATTCACGAAGGATCTGAGCGGATGATCCTAACATGCTGGACTGTCGAGAATGTTGGTTTATGGATATATTTAATATGTGTATGACCGGATTCGAACTCGAGACCACGGGATTGCACACTTTACGTATGAGACTCGATGTTTAAATAATTAATATAAAATATTATGTTTAATTATTAAATTCACAATAAACGACTAAACGAGCGATAAGCACTTATCGAAAGTGACTATCGGTCGTTAAATGTCAACAGGATATGAAGAAAAGTAAACAAGCCAAGAGACGGTTTTAGGAACCCTCTTTTGGGCTTGTTTTTGGCCGAAACTATGGAATCCCACATCGGAAACCATAGTAATCTTGACATCTACCATAAGGCTATAAATACATCCCCATGTATTCATTCTTTGGTACACTTGATTTCATTAGAAGGCCAAACTTATTCTTTTCTTTCCTCTTATTCTTGGTCAACGAATGAATCCCCATTGTAAGGGATTTATGAGTGACCTTGAGCATAACAAAGGTGTTTGATTATTATATTGTGATCAAGAACTAGCATTCGCATTGAATCGCTAATAGTACGTGTGTACAAAAACGTGATGTAACACACTATTGTTACATCAATTGGTTTGAATTGAAAAACGGTAAGGGTCAATTCGTTAAACCACATAAACCCTAATTAGGGTTCTTGAATTGAAGAGATCTAGCCAATTACAAGAGGTATGTTACGTTTTATTTTCAGTTAATTAATTGCTATTATATTCTAAGTCTTCCGCTGTGTACTCTGTGATGTCTACATGCTATTATTTGTATATCATGTATCATAACCTCAACAGTGGCATCACGGGCCTTGTATAATAAGTAATTAATTACTGAAACACATAAAACAAATAAATGTATTGTGTTATTAATTGTATGTGTAGATCTAGGGTTTGCAAAACCTAAACCCTAATTTTTTTGGGAAGGGCGTTTTTTTGTGTGTGTGTCCTAATTAGGGTTTTGTAAACTATTGTCTTTAATTGGATTAGAAAACCCTAGGTTGCATGCAATTTTATGTGTATTAAATTGCGTAACTCTTGTTTAATTGCATTCATTGTTAAGTGTAATTTTATGTCCATGATAAATACATGCATGTTTTGTCATGGATCTGCTTTTATTGTATGCTTTAATTGGTTAAGTGATATACACTAAAGTTTTGATAGATCTAAAATTGGGGAAGACCTCAATTATTGTTATTAAATCAATTATGTGCTATGTGGTATGTGTTTGATTTCGACTTACGCAATCGATGAATCGATGCATGTGACTCACCTTCTTGTAAACGGGAGAAAGTCTTAATTAAACATGTACATATTGACAAATCTAGAATTGATTATTAATAGGATTTATCAAAAGGTTTGCATGTGGCTATTTGATATGCATGACTAATTATTATGTTATGCATTCATTGTTTATTTGTTTATTTTTTTAAATACTTGCTTGTTTATTATGTGTAACAAGGGTATTTTTATAAGAAAAATAAACTGACCTAAACAATGGTGAAACATGTATTTTTAAGCATAGTAATCGTAATCGTTTAATTGATTGATTTTTTGCACAAAATAGTTAGAACCGCTCACCCATTAATGACAAAATGTGTGATGGGTATAAGGTTGGTACGCATTAAATTGTGACCTTAAAGATGAGGGTATGTAATATGCTTCGCGCTGACCTAATTCTCCGATCGTTTGTGCGTCTTAATGGAGCTACCAAGTATTCCTATATGTGTACATAAAATCTTAAGGGTGATTTACTTTAAATTCTACGCGCCACTTTTGTGGTAATTATCCGAATAACTTGGGTCTTATGACTCATGCAGCAGTAGGATATAGTGGGATTAAAGGTAATTCTTTAATTGGTTTACCAATACATCGATTAAAGTTTGATGATGAAAAGCTTAAACATTAAAACAAGAATATAAATGTTTTAATAAAACCTATGCTACAAAGATGAATGCATGACATCTTTGTACATATTTGATTTGACATCAAAATTATTACCCTTAATTTAAGTTGTATGCCATCCAACAAAATGGAAACACCTGAGATTACCTTTTATTTGCGTGAGAACATGATTTAGATCATAATCAAAGGGTAAAATATCCACGTGACGTGAGAACGGGCATGGATGATTTTGCAGTTTCTTAAGTTGGACAACTTAATTGAGCTTTGAGTGAGAACTGACAACTCAAGGCATAAGATGGGGATAAGACATGTTTACATGGCAATTGAAATTGGCTAGATGTAAATCCCATATATCTAGGAGTTGCAATCTGAAAATTGGCAATTGAGGTTCGACTCGTACCATCTTGAATTATTTCATTACTAGCAGATCAACTAATGTGATGAAACTATGTCAATTTGGATCCTAGTTTTCAGTGAAAATTAAATGGTTATATGCTTATGAACCATGGGTAATTAATTTTCTTGAAAAGGTTAATTATCGAAAATACTAAAATTGAATTTTGTAATTCTTTTGAATGTATAAATGCAACATTTAACCGTAAACGAGGTTTAGTCTTTGATCAGTAAATTGATCCATTCTGCTTTCAAACAAATGTTTGATCGAGAATAATTTACCGAAAAGACAAACAAAGTCTCTTTTCCAAGGGAGAAGCATGAGACTCAATCCTATTCCTTTTCATGAATGAGAAAGGTATAATAGGAACGTTTGAATTGTCTAAATTCTAATGTAACTCATAGCAATGAATTGCACATCATATTTCCATAAAGTTTTCATTACCCTCATTTGGTGAATGAATCTTTTTGTAACAAACATGAATGTTGGTTAACTGGAAAACATGTATATGAGTTACAAAATTAGAAGCTAGACAAATTACCGCGAAAATTGGTAAAAGGCAAACTAGCATATTTTATCTAGTTGTTTTGCTTTAGCCTTTAAAGGTGCTACATACCAGTATGGGCATGGTAGGCCTGTTAAGGAAGAAATTGCATACCCAATTTTTCAAGTTAATAACATTGATGGATAACCCATCTTTCATAGAGTAGAATACACCTTTTAGTACCTTAGTAAAGATTATGTATGGTTCTTTAAAGGTGTAGGAAAGTAAAACGCAACCAAGTAGTTTTCACTGGTTATGAAACACTTACAATGTTGTCAAATTCAGTGGGAGCATTGTGTTGCATTACTGAATAAGAAGTTGTTGAAATGATTTCTAATTTAGTGGGAGCTACAAGCTTTATTTCCTATGTAGTAACCCAGATTATCTTCAAAGATAATTACTTTCCAATTGTAGGCAATTATGTTTTTAAGGAGAGTCATGTGCGTTTCCTTACTAATCAATATATTCCTACATCTACTTGTTATATCTATGACACAAATCATATTAATCAAATAAACGAACGTGTATCGTGTTGTTTATCTGCTACATGATGTTGTTCCATGCACAAGTGGGAGAAATCTTTATTGTGTGCAAGGTACAACACATATAAATATGATTTAAATGGATTCTCTTGACCGCAAGGTAAGAAAGTAACGTTCTAATAGGAATTATACATTTAAAAGTGTATGATTGCCCTATTAAGAACATGTGTCAAGATGATAACAAAGACTACTTTATCTTAAATATTTATGTCATTCAATATTTAAGAAACACTTGTTGTTACAATTTATGTTACGTGAGAACGTGAACTAGATTATAGCTTAAAGTAAAATATCCACGTGTCGTGAGAACGAGCATGGATGATTTTGCAGTTTCTTACGTTGAACATTTCATGGAATGACATAATTAAATGAAGTAATCTAATACTACTTTGAATTTAAGTATTCGTTGAATGACTTAAATATATGTAGTAAATATTAACTTAAAATATTAATTGAAACCCGAGGTGGTGTTCATAATTACTTTAATTATAAATGTTTATGATTTTGTAAAGTCACAAACATGAAGTCTGTTAATACAAGACTTACAATATAAAGTAAGACGTTAACTTGCTATGTTTTAAGACATATGCATGAAGTCAATGAGTTGATCAATGACTTATAACGTATAGTGGGATTATAACTGATATGTCTTTTGACTTGGTCAAGAATACTTGTGTTATAATTCATGCAATTGACTTGGTAATTCTATTGTACCATTAAGTTTTACTTTGTTGGTAAATAGGTAAGCCAAAGAGTAGATGATTATCTTAAATATTGTTAGATTTTCTTACAATATTAATTCTAAGAAAATACCATAGTTTTATGGTATGTTCAGTTAGAAGAATCAAAATCTATTGGCATTGTTTGATTCAAGATAACTATAGTTTCTTCCAAAAGTTATCAAGGTTAGTAGAATGAGTATAGATTGAATATACTCAATAAGACTCCAACCTAGAAGATTGATAAGACACCATTTGTTTTTGAAATGTGATGAATCACATTAAGTCTTATAATGAAGTTCTGAATTTGTTAAACTACTTGCAAAGTGAGTTGTAACAAACTAATGTCAGGAACTTTAAACGTTTTTTTTGTAATATCCCAAAAGAGAACAATGTATTGTTGCTCTACTTGCTAAACTACTTAAAGGTAATCTTTAAATTGTTAAAGGCAAGTGGAAGTTTTGTCTAGATCTTGAAAGATTAAAATTATAAAATACAAAATCTTCTAAAATGCACTAGCAAATATCATGATGGAATTGTCATTCATAGATCCGTAAGGATATCTCAGATATTGAATATGCTGAGGGATATGAGTTACAGGATCATGGTAAGCCTGTTAAATCATAATGATGAATTTACCAAATGTTGAATTGTGGTAAATCAATCATATTATGAATGTAGAGATGCTGTCCATAAAGATAATCAACTTTAGATACTAGGTTTATCTTAATGAAGATGATTTTCTTTAAAGGATGAAAACCCTAGTGGTTTAAATCTTTGTGTAGAAATCATATGGACAATATTGTACACGTATTTAATGTATGTCTAGTGATAATAATATTAATTATACTTAAGCAATTAACTATGATTGAATATTCTTTCCTAGATACATTAAATAGAAGTATAAAGATTATAATTGTCATACTTAGTTTCATTGATATGAAATTTTGACTATGAATATCAAAACCCTTTGTTCTGGAATTACTTTTGCGAGGACAATAAGTAATGCAAAGGAGTTTTATGAATGAAAATAATCTTTGAATATGTACAAACTGCAAGGATCCATGAATGGATATATGCATGCATCTAGGAGATGATTCTTATGTTTAATATTAAATCCATGTTTGATTTAATAATTAAAATAAGATTACTCATAAGTATTCCTGAAAGCTAGTGGGAGTATTATTTTTCATTTTCTTAAATCTTATATGTTGTATGGGCAACTACATTCCACCTAAATTAAGTTTTAGTTGGGAATGAAACTTCGTTTGTAAGATTTGGAAATAAGACATACAACCTTGGAATATATGTTTATTGTTATAAACATATGCGGTAAATAAATGAGTCTAATAGAACATGATGAATACATATCTTTGACGAGATAGAATATGAATGAGATCTTAAAGTCTAACTTGAAGATTCATCATGTACATCATGTTGTGTATAAGGTTGTTGTATCATGATTGATTACAAGATGATTTAATAACATTGTAATATTTATGTTTGGATTTAGAATTGCATTCCTCAGCCTGGAGTTGCTCCCAGATTCTATACAACAATTGTTATGTAATTGTTATAGTCAACAAACTTGAAGTTTGAATGACACCAAACAAATAATATTCAAAGTTTACGGATGTTTAAAGAGCATATTGTTGTATACAATGATGCTAGTATAATTGAGATGACACTCAATTGTAGTCACGGTATCCTTGATGATGACTAGTTATGCTCAACTAAGAGCATAGTTGCATTATACATTAAAGAATAAAGAATACTATAAAGTTTTGAAAGATGATTGTCATAAAAGGTGGTTCAGGTTGTCACACACCTTATGGAATGATATGACAATATCAAAATATGTGTAAACACATACAATAAATTCACTTATTGAATTCTTGAAATAAGTATTCTCAAAAATTCCTGTAGATCAAAGTTAGTTGAAATTATGCCCTGTCAACAAGTATGATTATCATGACTTGAGGCAAAAATTCATTAACTAAGTATTATCATGCATTGATCTATTTAGTATTTGGATAAAGGATGTTAAACAATTATTATTTATAATGAATTAAAGTACTTTATACGTTTAATTTCATTTATAATATTGTGTCCTGTATTTACATGTTTAATCCTTGAATAACTTAAGTTATTCTAAATAGTCCATTGTCGATCAATAACATGGGAATGATATTGAATTAAGACAAATCTGAGTATTAGTTAGAATATACTTGAAAGTATATTGATGCGTAGCATGACTAATTTCAGATGATATTCAATGGATTGAGTATAAGACTTATCCCAACCACATGATGGTACTTTATGGATCTTAGTCATTAAGTACATCATGAATATTTATCCTCTGACTTGAGATACCAGAGAAAGTCATGGATGTAGTGCATTTATGTGAAGCAATCTAACGCTATACGTAACTCGTAGTTATAAGGGTTGTTTTCAGAAGTGTTGCGAAATTTATGAATTCTGCTCGTAGTCAAAACAGGATTTGTTTACTTCAAATTTATTTTGAAGCTTAATACTGCTGGGCCCCTCGTAGGGTTGTCAAGATGTTTGCATGGCCATGCCCAAGGTCTTCTGGAATATGTTCAGAAGAATTGGTAATCTTGATCAATCATATAAAGCGAGAAACAAAATAGTTAATTAAGAAATGAGTGAGATCCATATTCTTATTAACATGGTATTAGAAACAAAAGGATAAGTATGATGATGAATCATCAAAAGGTTTTTCCAGGAAACCATACTCGAGTTGTTTTGGGGAAATTGGCGTGTTGCTAGATGCTAACCAATGTCATTACGCATACTAAGATATCTCCAAGTGGGAGCTGTTGGTTTATGGATATATTTAATATGTGTATGACCGGATTCGAACTCGAGACCACGGGATTGCACACTTTACGTATGAGACTCGATGTTTAAATAATTAATATACAATATTATGTTTAATTAATAAATTCACAATAAACGACTAAACGAGCGATAAGCACTTATCGAAAGTGATTATCGGTCGTTAAATGTCAACGGGAATGAAGAAAAGTAAACAAGCCAAGAGACGGTTTTAGGAACCCTCTTTTGGGCTTGTTTTTGGCCGAAACTATGGAATCCCACATCGGAAACCATAGTAATCTTGACATCTACCATAAGGCTGTAAATACATCCCCATGTATTCATTCTTTGGTACACTTGATTTCATTAGATGCCAAACTTATTCTTTTCTTTCCTCTTATTCTTGGTCGACGAATGAATCCCCATTGTAAGGGATTTACGAGTGACCTTGAGCATAACAAAGGTGTTTGGTTATTCTATTGTGATCAAGAACTAGCATTCGCATTGAATCGCTAATAGTACGTGTGTACAAAAACGTGATGTAACACACTATTGTTACATCAATTGGTTTGAATTGAAAAACGGTAAGGGTCAATTCGTTAAACCACATAAACCCTAATTAGGGTTCTTGAATTGAAGAGATCTAGCCAATTGCAAGAGGTATGTTACGTTTTATTTTCAGTTAATTAATTGCTATCATATTCTAAGTCTTCCGTTGTGTACTCTGTGATGTCTACATGTTATTATTTGTATATCATGTATCATAACCTCAACAGAGAACTCATACCAGCCATACGGTACCAGCTTCCGTTGTGGAGGAGTGGCTTCTTGAGGCTGCCAGCTCCTTCGCCACCTTCATCGATCTCCTGATCGCGTGAAGCCATTACAAATCGAGTGAAGAAATGTAAGGAATGTGATGGGGAGATTGGGTTAATGAAATGCATAAGAGAAGGACAAGCTGATTATAGGCTGGAAGAAAGAGTCGGTTACGTTTTTCGCTGGAGTTTTTTTTGTCTTACCTATAACATTTTATTATCATACCTCATTCCTTCCTAAATTTTCCATCTATCTTGCTTTATTACGTATTAAATTCTGGTAAAGATAAAAGGATAATTAAGAGCAAATCGCAAGGTACTCTACTTTATATCAATTGAAAATTTAAATTACCCCATGCCAAAAAAAGGCAAATATTTTAAAAAAGTATCATACTTGCCTCCATTTGTTTTCCTGAACAAATATTTTTACTTTTCTGGTATTTATTTTGTTTTTTGATCTTTTATGGGTAGTGAAAACTTGTGACGACCATTTTGCCGATTGAATTTGCGAAAATTGCATCCACTGTCGCAAGGGTAAATTACGTAAATGGTACCTCTGATTTAGCAAAAATTGCATTCACCGTCCCTAAACTCTTTTTTTTGGGATCCACTTCTTATGGTTTTGACCCGTTACGTTTTTATAGGTTTTCGTCCGTTTTATACGTTTTTGTCCGCTTTCTTACGTTTTCGTCCGTTTTACTACGTTTTGGTCCATTTTTATACGTTTTCATCCGTTTTATTCGTTTTTCTCTATTTTCTTACGTTTTCATCCGTTTTTATACGTTTCACATGTGATGAAAAAAAAGTTCTAAAAAAATATTTCAGAAAAAAAAGTTTTTCGACAAAAAAAATCCGATTTTTTTTGAAAGATTAATTTGAAAAAACAAATTGGAAAAAGGAAAATTTCGGGAAAAAAAATTCCGAATGTTTTTTGCCAAAAAATTTCTGAAAAAAAAAATCTGAAAAAGATTTAGAAAAAAATTGGAAAAAAAATCTGACTATTTTAAGGGACCATTTATGTAATTTACTTTAAGGACGGTGGATGCAATTTTTGCTAACTCACAAGGACCATTTATGTAATTTGGAAGAGTAAAATGGTAATCACTAGTCATCACTACCCATAAAAAAAAAGATAAAAAAAAAAAAAACCCAAATAAATATTCAGAAAAGCAAAAAAATTTGTTTGGTACCCAGAAAAACAAATGGTGTCAAGTATGATACTTTTTAAAAACATTTGCCCAAAAAAATGAAAAAAATTTGGTATCCAATTTTTTTTTCTTCTTAATTTAAGGTAGTGAAGTTATATTTATATGCAGTGTTAGGTTTTTTTTACTTTTCGAAAGAGGTTTCCCGTCATTGCTTTCGCTGAAATGATTAATTAATATGATGTATCATTTTTATTGAGCATTTAAAAGTCATTTACGCTAAAATTATGACCTATAACCTATTTTGAAAAGTAAACAAAAAAAAACTAACATTGCACGTAAAATTAAGTTCAATACCTTAAATTGAGAAAAAAAATAGATGAGCAACTTAAATTTAAATTAACCTAAAGTAGAAAACCTTTTTATGGGATTTTCCCTTTAATTAAAGACTCTTATTTTGATACATACTAAGAGATTAATTTGTATCATTCATTTAATTAGATACTAGCATGGTACTCGCGCGTTACAGTGGCGAATGACGGGACAAATTACGGCGAAAATAACGGTTCATTTTTATATTTGTTGTTACAATATATTTATAGATAATAAAAATTTTTATGTTTGAGTAACTTTAAACAATATCAAACTAATTCATATATAATTTGTACAAGTACTCGCACGATGTTGCAGCAATGCAAAAATGGTAATCGGTAATACTATTGAGGCATGAAGACAAAGTATATCGAGAGTAGATAAAATACAGTGTAATCTCATTACATTTATAAGTTATAAAAATTTATACATCCAAATCAATAAATGTGATATTTTATTTTAAACACTCGACTCCTTTGCTCTTACATATTAGTCACGTTATTTTAAGAGTTTTTCCGTCGAAAAAATCTTGTCGGTTGATAACTTTCTTTTTAGTGTGTCTTTTTTTCTTGGACTTTGATAACACCTTTGCATTTTAGATTAATTTATTTATATATTTAATTTCTTTTCTTTTATTTTTCAAATCTATTCGAATTCACGCTTAGCTAAGCCCGACGTATTAACAAATAATCGCAGCCCGAATAATCTTTCATCTATTTAGTTACGTATACGTGAACTATGTATAAGGATATGAAAGACGTTAGATATGGTCAGTCGCCTAACAAGGAAATTTTCATATCATTACTAAGTTACAATTTCTTTGAGAGGGAAAATGGGATACATACCTAGATGTTACATTTCTTTAGGCCGGTTAGATGCATGCCAAGCTAGAGGTATGTCATCCCTGTTGAAGATATAAACTAAATATAGTATATTCGAAAGTTTAAGGATGCTTATGTAATAAACTAAAGCAGAAGGGCTAAACATGTATATTAGTTAGTTAATAACCGAATGGCGGTTACAGATAGTTAAAGTCGGTTATGGTTGAACCATTGTGATGGTTCATAAATCGACATAGTACCCTTTTATGTAGTATAAGTAGGACAAAACCAGGAAACAGAAAGTAGTATTCATATTAGCAATTTCATAATAAGTTTATAGTTTATACATTATAAAGAGTGTGTTATTGTTTGTGAATTACCAACAGTGGTATCAAGAGCGTGTGTTCGATTCAGGGAGAAAAAGAAATCGATCAGAAGGGGACTGTTTTTGATTCATATACAGAAACAGTGGAAGAAACGGGGTAGTTTAAGATCAACAGCAGATTAGAAGCGGGTTTGATTGTCAAAAGTGGTGAAGCGGACAATAGTTGTCATTAGCAGGAAGCGGACGTGACAATCTTTTGCTAGACGGATTTGGCTTTCAACAGCAAGGCGGGTTTGATCACATACCCAGAAATTAAAAAAAACCGATTATCAAGATTGGAAAAGGAAGGAAGAAAAAGACAATGACAGGCGACGAATCAAATAAAAATAAGAATGAAGTTACGAAGGATAGTGGAACATCAATGACGTTCCAATACCCGGTTCTCAATTCAACGAATTACACGATTTGGGCAGTAAAGATTAAAGCGTTATTCAATGTTCATGGAATTTGGGAAGCAGTTGAACCAACAATGGATGCTGAAGTTGATAAAAAGAAAAACAACATGGCAATTGCAATGTTATACCAAGAAATTCCAGAAAATATGGTTTTGCAAATTGCAAACCTTACTTCGGCAGAAGAAATTTGGGAAGCGTTAAAGGTTCGACACGTGGGAGTTGAAAGGGTTAAGGAAGCACGCGTTCAGACACTCGACTCAGAGTTTGAATCGTTAAAAATGGGTGCAAATGAAACACTAGATGTCTATGCGGGAAAGATTAGTGAGATTGTTTCACAAGCAAGCAATCTTGGACATACTTTGGATGAAAAAAGACAGGTTCGAAAACTTCTAGGATCGGTGCCAGAAAGGTTTATTCAAATAGTAGCGGCGATTGAGCAATTTGCGGATTTGAATAAAATGTCATTTCAAGAAGCCGTGGGGAGATTACAAGCTTTCGAAGAACGGACGAAAAAGGCAGTCAAGGAAGAAGACGGGTTCAGTAGCCTATTCTTCAGCAAAGTAGATGAAAAGGAGAAGACCAAGGAACAAAAGTGTGAATATTGCGGTTGTGATGCAAGACAGAAAGACTTTGGACGTGGCCAAGGACGAGGTCGGGGGTCCGGGAGAAGTCAAGGCGATGGTCGAGCACAACGGGACAAGAGCAACGTGAAGTGTTTCACATGCAATGAACTTGGGCATTTTAGCAATGAATGTCCAAAATGGGAAAATAAAAAAGATGAGGCAAATCTAATTCAGTACGAGGATGACGAGCCAACGTTAGTATACACCAGTTGCAAAGATGAAGACGAAGACCTCATTTAAACTATATTTAGTTTAAGAGGGAGTGTTGAAGATATAAACTAAATATAGTATATTAGAAAGTTTAAGGATGCTTATGTAATAAACTAAAGCAGAAGGGCTAAACATGTATATTAGTTAGTTAATAACCGAATGGCGGTTACAGATAGTTAAAGTCGGTTATGGTTGAACCATTGTGATGGTTCATAAATCGACATAGTACCCTTTCATGTAGTATAAGTAGGACAAAACCAGGAAACAGAAAGTAGTATTCATATTAGCAATTTCATAATAAAGTTTATAGTTTATACATTATAAAGAGTGTGTTATTGTTCGTGAATTACCAACAATCCCGTGTCCTTAAACGTGATGACATGTGAGTCTAATGGCGTATAAGCCTGATGTTATTTAAACGTAGTGGCGTACGTGCCTGATGTAATGACGTGTGGGCATGATGGCATATGAGCCTTATGTAATGGCGTATAAGCCTGATGACGTACGAGCTTGATGGAATATGATCCTGCTGTAATGGCGTGCGAGCCTTATGTAATTTTGTATGAGCCTGGTGCATTCAAGCCTTATGGCATATGAGCCTGATGACGTTATGAATTTGTTATGCCAAAAAGGATATGTATAATTTGACTTGATACAATAATCTTATCGAAGTAATGTTCTCATCATCAGGTTTTCCGTAGTCGACTTTTGTCATTTAAAGGTTAGTGATATAGAAAAAGAGTTTTGCATGTGTCTAAAGAAATAGTTCCTCAGTTGAATACATGTTAGGGGAATAGTCGACCCTGTTTGGTTGTGTTTCCAGGAAAATGAACTCCAGTCTTTGCCTGTTCCATTCTTTTCAATGTTGCAATTAACTTTTCTTTGTAGCATTGTATGGTCTCGTTGACAGCTTGCTTTAAGAGGTTTACTGCCATTGGAGGGCGCTCTTGATGGTTTTCTTGTGTCTCCTGGTGATGTCCAAATTCATGCACCAGTTGTTGTTGTATTCCATAAAGTGTGAGTTGTTGTTGTGTGTGTGATGCGAAGATGATTAGCTTCAACTTGATTATGACTTTAGGCTTATTTTGGTTTAGATTGATGATAAATCGGTTTGAATCGAACGGGTCGAGGCCAGGGCACACGGGCCTGAGGTCATTTATAATGCTTAGCTATGACTATGATGGTAGGATGAGGCAGAAACTGATGTTAGGTTGAGGCTAAGTTTGTTTGTGTCAGGGCTTCAGGATAACCATATTGTCAAGATCAAGTCTTGTGGTTCGGGGGCCAAGGCTGCAAGGCACATGGTCCAAGGCCATGTTGAAGGGGTTGAAACCATGGTAATGTCGTTACCACAAACACAAACACGGTTTACCCTTTCTATCTTTTAGTCCATCTTCTTTTTATTCCATTCTTGTTTCATTTCTCACATTTATCTTTACATCAAGCATATTTCATATCAACTCCTTTATTTGTCAAACTCTCTAGTTGCTACAAACACGATTCACCCTTTCTATCTTTTTCTTCCTCTCCTTTTTTTCTAGACTTGCATTTTTACAACCCAATCTCAAAATTTGTTTGTTATCAAGAAATTAATAGGAGTCATGATGGTCACGGGTAAGTTTGGTTTCGAAATATGTTTTCTTATCTGAATCTCTGATCACTTTTGAAGATCAATGATGAGTTATGTTGTTTACATCTTTACAGAGTTGTTACAAAAACTCCAAAGAACAAACCTGAGATCTTTTAGTATCTTTTCTTTTTATTTTTGGTTAATATATATTGATGATGGGATTGTTGTTGGTGGTGGTTGAATGGGTGGTAGCGGCAACGTGTGGGAAGATGAGAACTTTCGTTCGGTGATGGTCGTGGGTGGATATGTGGTTGTTTGATTTGTAGGCTTTAAATTCATGTTATCAATTTTGAAAATGATCAATTTGGTTTTGAGCTGGGAATTTTGTGAAAGGTTGAAGATTGTGGATATGATGATATTTGTTTCCATGAGATTGAAGGGCAAGATGATGATAGTTTGAAGAAAATGGATCCATAGGGGATATGAATTCCAATTTCTTAAACTGATTTTTAACGATACTATTGTTTGTTATATTGAACTCGGTTACCTTTTTAATGTTTGTGTTGTTGTGTTAATTATTATTTTGCTAACGGCACATACGAGCAACATCAAGCTGTATATTTTATTTGATTTTGGGGACATTTGGTTTTATGTCCCAAAAAGTATTTTCATCATGTTTTGAATTTAAAGGTTTTATATATCCATTTGATGTTAGTTTTCAGCTTGATGCAGTTAGTTTGGAACAATATATTTGTTTCTGTTGATGTAAGCAAGCTATGTTTATTGTTATCGATATTCGTTATGGTCATGTTGTTGTCAAAGAAAAGTACATTTGATGTAACACTTTTCTTTCTCCGGATAGTATCACCATTCTTCATAGATTGCATCATACTTCCCTAGTATTCTAGTAGCATTTGATCTTGTGTTATTTGTTTTCTTGGGGTTGAGGTCATTTCTTGCCGCATCTATGTCCCTATGTTTGTATATTCTGTCTTCAAAACTAGAAATAGACACTGAGCTACTAGAAATAGACACTGAGCTTGCAGAAAGGGTTAATCTCATATTAAGAGGATGTGGGTACCTAAGAAGTCGAGTACTACACTAAAATGGAGAAGAAAGATTGCCCATATGTATCTTTCAACTAGTTGTATTTGATACATGCCTATCACTAGTTGGTAGCTTACGTCCCTAGACTAGTAGATGTTCCAATGCTGGTGCTGATTTTTTTTAAGTGACAACTCTCAGAAATGGGTTTATCAAGTGGGGTAATGAGTTTTGATATTTGAGGAATAAAGTGAGGTTTGTGAGATCTTGATGATGAGTGTTTTGTGTTTTGTGATGTATTGTGGTGACGAGAGGATGATGGCGGTGGAGGTAACTGTGGGCTCAAGTGTTGATGAACATGCAATTATGTTTTTGGAGGCCCAAGATCACGTGACAAAAGGGGCCTCACTAAAATGTGCATAGCTTGGGCTACGTGGCTCCGTTTCAGGCGAATGATCAGTCGATTCAAAGCGTGGAACGAGGAGCACGTTGTGGTTAACTGACTACGTCGGTTTACGGAACTTTCGAACCCCGAAACACTGTAGTTTATGAGTTATTTGCATTTTAATGGGTTTTCGATTTTTTTTACCTTGTTTATGCAATAACTTTCGGCCCGTTTGTCTTTTAGGGCCCGTTTAAGTTTTGTAACTTTATTTAAGAGTTCTTTTGTAATGTCGAATAATCAGTTGAAAGAAATATTAAAAGTCTATTTTTAGCAGTTTTCTTGTTAAGAATCCTAATAGTCGGTATTGTATTGAATCAGCGATTGTTGGAAGAATCGATCCTGGCATTCGCGTGAATCAACAGGCTTGATTTGTGTTATCTCGTTATTTACTCTACATCAGTAACTAAGGTGAGAGAGAGAGAGAGAGAGAGAGAGAGAGAGAGAGAGAGAGAGAGAGAGAGAGAGAGAGAGAGAGAGAGCTAAAAAAAAGACAATTATACACTCATATGCAAGACACATGTGGATTTAACTTGCCTTGATTAACAACCAATAAGTCAAAGGACCACTGGAGAAGCAAAATGGAGACGTTGGGGATGTTTTATGTATTTATTTTTTGAATTTGGCATGAAACATAACTTTTTCGTATAACCTGAGGGATGAATGACGTATTTTACTTAATAAATATGACACTTTTCGTTCCTAAATTATAGGTCTTTTAACAACTAGTTTATGGTTAATTTAGTCAATTTTAATTTACTTTTTGTGTATGATGTATATATATAGTTTAGTTTATTATTACTTTAATGAAATATATTTATTTAAAGAAAATGAAAAAAATAATGTCATCGACGCCTATAACATGTTATAAATGATGAAAGTATTATTCAGAATCTGTGTTATAAAAATCTTATATGATAAAATGTGACTTGCCTATGCCTACATCCCGCACCTGTGTGAGTAGGGGTGTCAATAGGGTCGTGTTGATCCGACCCGATCTGAACTCGAAAAGGCTTATAGGGTTGGGTTTAATAGGGTGAAAAAACTTTATCGGGTTAGTTTGACCCGAACCCGATAACCCGTTATTTTTGTAGGTTCGGATTCAGGTTAAGTTATTTATGTTATCGGATCAACCGATAAGACCTGAAAAATAGTATATAATATATTTGATTTAAGATCATTTTGAGGACAAAAACTTATTTATATACTAAGGGATCAATCACTACTTTTCATTTTTATTAGATCTAATGGATGATATTAATCTAAACAATTAAAAAAACCCACTTTCATCCTTTTTTTCAAATATAAATATCTTTCAAACCGTTAATCGTCAAGCGAAAAAAATATACCATTACGACGAGCATTTAATTATCTTTCTATAGATAAACACTTTTATATACTTTTGACAAAAAAAAAATTTCGTGTTTTTTTCGTTTTTTTACGTTACTGAAATTTGCATGAAAAAATCATATATGATTTAATATTAATTTAAATATCACATGTGATATTAGTGTTAAATCATATATGATATGTATATCATATGTGATTTATCATATATGATTTAACACTAGTATCATATATGATATTACATATCATATGTGATTTAACATTAATATCACATGTGTTCTTCAAATTAGTGTTAAATCATATATGATATTTCATGCAAATTTCAGTTTCGAATAAAAACGAAAAAACGTGAAAAAAAACGATTTTTTTTTTTCTTTTCTCGAAAGTATATTAAAGTGCCCGTCTATATAAATATAGTTAAATGCTCGTCGCGATGGTGTAATTATTTTTGCTTAACGATTAACGGTTTAGAAGATATTTAAATTATAAAAAATAAGTGTAATAATAAAATGTTTTTAATCTCAGCTATTGATTTTTTTTAGATGGATGATGGAGATGACTCTCTTGATATGTAAGAAAAGTTTGGTATGTAAAATAACTCTCCTCAATATATTTTCAATAAAGATTTGGAGAACTTAACAGTATGATGAGCAGAAACGAGAATACAACGATGAAGAGTTTAAATGAACAAGTTTAAAAAAAAAGTATGCAGTATATTTTATAATAAAGCTCTTTTGTTATCACTGTGATCATAATTTTTTTTGCCTAACGATGAAGCATTGGCACTGTTACTTTTTTTTTTTTTTGACAACTTACGGCACATGGACTACCATTTTAATATATATTGTTGCGTATTTTTATTTTTGTATGCCTATTTATGCAAAAGCTGTTTTTGCTAGAAAAAATATATAAAAAAAGTTGGAATTATCATATAACCCGATAATTCGAAGCATCCAACCCGATATAACCTAACCTGAACACACCCGGACACGATAACTCGATTCTTTATCAGGTCAAATTTCGGATTAGTTTTCTTTTAACTGAAAACTCAATTCAACCCGACTCGATGACACCTTATAAACCGATAACACCCCTACCTGCGAGACATTACATGTACCTCTCTTATAATGTTATACTTGAGTACTTGACAATAGCATATGGCCCATCTAAGTACTTAAGTATAAGATAAATAAATATAACGAGTTAGAAGTCTTTCTGTGTGCCGTCCGTAAGTGCGGCAATAAAACAGACCCCAGTAACCCTAAATTATATCACGAAAGTTGTTGTGATTATTTCTCAGTATTATTATATGATGGCGGCTTCCTCAAAGATAATTGGTTTGAAGTTCTTCACCCGGTCCGTCGCACAGTTCCGTCCGGTGGTGGCAGGCTCTCGTTTCTGTAACAACAACAGTATCAGTGGTGATCGTCCGTCTCGTAGCATCAATCGCCACTACTACACAAATAGTCTTTTAGACCTCCTCATTAAGACCTTCTCTTAAAAACACAGGTCTAAAAGACCTTTTAACATGTCCAAAGATCTTTAAGGCCGGTTGGAATGATTTCCACCTGTCCAAATGTAAAAAACTTATTTAGACCGGTGTACTTGAAACTAACGGGTCTAAAAATCTGCTCTTTTGAACCGGTTCCTCTTGTACGGGTCTAAAAATCTGCTCTTTTGACTTTTGGCGAGATTTAATTTTCTTTGGTCTTAAAAATTTTCAATCACCCCCAAAAAAACCAAAACACAGTTACCATTTTCAAAATTTTCACTTCAAAATTTTCAATCACCACTACTAAACCCTAACTGGTCATTATAGTACCAGCAGCCGTCATTTCCACCGGAATCCGATCCGTCACCAAACCCTAACAACGAGAGTCAATAGCTGCCATCGCTCAAACAGCTACCACTGTCATCTAAAACCGCCGCCGAACAAACCTTATTCAGTAAGTGAATGATATGTTGTAATTATTAAGCTTATATATGTTGTAATTCTTTTTTATAGCTGTTTTTTTTCTTTTCTTTTTAGATCTTGCTATGGTTTTGTCTTATTAAGAAGTGAATGATAATATGTTGAGTTCGATTAAGGAACATGTTTGTTCACCCAAGGGGTGTTTGTGGTAACCTGATAAGAAGTTGTTAATTTGCTATTTGATTGTTAATAAGCAGATAATCACTTACAGGGCTCGGGTCGATTCGGGTCCAACTTAGCTCATCGGAGTATTGGTGGTGCTGACTCAACAATATTAGCACTGAAACATCAAATACCACTGCTAGTGCTGACTCAACAATAACAACAAACCAACAACAACAATCGAGTAGTACTAGGAGGAGTATTGGTGGTTTTGAATACGTGCTTCATTCCGCAGCTGATATCGCCAAGGTCAAGAATACTCTCAGGGTCTACAATAAACATTTCCTTCACTTTGTTCAAGATGAAGATGCCCATGCTAATGTTTTTGTAAGACGTCATTCCAAGGAACATACCCTAATTTAATAATTACCTTCTTTTTCTTTTGCTCTTTTTATTAGTATTCATATATGCCTCCGCAGAAAACGGGTTTAAAAAAAAACAAGTCAAGCGTCCTGATCTCATTGCCGTCACACATGTATACTTTACTTTCTATATGTATACTGTCCTCGAACATTAATTAGCCTAAAAGGAATAAGACGAGTCTTTGAGAATTGCTAATAATCTTACTTGTATATGATACAGATGAGGAATTCTAAAGAAATTTTGTTCACTAGAAAAAGACCCGGTCACTTGCCAGGTATTGACGTCGGTTTTCAGTTCTATTCACAAGCTGAAATGGTTGCCGTAGGTCTTCATTCTCGCTGGCTAAGACTTTGTCACTTGCCAGGTATTGACTTGCCAGGTATTGACGTTGGTTATCAGTTCTATTCAAGAGCAGAAATGGTTGCCGGGTTGCTCACATTTTTGCTTCGGTTTCTCAGTAATATAGCAACTTACTTATTGTTTGTAGCATATTTAATAAAAATCTAGATATGCAACGTAAACATCAGATTACTCTTTTCATGGTCTGCACCGAAGAATGCATGCTTGGGTGGGTAGTTTGATAATAGTAAGTAGACAGAACGAATAAAACCACAGGCCAAAGATTAACTTATGACACATTGAAATTGCTTCTACTTTTGTATGTGCTCAGAATTCAATGACTTTTGAGTGAAAAATAATGTCTTAAAGATAATTTTGTAATGTCAGTTGATATTATCATTTCATGGCTTCTACTTGTTTCTTTATGCTATTTTGACTCATAATTATCAATAAAAGGCCAAAAATATCTTAGTAAACAGTTTTCTAATTATAGGGTATGCTTTCTTATATAAGCAATGCTTCATGAGTTGGTGTCCTCTGGTTCAAATATGTCATGTCACTTAAGTCCTTGTAGTTAAACTCCTAGCAACTTATTTGGGTATATTTGATATTGCAGGCGGAGTTCAAAGGCTACAAATTTCCACTAGCTGTAGCAATTGTATGCTCTGGTCAATATGAAGGTGGCAATGATTTCCATGGTACTAAACGTCAAATAAAAAGAGTTAATCAATAAACAGTAAGATTTGTGGATGCTCAAGTAGGAATAGGATGTGTTGAATATGTGACTTGATCCATATTGATTTTGTGCTCTTAAATTTTGATAAGGTTAGATTTAAAAATTGAATTTTAGCTGTTATTAGTTTTTATAATGTAAAAGCTGAAAAAATTAAAAGAGTTAAACACATCGAAGGTCAAGAAAGTTAGGGGACAACACAATGGAAGAAGTTGAACGACATCTAAGTATCTAACTAACAGTTCTTGAAAGATAGAGAATGCTTTTGGCTCTATAGCTAGTTTTTCATTAACTTTTGGGTCAGTGTCGTGATGATGTGTTTTCACTTCTAACTTCAGGCTGTAGCGGGACAAGTATTTCAGGGTCCAAACTTCCGTGGGACAGTTTCTAGTGAACGCTCAGTTTGCAACCAAGCATTCATTTTCCACTGATAAAGGTATGCGTTATTCTGTTAAGTTTCTACCTTAAAGGATCATGTTTACAATGCATAAATTGATATGTATAAGGATGAACAAGGTAAAAAAAGGCTTGCGTTGAGGGTTTATATTGGTATGGATATAATTCAATATATGCAGTTTATACCCCACCTCCCTATATGACTTTCCCTTGCACCAAAAACGTCCTTGTGACGAGTATTACTTTTATGTGATATATAGCTTATTGGGTTTATCGGGTCCACCCGATAACAAACTTATTGAGACCCTAACCCAATAAGCTAAGTTGACCCGAATCAACCCGACCCTATAAGGTTGTTCAACATTAAAAAATATATAATTTATAAAATAAATCCACTTTGTCATTTGTTTATTAGTCAAACTTCTTAATAAGTAAGCTTGCTACACACAAAAATGATAAAATGCATCTACAGATTTGGTTCTACTGCACTGTAACTTTACATCAGTAGCTTATTCATCTCATGTGTATATTTTTGCTACTACATGAGACGCCTACTGCCAAACAATTGACTTGTAATTACTTTGTTTCTTTCATTTTATATTGAGCTAAATGAAAAGTATAATTGTAATTACTATCTGCTACTATCGACAATGAGTTTGTTTACGTGTTTCCTTCTTTCCAGGTTATCAAGGTCTTCTCTCTTTATTTTTGTTCTACGCGAGGTACTTTTTTGCAATAACTTCAGGACTGGCTAACAAGAGGAACAATAAGACCGTTACCATTCAAGCTATAAAGTTTATGTTTGTGATATGATTTAGTCTTAGCGATTTAGGTATATAATCAAGTTAAGAGATGTTTGAAGCTCCTTATAAAGGATGTTTTGTAATGTTTGTTTGCAAATTGCAACGGCTTATAACGGATGTTTGAGATTGCCTATTTAGACCATGAATAATCAATTGCCTATTTAGATCATCTGGGCTGTTTGAGAATGCTTAATTAAACGGCTGCCATAATGGAAATGAGAGTGTTTGTGATTATCTGATGAGACTACTACTGCGCACTAATGCATGTAGTGGATTAGTTTGGGATTGCTTATTGAAACTGCTTATAAAGTTTATAAGCAGTTTCAATAAGCAATCCGAAACAAACCTACTACATGCAGTAGTAGTCTCAACAGATAATCACAAACATTCTCATTCTAATTATACAGTTTAATTAAGCAATCTCAAACAACCCAGATTTTCTTCTTCTCAAAAATCACATATAGACCGGTTTATATGATAACAACCGGTCTTATTAAACTCTTTTAGACCGGTGCGTGAACCGGTCTCTATATGAACACGAACCGGTCTTAAAACTCATCTTTTAGACCGGTGCCTAGACTGGTCTTTTTGCTAAAAACCTTTTAGACCTCCCACTATTTAGACCCCCGCGTAACCGGTCTAAAACCCTTTTTCAACCGGTCTAAAAAGCATTTTTTGTAGTAGTGCGCGCTAATCTACACCTTACAAATCTTTTATTGGTAGTGTTGCATTTTTTAAGAATTACTATTCTTTTTATATAAAATGATATTAATTCTTCATGGATCTCTATCATATCCCTTAATAAGTTTTTGTTTTGTAATTGAAATTTATGTTTAAAAACACGACGATGTTTTTCAGATTTTGTGTTGGATAGATTCTCAACAACAAGAACTACTCTAACGACCCCTCCTTCAAGTACGAAGGTGATTAAGCCATGGAAAACCATAGATGGACGTGAATGCCTACGCTTTATCATAGACGTGGTTGGTGCGAGGGAGGAGTGTGTAGAGGTATCGGTTCAACGCAATACGGTTATCGTTGAAGCTCATGTGGACGATGTTTTCAAAAAAGATTGGGGGTTTGAAAAGTATGTTTGCAACATTGATATACGGCATAACATGTACAAATTGGGTGATATCAAAGCAGAAATGAAGAAGGATTCAGGAGTGTTGACGTTAACTATTCCTAGATTGAAGCCAGACGAGATTAACTATAATGTCAAAGTCAATGTTACAAACAGAATACAATAAGTTCAATCTGAATGTCAGCTCTAGCTCTCTTTGTTATTAGTATTATACTTTGTTTTATCTGTCATACTAAACCTATATCAACTTCTTTTTTATTACTGTAGTATTATACTTTGTTTTGTTTCATGCAATGTTCAGTTTAATATATACATATAAACACAACGAGAATATATGCAATGTTCAGTTTAATACACATACAATCAGAAGCATTTGAGGAGGTAATGTGTTTGGGTTAATGCTGTTAAGTTTGCGGTTTTGGTTGATAATGCGATTGGATTTGATTTTGGGAGGAAATTGGAGTGGGTTGAGAGGAAACAGGATTACAGGAAGGTGGGCGGGAGCGGGTGTTGGTGTTTCATACTTTTAGTAATACGAGTTGGCTTGCGTAGTGTGTATGCTGTTATTTCGGTTTAATTTACATTAGACTTATTATTTTATACTGTGATTGCTTTTTAAAATTTAGTATTTAGTTATTGCGTTTTGTTATAACAGATAGTTTGCAAGGTGTTTATGATTGCTTATTATAACAATTTATATGGTTATTGTGTTTTAAGGGAGTGTTTGTGTTAGCTTATTTTAATGGTTCAGCCGATTCGTATCCTAAGGGTTTCTGGTTTTTGCTTTTATGCACTTAATATATTTATTACTGATAAACATACATCATAGTTAATTGCCGTTTTACCCCTATATGAGAATATTATCGCATTCTCATTTTTATTTCATTTCGTCACTCTTATCTCATTTTCGCTTGCGTGTTCCTTTTAGTGTGCACCGGTGTTACTCTTCAACATTATGTTCCTTTTATGTACTTAATATATTTAAGTCTGATAAATATACACCCCAATTAATTACCGTTTTACCATTCTATGAGAATATATCGTATTCTTCATTTTCATTTCATTTCGTCACTCTTTTCTCATTTCCGCTTGTGTGTTCCTTTTAGTGTGCGCCGTTGTTACCCTGCAGCATTTCTATGAAGACTAGTTATGAGAGACACCGTTCTTTGCATACTAATCCTTTCAATCACAACCACATAAACAAGTAACTTTAAGGCTGCACAAACAAAACAAGCTGTCTCCTAAATACTATGGCCTTTTTCAAGCAGTGGACAAGTGTGGCGATGTTGCTTATAAACTATTGTTAGCAGAAACTGCTACAATACGCAATGTTTTTCATGTTTCCCAATTGAAAGCTTTCAAAGGCCAAAAAACACACTTATTCCACTACAACATTAAACTAATGAAGGTCTGGTTAGTGGACTACCTGTAGGTGCTTTGGACACGAAGATAGCTAATGTCGGAAATAAATTTGTGGTCCATTAGTTGATTCAGTGGTCAACTGGTATTGTAGATGATGCTACTTAGGAAATATCTACTGACATTCAAGATGAGTTTCCTGCTTTCAATGTTGATTCTTGAGGACAAAGAATGTTTTCAAGGAGGGTGGATTGATATGAGCCAAAGTGAAGACTCACGTGCCCTGCATGTGAGTAGTTGAAAACCATTTAATAGCATTTTGGCGGGAAAAGTCGTTACATAATTTTCCCTTTCCTCTGTTTGGTATAAAGATTGTTTAGCTTTCATTTTGTATTTTCATTCAAGAACTTGTATCTGAATTCTCTCTTTACCCAAATGATTCAATAACATTTCACCATTTATCTTCAATCTTTGTTCTTAATTCAGTGAGATTCAGGTCAATTGGTTTCTATTCTTCAATTCATATTGAAATCTGGAATTGGATCACATCAAATATCAAACAACAACCTTGAATACATTTGTTATTGATGATAGGAAGACACCGGTCCAGGCCCATAATTCCACATCTACAGACCCGACTCACAGATGGATTAGCCTGGTCCAACTAAAGACTGCATGAAGTTTGACTGAGCCCACGTTTTTATTTCACAGCAAGTTCTATTGTTTCATTTTAGTATAGTTTTATTTGTTTTGAAGTTGTCAAAGTAGTTATTTTGGTTTCCACAAGTGTAGGAAACGTGGGTTAGAAGTGCTACTGTCAGTTTTCTTACTTTTCACTCATATGTACTGAAAAAAGGGAAATGAAAAGACAATTTTGATTTTCCTAAAAATTATTCTCTGTACTTGGAGGATATTCTTGTTCCTTGCTATTCTAATTTCAGGCAGACAATTAGAAGGTGATCTTGGACGACTAACTCAAATTCTCGTGGTGTATCGAGAGTTTGGCTTAGAGACTCTGCCCAACGAAGCTATTGCCTCAAGTATCACGATCCAATCAAGAGGCTCGTTGCTATCATTTGGTTATCAGAGCTATGGAAACCCGACATGCTGCCGATTTAAAGAAGATTTTGGAGACGATAGAAGCTGATAAAAAGGAGATGGCACAGAAGATGCAGGCTATGCAAGAACAGATTCAAGAATTGCTTATCTCCCAGAACCATGGAGAAGATTCCGCATCTAGCGGATCAGTCAACAGAAGGGGTGCGGGTAGTTGGCATCCAAACGATATCAAAGTTGATATCCCGGAGTATGATGGAAAGTTGGATCCAGATGAATTCGTAGAGTGGTTACGAACAGTGGAACGGGTCTTTGATTACAAGCAGACGACTGAGGATAACAAAGTTAAAATTGTTGCCCTCAAACTCCGAAAATATGCATCAACATGGTGGTCGAACACTTGTTTGAAGCGAGAACGTGCAGGGAAGAAGAAAATCCAGACTTGGCCAAAGATGAAGGCAGAGATGAAGCAAAAATTCTTACCCACCTATTATGTTCAGAATAGTTTTTCACAATTGCATTCGTTAAGGCAAGGAACCGGCACCGCTGAGGAATACTCTCGTGAATTCGAATATCTCTTGATGAAGTGTGATGTACCGGAGGATGATCCATAGACTCTTTATAACAACCCATAAAATTTTGGATTATTATAATAATATTTATCACGTCAGAGAATTCAAATAGGCCGTTTTCTGACAAATGACAATATTTAGATTTTAAAAAAAAACGAGAGGTCATCTCGTTTCTTTAAAAATAAGACACCGCACACACGATACTTGTCCACTAAGTATCTGTATAATAAAGGTGAAATTTATCATTGTCCAAATTTAAAATTAAGCATACATAAGCTTAATCCGTTTTTTCGAGAAGTTATTCCGCATACTGCAGCGCAGTAGCATACAAGACTAAAAATAAATAATGAGATAAGAGAAATATACATATTTTATCATTCAAGGATAATTTACAAAAGAAAATGAGAGATTATCTCGTGAATTTAGAAAGTCACGGCACCGCACGCATATCGACACCAAATTAGTAACGACAATCAGTTATAATCTAAATCTCACGTAAAAATAATACTATATTATTACGCTCCTTAAAACGTTTCGAGAAATATAATCCTTGTATTTTTCGGGTACCGGGAAGGTACGTTTACTCGAGGATTCGACAAAACACGGGGTACAATCTATACTATGTCTAATAATAAAACAAAAGTAATACAACTATCCCTCACCCTCTCTCTCACACGCTCATTATCTGTCTCTTTTCCCTCTCTCTCTTGTCGACACAAACAGGAAAGACAAACACCAAAATAGAGCCTTCTTCCCTCTTGTTGATAGTCAACACCAAAAGTATCATTGCAGCCTTCCACTCTTGACTGTACGCCCTTCTAGGGTATCACGTGAAAGTGTTGGAGGGGGAGCGGACAACTCGTTTGCCAAGAAAGACCTACCTTCAATGGAAGACCAAGGAAAGAAGAGTAAAGACTTTCTTGTTATCTATCTTTATATATAGTCTAATTGGTGCAGGTTCATCCACACTCCTTTCACAAAATCACAGAAATTAGGGTTCATACAAAAATTAGGGTGTTCATGAGTCAAAGGGGTTTTTGAAGTTAGTTTGGGGGTTTTGATATTTGGTGCATAAGGAAGCTTGTCCAAGAGATTAATTGTCCCAAATCGCCCCGAAACTCCTCCAATTGAGCTCGTCTTTTTTGGCGCTCATCTATTTTGTAAGAAAGTAATTATTGTTATTTAATTCTTTTTGAATCCATTGAGTTTGTAATCTCAATTGTCCAGTTCGAATTAATTATATATATATTTTTTACCGAATACTATTGATAAATTGGAAGTAACATTGTTAATATTGGTGAAGATTAAGATTAATAAAGGAGTTGATAATGCTTTGATTTAGTTAAAAATGGTATGGCATGTTGTAGTTGTTGTTGCTGTCGAGATTCAAGAAAAAGGAAAACATAAATATTTTTGGTCTTAATTCTAAATTTTGGCTCATAATCGTGCTTATTAGAGTGCTTATCTCGGTTTAAGTCTTAAAAGAATCTACCTTGCATATCTATGGCATACTCGCCTTAGGTCCTTACTTCTTCCTGTCGTTGCATGATAACTGTCCCGGATGAGGTTAACGCTTCACCCGAGGTGGTTAACTAGCTTATTGGGTTGTCTCGACTGAGACGGGAATCTCACTCGTAAGAGTGTTTGTTTCTTTGCCGTTATCTGACCTGAACAGCCCATGTCATATCAATTATTACTCTTGTTGATTTCTGTTGATTAGTGTGGCCAAACAAGAAAGCTTATATTAACGGTACACATAATAAGTTATAGACTTAAAACTTTGCCTGCGTAATTTTCGGCTTATAATTTTCGTCTAAATACCTTATTTTGTCTTTGGCTTAGTAATAAGTTTATTCGTTTCCTGTTCACGGTTCGACATTACGCTTTCTGTGCATATAGACTCAAAAGGGTCTAAACATTTGGGTTGTGTTTGATAGTCACCAAGAAAGGGTGCGTCCGTTTACTCATCCGAGTCGAGATAAAGCACCCTTTATGTCCTACCCGCCTCAACACAAGAGTCATTATAAACACGTAGAGTTTCGAGTCTCATGGTCTTCTCGACCCTCTAAAACATGAATAAAGACTAAAATACCCTTGAAATCGAAATTTATAAAATACGTAAAAGACATTTATATTCATTCAACGAAATTAAAACCTAACTTACGAATAACTAAAACTTAACAAATATGTGTACGTGATCGATTTTGTACGACGGAAGTTAAACGTCTCGTTAAATAGTTGGGCTATTAGTGATCTGAGGTATGGATATGGGGTCACGAAGGCTACCAACAGCCCAATTAAAGTCCATATTCGGGCTAGCTATCCAGTCAAGTCCAAAATTGTAAAACCTGAAAATCTAAAACATGAATAAAGACTAAAATACCCTTGAAATCGAAATTTATAAAATACGTAAAAGACATTTATATTCATTCAACGAAATTAAAACCTAACTTACGAATAACTAAAACTTAACAAATATGTGTACGTGATCGATTTTGTACGACGGAAGTTAAACGTCTCGTTAAATAGTTGGGCTATTCGTATGGGCCTTGTTTTCGTTTATTTGGTGAACCATGTTGGGCCGTGTAATTTTGTCCGGTTGGACTAGTGAAGAGCCCAAAGGCGTGAGTTTTGTTTGTTCGGTTGGACCAAGCCGAAGCCCACCCCATCTCAAGCCTAAACCGAAAATTGTACTAGCTATATATACAACACATTAAACATAATTTGGAACCCTAGTTTTCTTTGCCTCTCTTTTTTTTTCTTCCTATTCGGCCGAACCAACTCCCTTGGTGTCGAGACCTTGTGTCCAACAAGCTAAGGTATAACAATGATCTTTTCGTCTTCTTTTGATAACACCTAACGTATAATGTGTTGTATCATATTTGTTTTAGTCGAGCTTGTGTTCTTTTCTTTTGGCCGAACCATATGAAACCAACAAACCAATATGAATTGAACCTTGTAATATTAAGAGAACATGTAATATATATGTATTGTTTGAATCGGATCATTAGTATGTCGAGCTTAAGAAAACCGAACCACATATATCATGAATCGGACAAGGTAAAACATGCAAACGTGATTAAGTAAGATACGTAGATGAGCTAGGGTTTGCGTAAAACATGTTAGCCGAAACCTACATGTTAGCCGAACCATGTGAGGGTTTTTGAACGTGTGTTAAACGAGATAGGTCATGTAAAACCTAAACCCTAGATTGAGGTGTGAACCGAACCATGCATGCCGAACCCTAAATGGTTTGTGAATCGTGTACCATGCGCGTGTGTTGTGAGTCAAGTAAGCTTGTTGATATGTAAACGTAGTACGTGGTCATATCTAGTCTAAACTATTGTGCATGTGTGTGTAAATGTGTAACTAATCCGAGTAATAAGTAACTTTGGGGTCACATGAAATCATAAACGTGCATGGATATAAAAGTTGACGTATAATATGTGTATAAGTAACGTATGGTTAAGACATGAATGTGTTGAGTAAATAAACAAGAGTAATGAGTCATTAAATGACGTAGCATGTAAAGTAAATGCACATTGATATGATATTAAAAGATTGAGAAAACCCTAGAACATAAATGAGAGTCGATTAGGGTTTGAAGCTAATTATATTAATTCGTTATTTCATGTGTAAGTTATGACTTTTAAACTATTTTCACATTTAACCCTAAACTTTAATAAATGACATAATGAACCCTAATCTATAATATCGGTTATAAAACACTTAAGTCTCATTTAACTATAAAACCCTAAAGTAATAAGATCACTGAATACATTAAGTATGAGCACCAAACATTTAAAAGATCATTTCGACGATTATGGAATCATAAATAACGTGTACGACCGTTAATGTGTATAGGTTACGTGAAGAAGGAGTAATCATTTGCTTTCCATATTTTGCTTTTTGGTCATTTGCTTTGGAATAAGGTACAGATATTCGACCTTTTAAAGGTAAAGGTTTCTTATAACGTTTTCTTTTCGTTAGCTTTTATATTAAGATTTCCTAAGCCTTTGCTATGAACCCCATTTTGTTTGTTTGAGCCGTTTGCTTATCCGAACTCGATTTACGAATTGTGAAACATCGATTTTGAACTATATGATATGAAAACTTTGATTTTGGAAATATGATTAACCTTATGATAAAGTATGATCGTATTAGGTTTGACATTCGATTTGACCTAAGATAGTTTGACACCCGAGCCAAATATTTCACTAGTCATGAAGGTTCCATGTCCGTGCTGATGATGCACCTCGACATGACTCTAGGGCGTAGAGTGATGTTACGCGCGTCCCTTATCTGTTATCTGTTATGAGCTCAACTTATGTTATATGACCAATATCCTGCAGTGGGGCGTATGGATGCATCCTAGATCTGTTATATGTTATATGTTATCTGTTATCTGATGATTGATGCTGCGTGCATGCCCGTCCTTCATAACTCTGGTAGGTCTCCCCTACAAATGTTGCCTTATGTGAATATGATTATGATCCGATATATGTTTCTGGGCTCGTGGTAGTTAACTATAAACTTTATTCGTTAAATCCGATTTATACTCTGAAAATGATTATGGTTTTGCTATCTTTGGTTCGTTATATTTTGTATCCGATATCGTTTCGTATTTGCTTTGCTTTTATATCTGTTCACTTGAGCTTTTGAAGCTCAACCGCATTTCTTTTTCTTCGGCGGTATCTAAGCATTGAAGCTGGGTTTTGCTTTGGGATGAGTGCATGAGTGGACTTACCTTAGAGACATTTAGCTTTGATCTTATGATGCTATTTAAGACTTCATTATTTTAGATATTTTGTAGGAGTTTATTTTCCGCTGGGACCTATGTATTGAAGTCATGTTGACTTGAATTATTCCGCATTTATGTTAAGATTTCTTTTGGATATTTATGTTTTCTTTGATATGACACCATTGTTTGTGATTCCTTTACCCTTGTCGGGTCGGGGCGTTACAAAAATGTTGAGTCTGTTTGACTCTGATCAACCCACCAGGGTGCCAGCAGTTGTGACGACCCGCATTTGGGTATGTCGGTCTCGAGTGGCCTCTAGCATTACTCAAATGAACCTTGTTTCATTTAATCTGCATTCCATACGACCCATATACACTTCATTTCACTCAATACCTGTTAGGAATTGGAAATTCCATATTAAAGTGTCGGTCACCCCAATTATGGTCTAGCATATTTTAGCTCGTAGACTTGTAGTTATTTACGTTATTTTGTAGTCAATTAGTTAGTTTGTAGCGTAGTTTAGTTTAGTGTAACACCGTGGAGGAAGGACGGGTCTTTACCCACTGTATACCTGATCCACAGGCTGATAGGAGGTTGTTATGTCTGTAACTATAAATACCCCTTCCATCCTTGGAAGGGGTGGTGCTTCTCAATCTAACCTTTTACATTTTACAAAGCAAGTCTCTAACAAGAAACACCCTCTCATCTACTTTCTCTCTCTAAATGGCTAACATGTATTTTCATCATCCAAGACCACCCGAATCATCAACACAATAATATTTACGATCCTACAAATGGTATCAGAGCCAAGGTTATTGTGTTGTGTTGATTTATAGTGGTCTTTTGATTCTTGTTATAACTGTTTTGGTACTTTTTAATGGTCAGAAAATTTGTTTTCCATGTACAGTTATGATTAACAGTTTCAAACATGGTTTATATCCATTTGGTCAAAAAATGTCACATGGTGTGTCAAAATATTTAAGTGTCTGTTCACATCAGTTCAAAATCTGTATCCATTTTTAATGGTTTGTATCCATTTTAGTACTTTTTAAGTGTATGTCAACAAAATCTGTCTTCGTGGTTAAAATATTGGTGACGTTATTATGTGGTCAATATCTGCTTTGTCAAAATGTAGTCAAACATGGGTGAAAATGATATATTCATTTGCAGTTTTTCTGGGTTTGTTTGAAGATGGTCGGAAAATGGTTTGAAATTCTTGCTAGCGAGTTGTCCTTAAAATATTTCCAGATACATTGTTTTCAAAGCGAGTTGACTATTGAGTCAACTGCTGCTAGCGACTTGTCTATGCTAGCAACTTGTCTATGTTAGCGACTTGTATATGCTAGCGACTTGTCAAAAAGTAGCAACTTGAGATGAAAAAATGCAAAGAAGCAGTTGTGAAAAAGTCAATAGCGACTTGTGTATTGCAGACCTAGCGACTTGTTATTTAACAAGTTAGCAACTTGTGAGTTTTGATAAAAGCTAGTGATTTGAGATGCAATGAAAATGCTAGCGACTTGGTATCAAAATAATGGCGACTTGTGACCTTATGCAACCTGACTGAATGGTAGAAGAAGGAGACCACGACCACATGTACCTATTACCTACAAGACTCTACCACAAGACCAACTTATTTTTTACTTATGACCATGACCACAAACCAAGCACCCATAAGTCATTCGACCTCTGTGTTAACAATCATAACTCCTTGTGAAAAGTTCTAACGAATTCAAGTTGTGTCAAAGCTGTCACAACTTATCCGAATCTAATATCCAACTCAAATCTTATCTCAACCTAACCTAGACTCGAATAACAAAACGAAAACAAATTTACAATCAACTCTAATCTCAGACTTGGTTCAAATTCTTTTTGAATCTTTTAAAGATTTTTAATAGAACCTTTTCCTCATAGATTATTTTCGAAGACAAAGCTTCAACAATATCCGAATCAACAAGAAAGACTATAAAAAGTATGTTATATCTTATCTTAGACTCGTTCATGACCTCAAAAGAAAAAGAAATCAAACAAATGAAAACACAAACGCAAAGTTACCTACCCGATACCATCCTTTGATCTTGAAGCCATGTCCTACACCTCAAAACCATCCCTGTGGCTGTCACGATGTCACTCAAACCATCCCTGTGGTGAGTATACATCGTGGATACTATGAGGCGAATGATTCGTGATTAGGGTTTCACATTTACTGGTTTAGGGTTTGTATGAAATAATCATGATCAAGTTGATGTGTTGAATACAAAGACCTTGATAGATCTTTAAGCACTCGGAGATCGTTAGTGTTGCCAATGTAATCACAAGCAAACTAATATAAGATCTCTACAACTTGGTATTGCAGCGGAAATTAAATACAAGTTATAATAACTAAGAACGCTTTTGATCCTCTATGGATCTTTGATTATTGAAACTCTATGTTTCAGATACAAGACTTGAAAGACTTTATAAAAAAACTACCTATTACAAACTATAATGGTTCCTTATAAAGGCAAGAAACCCTAAGATGAGCGTTGACAATTTACGCTCCTAATACTAACATAGACCAAGCATGCATCTAGACAAGCATGCAACTAATCATATTGTTTATTCTGATTAAGCTCTACATAATACGAGCCAACCTATCTTTAATACGGTGTGACTTTTTACTCTATATCTGAGCTTATCTCTCCTATCGTGGTGCGCACTTTCGTGACAACACAATATCGCTTTGCTTGCACTTGGCGAAGTATAACTTGGCAGAGAATCCATTCTTCTTCGTGAGAATCTCTTTGGCGAGAATCTTCGGCAGTAATCGAGTTTTACCTTAATTCCCAACAATCCTCCCTTAAACTGGAATTTGACAAGGTTAAGTTCCAGTTTCCGTGATAGATCTGGAAATTGTTGAGGATTGTGTTCGAACATCACAACAAAGATTAAAAGAGGAACATCTCTATGATGACTGACTGTGATACGCCGGATCTTTTGCAGCAACATATGACATCATGTACATCAAAACATATAAGTTTCATACTATTCTCATCACTTCCAGGTGTGTTAACTCCTGTGAGAGGTGAATCATTGAAATTAATGGGTTTGATGTCTCTTTACCAATAGCCATTACTACTGGAGTAGCCACATGTTTGAGTTCGAAAACTATGGTACATTGATAACCATCCGATTTATTGGCAAACCAGCAACCATATAAACGGATTTGTCTTGTCTTTACCTGTAGCCGTTTGCTCAGGACTAGTCAATTCTTAGTATTGGTGAATTGAGCACCAAATATGGAGTCAGTTGCCTTTACCACATGCCATATACATGTGGGCTAGCCAATTCTTGGATTCCAAAAAGGAATAGACCATGGTGAATTGATGACCATACAACTCTCAGCAGTGAAGCATGGGTGGTTGCATACCCTATGATTTTGAGCAAACCATTAAAGCTATCAACAGATTTGATGTGTCTTTACCAAAGCTGTACCCTTTGGACTAGCCAACTCTTTGACATACACAAGGTACATCTGGTGAGTTAAAGACCATCTGAATTGGACAACAAACAAAACTGCATAAAAGTTTTTTTTTTTTAACTAAGAATAATTTATAGCGAAAAAGATTAATAATAAGTTGAAAAGGAAAATTAAAACTTAATTTTTATTAAATAAACGCTATCACTATTTTTAAAAAGATGTTTTTGTGAGTTTTCCTTTTATGAAAGTCTTTTTCTTAAAAAACTTAGACAAAATAGACAAATAACATAAATAAAGTAAACTAAATGAACAAAACAAAGTAGTGCAGAGTACCGTGGTGTCGATATGGATGAAGAATAGGCCTATGCGGTTGTTGGAGTTGAGTTTTGATCAATCCCACCATGTTAAAGCGGTGTCTTTCATTTCCACGGGATGCGGAGGAATTTCCAACCACTCGGCATCTTTTCCATAAGTCTTTTAGGCAAAGGATACTTTCTTTCAGACAACATGCATACAGTGATTCCACCCTTAGTCTCAAGCACATGTACACGAGGGAGAGGATAGAATCTCCAGGATGTAAGCTTCCACCGATGTGAGTTTTCCCAAATGGAAGATGCTTTGCTATTGGGAATGTGGGAGTTTAACAGAACTTGAAGATCTCCTGGTAAGAACATCCCAGAACCTTGTGGTTCCTTGTTGCAATAATAGGTTGTGAGTGCGAGGAACTTTCAAGTAATTGAAGTTTCTTACGGGAGTTTGAAGTCTTTAGAAACGACAAGACATTCATTCTCTGTGAAGAGGACTTTGTTCTTAGTGTCCGCAATTTGTGAAACAGAGAACAAGTTGAAATGATGAAGTTCCTTAACATAGTACACATTTTCAAAATCTAGATGAGGTGTCTTTATGGTGCCTTTCCCTGTGATACTACCATCACTTCCTCCAAAAGTCACATTGCCTCCTCCTTCTATAGGGACAAAATTGCATCATATCCCGTTCCCGGACATGCGGAACAACCAACTATCAACAATACCAATATTCTTATGCTTAAGGGGATGATCCTACAAACAACAATAAAATATATACATACAGTTAGTATACAATTGAGGTTCAAGTCATTCTTGACTTGAACACGCCTTATGGAATCATGAGTTTAGGACAAGAAATTTAGAGGATCCACCATTGTTCTTGGTCCTCCATTGATAATTGGGTCCCTTGTTATTCCAAGAACAACCTGTGAGGGCTTCCAGCGGTGCTCCCATATCCCATCCCCGCATACATAGAGTCAACATATGTAGGCCAATAACCATGTTTAAAGAATGGGCTAGTTGGTTTGCATAAGGTGCGGTATTTGAACCTCTCCAATGAGAGTCGGTTATTAGGCCTTGTGGGACATAATGTGGAATATTAGCAACATTGGTCCATTTAGATTTGTGTTTCACGGTGAGTAGCACATGCACCCAATCTTTGCTCATAAAAATCACAATCCTTAATCAAATGAAATTTACTTCCACATACAAAACATGTCTTCTTTTTGGAAGATTTATTCAAATAGGGAGATGTTTGATTACATGAAGAAGTACTTAAATTAGAAACATTCAAGGAATTGTTTTTAGCAGACTGATTATTCAAAGATTTAAAACAAGTCTTGAAGAAGCTGTCTTGGAAGTTGATTCCTCGGCCGCTTCCTTAGAAGGCTTAAGTAGACGGGGTGAGCTTGGAGTGTAGGCTCGAGCTTGGAAAGGTCGGACTTCTCATTTGAATCCACGGCTTTCATAGGAAGTAGACCCTTGATCCGATGAATTGTCCTTGTCGAGCAAGAGACAAAGTCATTAGATGAGGTATGAGGTGCAGCAAGTCTTTTGACTTTTGCCATATAGATGATGTGATCCATCAAAGTCAACATGATGGGCAGGTCGTGGGCATAAATTCACCTCTAATAGGTCCGGGGCGATGCATATCACCCTCTTTAACAAAGTTAGCTAACCTGGCGGTGTGGATTTACGACCATCATCATACCTAGCTTACGCTCTACATACTTTTGAAATCCTAATCCTAAGCCCGAGGTTCTGATTGACTATTATAGAGTTCTCCTAGATTATCACACGAAATTAACCATTGTTTATTCCTAGCGATTTCCTCAGCTACCTTTTCTTTAAGCTCTAGGTTCTCACTACGACTTCATCCTTAGCTTTTAGAACAATTTTAAATAATTATTAGCAACTTCAAGATCAAATTGTAACACCTTTATCTTTTCTTCATAAGCTATTTGATTCTTTTGAAACCATACCTTTTGTCTTTCTATTGTTTTTAATGCTAGTTTATGAGCTTCATTTTCAACATAGCATTCATCAAACTTAGGTTTCATAGCATCATACTCTTCTTTAAGTTCATTGTATCTTAGACTACAACCAAATATCTGAGTTATTGTGCGAGATAGTCCCATCAAGGCAAAGCGATCATGCCTTTCATCCAGAAGTACACCTTGCCGACAATCCAAGCTTATCGAGAATCATGAGCTTCCTCATTCCGGGGTTCATGTGCGATCCAGTTGACTGTTCATCCATGGTGAGGAGAGGCTGCAGAGCTCCGACTTCTGTTGTTCTGGCGATAGGAAGGTAGTTTGCTCCATCTCCACTTTTCTTGTCTTTGCATTCCCTTGAGAAATGCCCCATTTGGTGGCAAGTGAAACCTTGACTTTCTCCTATCAGCGGTGGTTCCTTTCCTTGAAAGCAAACTTCCTTGGACTTCTCTTCAAACCTTTTGATGTCCACAATAATGCCATGCATTTTCAGTTTCATCTCCTCCATTTCAAGTGGGTCCAAGCGATCAAAGTCTTCATATACGAATCTTTGCGAGTATCATAGTCGGCAACAAATGAATGAAGAACATCCTCCATCACACTACTAGTCTTAGATTGGGAAGATGGTGGCGTGGGGCCAGTGTTATGTGGTGGAGTGGGAGGCGAGGATGATGGAAAGTAGTTGGAACTAGGAGATGATGGAAAATAGTTGGAACTAGGGCGAGGTACCATCATGTTTGAGTGAGATGTCCCAACAAAGGCATGGCGAAAGATGTCTGTAGGAGTTCTTACATCGAGGTTCAAGTTACGAGTGCGTTATACGGCTCATCAAAGAAAGTATGTCCAACCCACCTTTAGCCTTGAGGTCTATACTTACATGCAACCATGATGGAGGCAAGGATCGAAGGAACTTTGAGTTCTGGTCATCATTATCGGGTTTTGCATTCATTTGGTTTAGGTGACTCAAAATCCTATGGAACTGTCGTATCCACTGTGAATACCTTCTTCTTGAAAATATTAAAGTCCACGAAATTGTTGTACCGGCATGGACTTCCTCATTCTCTTTGATTCTTCATTTCCACAGAACCTTGCTTTGAGAGCCATCCATATGTCGCCATCATCCATATGATGAAAATCACATAGATGATCTTCGGTATGGCTTGAAGCGAGAATAGTTTTACTTTATGCTCTCTGCGCATAGCCAACACCTCTTGGCCGGTTTTGGTGGAGCCATGATAAACTTCCCATCCTGTCGGGGAATCATTTTCTTTAGACTGTTTCCTTTCTTCACTACCTCCCCCAGATTCCAATCAATATTGGAAATCGGTTTTCCATCTTCATAGTCCAAAGTTCATACTCTTCCCTTTTCAAATAAGGAAATTTACCATTCTTTTTGGCTGAAATGTTGCATGGAAGTGGTGTTGGTGTTGTTTGTGTTGGTGACTTAGGTTTCATTATGGGATCGGGCATGGTGGCGGTATGTATGGTTGTATGAGGGTATGAATGGTTCTTAGTATGGTAGAGACTTCCCGAGGCTTTGATACCACTTGTTGAATACAAAGACCTTGATAGATCTTTAAGCACTCGGAGATCGTTAGTGTTGCCAATGTAATCACATGCAAACTAATAGAAGATCTCTACAACTTGGTATTGCAGCGGAAATTAAATACAAGTTATAATAACTAAGAACGCTTTTGATCCTCTATGGATCTTTGATTATTGAAACTCTATGTTTCAGATACAAGACTTGAAAGACTTTATAAAAAAACTACCTATTACAAACTATAATGGTTCCTTATAAAGGCAAGAAACCCTAAGATGAGCGTTGACAATTTACGCTCCTAATACTAACATAGACCAAGCATGCATCTAGACAAGCATGCAACTAATCATATTGTTTATTACGATTAAGCTCTACATATCTGGCGCCACCTATCTTTAATACGGTGACTTTTACTCTATCTTGAGCTTATCTCTCCTACATGGTGCAGCACTTTCGGCGGCAACACAATATCGCTTTAGCACCTGGCAGTATAACTTGGCCGAATCCATTCTTCTTCGGCAGAATCTCTTTGGCAGAATCTTCGGCAGAATCAGTAGTTTACCTTAATTCCCAACATGATGTGATTTGAATCGTACTCTTAAGATTGGTGAAATATGATTTAGATGAGATATAATATGAGTTGAGATGAGTTCCTTTTTGTTTCTAGATCTAAGTTGGGAGTTTGGTGATGAAAAATATTAAGTGGGAGGCGTATACTTTTCTAAGTATGTGTTAGGGTTAGACAAAGTGATGAATATTAGGGTACTAACTCTTATAACCGGTCATTGGTTTGAGTAGGGTTTGGTTATTGGATCATGCTACTGAAAGGTAGACATTGGGCCGAACGTTTTGGTTAATACTCTTCATGGGCCCTGGACATCTCTTTTGAACGTTTTATTTGACATTGGTTATTCTTTTGATTGTGAAAAGTATACATTGGTCTTGGATGTAACATACATTTCGTGAGCTAAGGTTTATGTGTGATTGTAACATATTTGAGATGGATACATGAATTAAAAAATATGGACACATAAGTGATAAGAATCAGTGGTACTATGTTCGTGTATCTCGTCTCATTTGGATCGACTTGGAACGTATTGTGGGATACTTGGTCTTGCAATTATCATGGGCTTCCTTATACATTTTGTGATTATATAAGTCTTGGATTAAATGAGCCGTGAGAGTATTGGATTGTCGTTATTGAATTTGGATTGGATTGGGCTCAATGGATTTCGGATTGGGTTTCACGGGTTTAAACGAATGAAACGGGTTCAAGAAATGTGTAAATTGGGCTTAATCTTATTTTTATGGATCCAGTCGTTTCGTGCTAAATTGAAAATGGTAGCTTTTATGTGCTAATATGTGAATTTTGAATTTGAGATTTGCTGATGACATGAGATTTATTGATGAGATCTGACGATAAAATGTGACGCTGATACTTGATGAGAATTGATGAAATGATGTGACTTGTTGCTTTATGGTTTGATTCTTTGGTATTTACTATGTCACGAAGGATACTAGTTCACGGCATGAATTAATGATTGGACAAAGTTGACTACAGGGTTGTTTGTTCGGTATTTCTTATTTGAAGATTGAAGTGAGGTTTTCCAGGCGTGTTTACTTATTTCGTCTTCTTTCCTTCTACCATTCCGCGAAGATGACTTGTTTGGGCATTTGTTGAGTGTGATAGAGACTTGGCTATTTAATTACGGTTGTGATTCTTTCTCGTTTAACCCACAACGTAACTATCACTTCGGTGTCTCACGCAGTGGAGGATACGTCAAGAGGTTTTGTACATTGCGTACACCGTTTCTTTTTCACGAGGATTAGTACAAGTTTAAGTATCAAATCTGGTAAATTATACATCATGATCAAGTTTGGGATATCGGGTTTACTTCTCCATGTTTTCACTATTATAGCCGACAGAATGCGTGAATGATGTGTTTACCAAAATGTTTTGTTAATACAAATAAGCCGTAAAAATGTTTATTTATATTTTACGATCTTCTAATGTTTTGTCGATAACAAACGTAAAATCATTTTAACGAAACAAATAAAATACGTAAATGGTTTGAACTAATAGTTTCTAACATATTCACATTTTTACATAAAACACTAAAACAAGTATAAGTGATTTTATGATTTAGTAATACATATGTACAACAACTAGTGTTTACATATTTGGATAAAATATACACATAACTAGTATGTAGTATATTGGGTAATATAAATGGGTAGAAACTTAAGTATCACAACCCATTGGGCAAATACATTGAATGTAGTTGGGTACAACCCAAAGCCCATGCCCCATGGATCTTGACCCATAACCCATTGCATGACATCATGCTTATATCACACATGGATAATATCCATAACCCATGGATCAACCCATACCCAAGTGACTAAGTGCATTGCACTTAAAGATACATTGTATCTAGCCAAAGATCCATGGTTCAACCCATGACCCATGACCCATAATCAAAATACCCATGGGCAAAGAGGAGCGTTCCACAGATCCCTAGCTTTATGCTAGCCGGATCCCTTGTGGTAGGGATCCGTGGGATCCGGGGAACAGTGGGATTTTTCCTCTATAAATAGTGAGCCATTTCCTCATTATTTCTTACCCCTTTCTAACACACTTTCTCCCTGAGTTAAAACTCACTAACCTCAGATCCAAGAGATCTATGTTTGTAGTTTTGTTTTTATGTGATCTTTTAGGTTCCTATTAAAGGCAAGATCACCACCTTTGAAGTCGAGCAAGCTCAAGTCCATGAGTTGCCATGCTTCCTCATCATCAAGGCTCCTGAAGTCTTCTTGTTGATGATTCCTTTCTTTCTTCAAAGAAGTGTAGTGTTGAAGACATTAGTGAAAGATGTCTCAAGTGTCAAGGCGAAGATATTAGTGAAGGGTATCTATCGTCTATAGGATAAGCACTGTGGTGGTGCTTAGAAGTCAAGACAAAAAAACATTAGTGAAAGGTGCTTAGAAGTCAAGACAAAGAAGCATTAGTGAAAGGTGCTTAAAAGTGAGAACAAGACATTAGTGAAAGGTGTCTTGTAGATCTAGTCAAAGGCATTAGTGAAAGGTGCCTTAGATGTACATTCGATATGGTGTGTTTAGATGTACAAGATAGACTAGTATTAGATCCCAGGATATTGATATCCTTGATGATGTTGTAAAGGAGTAGATCTCCTTTGGGATTAGTCGTTGGTGTAGTGTGGTAGTAGTTCCTCCATTGCAATGGAACTAGGTGCTTAGCCTAGTACTTAATAAAGGGTAAGCAACATTGTGAAGGTGTAGTTCACCTTGGAGTGAAAGAACTAGGTACTTAGCCTAGTACCTTATAAAGGGTAGGCGATGTTGTGTACGTGTGGTTCACCTTGGTGAAAGAACCCGTGGTTAGCCTAGCACGGGAAAAAGGGTAGGCGACGTTGTGAAGGCTTCTCCGCCATAAGGAGATTGGTGTAATGATTACGAACTCTCGAGTAGGTGACTCGGGGAGTGGAGTAGGGCAAGGAAGGTGTCCTTGTAGCCGAACCACTATAAATACTTGTGTTGTGGTTTTGTGCTTCTTACTCTTATCATTACTTACCTTTATATGTTTGTTTATCAACATCCAACACACACATCTAAATAGATTGACATAAGTCGATCTAAATAGTTTAAAAGGAAGTTTTAATTGGCAAAACTATTCAACCCCTTCTTGTTTTCCACAATTGGTATGAGCTTGTTACCAAGTTTTTTGAAGTATATTGTACTCTAAAAACTTGATACGATCCATGGTTAATTGAAAACTACAAAGAAGGTTTTTCATAAAAACAAACACCATGTCTTTTAAAACTATAAGTTTGGATGGTGATTTGATAACAACATTTTTTTTATTTACTTGTTTCATTTAATTGCACTAATCCTCTTTGTCATGTTGATTAGTCAAAGCTCATACCCACCAAGCTATAGGAATCTCTTGGTAAAAAGAATACCTTCCTTAAGAAGGTATCTTAATCGCAAAGGAGAATCGTCTAAGTGACATTTGTTGTGTCATTTGTAAAGATTTCTAGAGGTATGATTCTCTTTTATTTTGCTTGATAATTAAGTATGCCTATTTAGGTATTTATATGATTATCTTTTTTGCTTATACATGTTTTGTGAGCTTCATTAGGAAACCTTTTCTCATATGTGTTTTATTTCTCAGATAAAAGGTATTGGTATATAAAACTTATGTTTTGTTTCTTTTAATCAATAATAAAACAAAACAATTTCAAAATTCCTCCTTCCTATAAATAACCCGCAGGCCATTTTCCCCAAAACCCTCACTTTTTCAAAATTTTCAATTTCAAAATTCCCTCCATCAAAACTTCATCTTCTCTCACTTCATCTCAACCAAACCAAGAAGATCCGTCATCAACATGGTTTACATCACACTCTTGCTCATCGCCTTAACACTCATTGCACTTGTGTTCCCTATGATGAAGTTCACATATGGAGACATTTACTTTGTGTTGTTAATCTACATTGGGATCATATACCCAATCCTTTGTATCATTGTTAGGTCACTAGTTTTACAACACAAGCTTACTAGAAAGAGACAAAGAAAAGAGGCGGATGAACAACCTAAACCAACACTATCTAGATATATTAGGCGGTTATGAATATGCAAGTGAAGAGAGAATAATTGAACAACCAACCCTCAAATGAGGGTTTACAAGATTATAGGAGAAGCTAGGGCAACACTCCTAGTTCCCATCCTTTCTTATGGGCTTGGGCCTAAGCTTATGGGCCTTCTACATAAGCTTGACCTTAAACAAACATAAAGGCCATAATAAAGCTACCTATTACATATGAATTATAAATACTTGAAATCTTGTTTAGGAGTGATTCCAACAATCTCCCCCTCAAGTATATATGAATGTAAGCGGTGAAGGCGTTGATGTAATAGTAGCGATGGCGTCTTCGACATTCTTCTTTCTAGTGAGAGGAATTGCCTTGATTGAACAATCTCCCGGTGTAAGAGATAGTTATCTTTGAACAGTTATGCTTTGGCGTCATCTTTAACTTTGTTCTTTGATCATTGTTCTTTGTGGTGAAAGTGATAGTATGTTGTTATGCGCATCGATCGCGCCTGAAGAGTCACCTTGCTGCTCGGTGTCCGCGTCATTCTTCAACATGCTCACGCGCTCTTTGGCGTTGGAAATCAATCTTGATGAAGTTTTGTAAGTCTTTGACTTTGTAGATTCTTTGATTGATGAAGAATCATTATTTGTTGTGTTGCATTGAGATAGAACTTTCATTAGTGATGATGTTGGCGTGAGCATGAGAAGAATCGGACACGATCGCTCGGAGCTTCCATAAGAAGAAAACATTTCAAGCGGTTAGTAATAAGCGGTTTCCGCACCACAAGTTTGAACCGAGGCGTCAACTGCATAGTGTGAGGACAACTCTAATTCTTACAAAGCCGTTCTGAGCGGAGTCCCACAAGTGAGATAACGCGATGTGCGAAGTACATCTACAGTTGAATGAGTCGGTTGAGGTACAAAGCCACCTCTGACCGTAGGCGTTTGAGACACACTCCGTAATCCACGGGGAGTTACCTAAAATGAGCATTGGTGATGTTGACCACAGCGAGGTTTCCATTCAATCACGAGGATCACAGATGTGAACCTCTCATAAATGTTCTCGACAGTTGCTAAGATCGTGAAGGACTCGATATGAACCACTGATGATCTTATTAGTTGATCATCAAGTGATTAAATGTCAAGTGTTCCTAAGAGACCTTTTGATGAATCTCGTGGCTCTAGACTCAATAGTGCGTTTTGGTTTTCCTGAGCGGAGACTAGGGAGAGGGTCTCCTTCTTCAATACCAGTAATCTCTAATAGAAAGCCGATAGTTTATTAGGGTTCCTGTGAGAATGAAACAAGCTTCGTTGAGAGAAACTTGAGTGGATAAAAGGTTTAGTGCATGCGTCCTTTGGGTCCATGGCGACTTTTAATCTTCAATAGGCGTCACTAAGTGACAACCGGTAGCATATGAATTGAACGGTGTACGCCCTAAGTTGAATAATCGGAGGGCATTTCTTTTCACCCTTTACTTTACATTTCTTTTTGATTCTTCAACTCCTTCTTTCTCCGATTCTCATTTTCTTCTTTTTATAATCATTCCTAAGGACTTCTAACACTAACTAATGGTAGTGTCCTTGGGTAGATCCCTCCGGTTCTGGCGGATCATAGAACGTTATTCTAACCTTAGTCACCTTATAACTCCATGACTAACCTATGTTTGCCATTAAAACCACTTTATGATAAAATATCTCTCAAAGGGTTTGTTAATGAAAAACATGTTTGAACCATTGTGAGAGATGATGTTTTGCATAAATACTCCCCTCCACATGTGCTTAATAGTTTTAATGGTTAAATGCCGCAGTGAGGAAAGCGCACTTTTGAATTGATCCATTGAAGATAGACAATCCCGAGACAGGTTCGTTGCATAGTTAAAGAGTTACATTGTCAGATTTTGGGTGACAACTAGCTCTAATAACTACCTTGAAGGTGTAGACAAACCTTGGAAGGTTGTCAAACTCGTCAGAGTTCATGTCTATCAAAAGTTTCTCGAATGGTACATTACTTGAGACAAGTCCTTTCGAGACACGTTTACATCACTAGCGAACTAGCTTGAAATTATTGCAGTCGGGACAAGTCTTTTGAGTTACTAGCGGTTTAGTACCGTCAATTCGTTGGTTAAGTCACGGTACCACATTTGCATTTTGTACAACATATTTCTTATCACACAATTTTCTCCCCCTCAAAAATGGCATATAGAATGTTATTTTTGAAACGTTTGAGAATAAATATGACCATTTCGAGTGTTGCGGAAGGCGACCACGTGAACAATTGGTGAACAAAGTTTTAATTTCAAATACTTCCCCTCAACTAGTGATATTAACGGTTGAGGTTTTGAAAAACATCATTTGGGGAAGTACTTGTTCTTTTGAGCAAAACCTTGAAAATTTAAAGGTTTGATAGGTTTTCAAAAATAAAGCTTTAAGCTCCTTTTATAAGGATTGTGGCGAAGTACCATAGGGTCCTTTATTGACAATTACGGGTTGTACAATGTTATGTGTGCACAAGCCATAGACATATTTAATCACACGTCCAAAATTATATGAAGGAAACAATTCAAGGGGTACCGGGAAGTGCGATGATATTCCAGTGCGGTTGGCGGTGATGTTTCTCTGGGTGGACCACCAACATAGCTCTCCAATCGTCACGAGCGCGATCCCTTCGAACAACCGTTCATCAATCATGGTGATGATCCTTCTCACATCCGCTTTCACGAGAATTCCGGCTTAGGAGACCCAACTTTCGGTATATCCTTCACACATGCGCTAATCCATCCCTAACCGGCTTCAAGGTATGATCCCGAATTTGTGGAGCTCACTACGCCATTAAGCGGTTTCTTTGAAGTTCACTATGGTGGTACAAGAGAAGGTTTCGATGAGTGTATATTGAGAGGCTGATTGAGATGGGAAGAGTAAGCGTTGGAGGTGAGGTTGACACGTCGATAAGATTCAACGACCATCACGGATATCTTCAACACGTTCTTTGATCACGATGCGTCTAATGAAGATGAGCACTGACTTGATAAATTCACGTTGAACCGGTCGAGAATTGTCTCATCGACCACGTACTTTGGCAAGGTACATGTCTTCGATGTCGTTGAGGACAAGTTCTCAAAGTCGACCTCGGAGAATCCATAGTTCTGTTCATCTTGTCGTTTGACTATGATATTCTTTAAGAATGTGTAGTCCCACTAAGACTTGAGATCAATGTGTTTGATGGCCACGATGTCCTTAGAACTATTCACTGCATGTTGAGACTTACGAACGAGGCGGCTTACGTAGTAGATTCTTCGGCGTTCAGGCCAATGATGAATCCCATACAATGCATCTTGGTGGTATGCTTACGCGTTGTCGAGAAAACAAGTGATTTGCCGTTCCTCGATAGCTATGCGGTTTGAGTAAATAGCATTTGGGAATGGAAGAGTCAATGATGTAGCGTATTTTCGCGAACCATAAACCGAGTGTAAGAAAATCGGTCTCGTAAAGAAGTATCGGAAGGGAATCCGTGGTTCGTCTGTTTGGCCAATGGTCGGTTGGGGTTTGGTCCAATCGGTGTAGTATGGAGGGTTGTCCCTTTGTGTGAAGTCAATGTTTGCTTCTGGATTGAGCCAATCCATGTTGTTAGACATAGCTCGGGCGATATTCTCAAGATGATATTACGACCTCGCGGCTTTGTTGTCTTTTAGAAGTTGAAATGCTTCATTCTTGATTCGCTTCAACTTCGAGATTTGTCATTTTCTTCACATGGAACTTTTCTTGCAAAAGTTTTGCGTGCTCAATGTAGAACCGTCTACCAATTCTTGACCTTCATCGGGGGGGAGTTTGATTGACAAGTGTGGAGAACCATTTAAACTCTTCGGTTTTATAGTCATCTAGCCATGAACGACTCGAGTGAGTCGTCTTCTTCTTCTTTTGGAAGGCCTTGATGATGATCTGGTTTACGCACTTGTTTGGGTGAGGTGGGTTGTTGTTGGGGCTCAAGGACCTCTTCATCGTCACCACCCATATACTCAAAGTAATCACACGTTTTATGAGTCGGGGTGGTAACTTCGGAATCGTCGAGGTTTATCGATGAACCGAGGTGGAGAGACTTTTGTTGAGAAGTCCGAGGGAGGAGGTGGCATAGAAGTAGATTTACAGTTAGCCGGCGTTTAGGTGCGAAGTCCTTGTCCTTATCATCGTCATCTCTTGGTCGTTTGGGTTGATCTGCTGACTCCTTGCATGATGATGCGAGTTGAAAATCAAGTAGATTTTGAAAAATTTAGCTTCATCGAAGTAAGCGTTCGAGATCGCTTTGACATTTGTATCACAAGTTTAGCGATTAACTTCGGATGAGAGATCGACTTCTTTGGCCATTGTATGTTTAACCAATGCTACGATGTTAGGGGTGAGTTATCTGGAAAATACTTCTCTAGTCACAGGGACGATATCGAAAGAAACTTGTGAGTATGATCTCTTCTTCTTCTCGGTTCCTTTTGGACTTTAGGAGCGATATCACGAAGGTACTTGTTAGTGTAACCTTCCGATCATTTCGTTCGGTTCCTTTTACGATGTTTCTTCATGAACTTCTGAACAAATTCCCTTTCTTTCTCCATTTTGTCTTTCTCATCATGTAAATCTTTGAATGGTCGACAAACCAATTAGCTTTTACGTAAAGTATGTCCTTCTTCGACTTGTTGGGCGCTTTCACAATCTTTTATGAGCTTGAGAAATCCAAGATTTAGGTTGTTTCTTCACGGATTTGGATGATGATTTGGTTGACTTTGTAGATGGTGGTGATGAGGTGAGATGAAGAGTCGATGATGAGGGACATGAGGAGACTTGGGGTCCTTAGGAGTTTCGAGTTTCCTCCTTTGAGTGTGTTGGGTATGCAGAAGAAACTTTGTATAGTCATCCTCGTCATCTCTAGACTTTTCTACCATTCCGGTTTCTCAAAATCTACTCAATAGTGTCCTCAATAGGCTTTTGTTGTTGCACAAGAGTGGTGGCCCCAGATCCCTTATCGGTTGATCGCGTCGGATACGGAGAGTGAAGTGGCACACCACTTGATCCTCTGGGCCACCCATTTGATCTTTGCAAATTCTTACGACTTTATGAAGATGTCTAACGATGTGAAACTTCTTCTGTATGATTGATCCGGTTGCTCTTCTTCTTCTTGAGCTTTCATCTTGTGACACAAGTCTGCGAGTCTTTCCTTTTCCTTTATTAGTTTGAGGACTTGGAGGTTTTGATGCTTGAGGGATTTTCATCCTTCTGGTTGAGTATGTGATCTCTTCATCACGTATCGGTAGCATCGAGTCTTCGTCCACAAGCTTTCTTTGGGTTCGGTGAAAGAATGGTGGCTTCTGAGAAGGAACTTTTCTTAGTGGTAGGCTTCAGCTTTGGAATAGGTTCTTCTTTGGGAATTCCTCGACTATACTTGTGACACTTCGGCACTTCCTTTTGGTTCTCACTTAGGGGTTCGGAAGATTTTTCGTCGAGATGACCAACTTTGCCTTGTCATTTCCGGATACCTTTTGTGCGATTGAGCTTTCGACATCTTGGTTAGAAGGAAATCGGCGACGGCACCCTGTTTCTTTGTAGGCGTTTCCTTGATTACGACAGATAGAATGGGTTCCGTCAACATGTCGTGATTGTCGGGGTCATTGAGCCTCTTGGGAATGTCGGGATGAAGTCCAAGTGCTCTCTGGATCAACAATTTAGTATATCCGATGTAGGGAATCTTTGAGCCAAGTTTGTTGAGAAATGACATCATGTCATCCCAAATCAGAGCTTCGATAGCGATGTGTTTCTTGTTGACCAATGCCTAGAATATTTGCAGTTCCATGAGCTTAGGGTGCTCATAGCATTTGTCACGACCAGCTTGAACTTGGTGATGATCATGTAGAGAGTTCTCGAGGGTTGAGGAATACTCTTAAGCTCTACGTGAGAATGCTTGGTGATTATTCTGTAGCGCGTCATAACCGATATTGATTAGAATTGGAGAGTGAGCTCTTGGTGGGGTGTGGCATATAGTTTGGTTGGATCGACATCGAGGGAGAACAACCCTTAAGTCTGAGGTGTAATGGTGACTTGTTTGTGATTGAGTCACCGTCGCGGCGGATATGTCCTTTGACCCTTTCCATAGTGTTCGAAGCTGTTGGATGTAGATCTCGAGCAGTTGCGGTGTGTGAAAGCATGTTACGTCACGGATGAGTCCTCGAGAATGTCAATAGCAATTAAACAGAAGATTACGAGCAAGTGAGGGTGTCAAAGTCAACACGAAGATTATTCTTTCCTATCTTCATTGGATAGCCATGAGGAAAGATATCAGCAATGGAGAGAACTTCAGGTGCATCCATATTCATTTGTTCACCATGTAGTGATCGAAATAACATTAGCGAAACCAACATATCGAAAGACATAATGTTAGTCAACAGAAGGTCTTATTGTCTAGTTATTGAATGTACAATGTCAATGAATATGAGTCCTAAGTCACTTGTATATTCAATAGTCCAATGACGTCGTGAAATGTTTAGTGAGTTAGTTAACTTTAAGTTTTAAAGTTTATTTTATCACTTATTGTTCACAACATATCAAGCGATTTGGTTTATTAGTGACATTTTAGGATTCGTGATGATATGATTAGTTTATTTACAAGTTTGTACAGTAACAATTCATAACGAAGGTATGATCCGACTTATCGTAGGGATTGGTAAAGTTATCGTGAAGCGGGAATGATATATGCGTGGCGTAAACTTGCAGCGTGGGGTCTTAACTACGCGTAAGAAGTGTTACGCGTGGAAAAAAGGGGACCTTATCGTGAAAGCTTTATGCGTAGGCATATATTAACCTTACGTAAGGGCTTTCGTAAGAGTTGACCTTATCGTGAATCCTGTTCACGATATCCTTCAGGATCAGCGTAGTCCCATATGTAGAACCTTATGCGTAGAAGCTACGCGTGGACAATCTTACGCATAACAAGCTACGGCGTAAGGTGATCCTTATCGTGAATTAACAACAACCTTGATTCGAATATTAAGTGTTGCAAGCACGAAATAAAGCATCATCATCAATGATTAACACATAACATTAGGTTTATGCAAATCAAAACACAATTGGACATTTTTCTGGTTATCGTAGAACCTGCTACGCGTAGTCTAAACCCTAAATCTCGGCGTATGAAATCTAGCCATGGATTATGCACCAAAGTTTTTATGGTATATCATAGATGTTGTGAGAGCATGTAGACCAAGTTTTAACACTTTTATCGGTGAATCAAAAATACCCAATTTTAGAACATTAAACCCTAATTCCTATTGCGAATCAATTAAGGTTTATGGGTGGTTATAAGGCATGGATATCATCAATTCATCATCACATAAGCATAACACAACAATCTTTATGACCAAAACACTTCACATACGAAAATACCCAATTAGACTCATAAACCCTAATTTTCAAAATCATCAATTCATGTTTTACGGGTGGTTTTGATGATTAAAATTATATCTTTAATGTATTTGAAACGTTTTGACATAATCCATTTAACCACAAACACACAAATATTGATTGTGTGTTCATCACGCTTATGCGTAGAACACTAATCAGCATTATAAAAACGTTTTAGCCGTTGGGATTTACATGAAATTCAAAACCTTCTTAAAAACATGTTTGTAATCAAAAACTTACAAAGATGAAGATCAAAACACGGTTTCTTGAATCAATTCTAAAGTAGGATAGTTTTAGGTTTTGCAATAAATGAGAAGTAAAGTAGGTGGAGGATATTTTATTAAAATATCTTTAAGATTTGGACAGTTTTGGTCCCTCCACCTTTTTCCTTTTCAATCAAAGCCTTTTAACTTCCATTTTGGTTACCAGCGAAGATTTTAGGAAAGAAACGGCGATACTCCCCTGGACTTGAGAAAATAATGAAAGGTTATTAATTAAAGTTAGAGTGTCTTTGAACGAGAAATGTACCACCATTTGTAAAAGATTCAGCGAGATAAGATAACATGCAAGTACAGAGATGTTTTGGCGAGTTAAAAGATTATTTTCTCCCCTCAACACTTGATCGGAAAAATCTTGAATTTTGAAAGATTAAAGTGTTGATGGAAAAATGTACTTGCAATGTTGAAAGAAATAGATTAGGAGAATATTTTTGTTGTTTTATCGGTTTTATTTTTTGTATTTTGTTTTGAAAAGATATTTGAAGATGTTTTGGTGTTTGTGAGGTTTTAAGGCTGTTTTAGAGGTCATCAATTCCTCTTGAGTCAAACACCTCATACCAATTCGTTGGACCAACTCATTAAACCTAGCGGGAGGCAAGGCTTTGGTGAGAAGATCTGCCAATTGGTATTGATACCCACAAATATAGTTCAGCGGTACCACGTTCCCGTGGTCCTTGATGAAATGATAGCGTGGATCGATGTGCTTTGATTTCAGTCTTTGGCGGGATTTTGAGATGGCAATAACACTTCCGTTATACATCGAGATTACGTCAAATAGTAACCATAGTCTTTGAGTTGTGTTCTCATCCATATGACTTGAGCACAACATGCATACATGGCTACATATTACGCTTGGTTGATGACTGACGATGTACAATCACTTCTTTGATTGCCAAGACACCGGTTTATCAAAATTGTAGTGCTCACAGTACTTTTCATGAGTCTAGGCATCTGGCGTGATCGTGCAGCGATTAGTTCAAAACAGAATCCTTGGGATACGGATCCCCAAGTTAATGGTTCCCGATGTATCGGTTCTTTTAGCCTCGAGAGGTGGGTTTCGGTTGGTCGCGGCCGATAGGGAGCATAGATAAGCGGCAAAGACAATATGTCCCGTCTGGCTATTTGTTAGATACATGAGGACCCAATGATACTTCGGTATTTGGTAGGGTCAACCAATTTCCAATGTAAATCAGCATCTAATTTCTTGGTATGAGCCATTGGTGTGGCATAGGTGTCGCAGGTTTTCATTCCAAATTTGTTTAACAATTCAACGGCATATTTAGACTGACTCAAGAAAATACCGGGGTGATTGATGAACTTGTAATCCTAGAAAGAACGTAAGTTCACCCATCATGGACATTTCAAAATTTTTCTTCATTAGTTTTGCAAAAGCGATTGAAAACTTTTTATGTGTAGACCAAAAATGATGTCATCCACGTAAATTTGAACAATTAAGATATGTGCCCCGTGATATTGTATAAAAAGAGTTGGGTCAACAGAGCCTTTGGTGAAATTATTGGCAATGAGGAAAGATGATAGCTTATCGTACCATGCCCTAGGGGCTTGTTTGAGACCATAAAGAGCTTTGTTAGGTTTGTAAACATGGTTAGAACTTCGGGATCCAGCGAATCCATCGGTTGGTGACATAAACCGTTTCTTTAAGTTGTCCATTGAAACGCCGTTTTGACATCCATCGATAAAGCAGGTCATATTCATATGAGCGTGAGCGAAAATATCCGACGACCTCAAGGCGACAACGGGCAAAAGATTCTTCAAAGTCTATTCCCTCTTTCGACGATAACCCTTAGCCACTAGGAGGTGACTTGTTTGGGATGGCGTTCCTTCGACATCAATTTGTTTTCCAAATCCATTTAAACCAATGGCGTAGACCCATGTTGGTCTTTCAACCAGTTCAATACTTCAAGGCGTTTGGTTGGTTGAGTTCTTCTTGCATGGATTCAATCCGGTTGTCTTTTGTCATTAGTCTTTATGTTTTAGGTTGATTGTGACGGTTGAGTGCATAAATGCAATGTTCACGTCGTGTATTGAAAGCGTTGTCGTAACGACTAGTTGTTGGGTTGCCAATATGTTAGCAGAGGATGGTCTTTTGTCCATCTATGTGTGAGGGTTGATGTTGGTATACATTGTGCGGTCGAGGAGGTTCAAATGGTTTGTTGAAGATTCCGCGCATGCGATTGCGGCGATCCATTGTAAGCGGTTGGCGCATTTGGATCAAAATCTCGCGAGGTGGGGTATTTCATTGAGAATATCATCGGTGGTTCATCATTGTTGGAAGCGGTGTGTTCCAGCGTTGTGTTGAGTCAGCGGTGTAGGTGCATCTTCAGCGGTAGTTGTTGTAGCGGTGTATCGGTATAGGAATATTATCGGGGTTGTT
>OU343220.1:222312585-222607731 GCA_910596185.1 Chrysanthemum makinoi
GACATCAATTTGTTTTCCAAATCCATTTGAGACCAATATGGCGTGACCTGTTGGTCTTTCAGCAAGTTCCATACTTCAAGGCGTTTGAATTGGTTTGAGTTCTTCTTGCATGGTCCATCGGTGTCTTTTGTCATTGCGTCTTTGATGTTTTAGGTTGATTGGCCGGTGAGTGCATAAATGCAATGTTCACCATCGAGTGAAGAGCGTAGTCGTAGGACTGGTTGATTCGGGTTACCAATAATGTCTTCAGGAGGATGGTCTTTTGTCCATCTATGTGTGGAGGGTTGATGTTGGTATACATTGTGTAAATTTTGAGTATTCAAATGGCTTGTAGATGATCCAGCGACATCAGTGCAGCGGTGTCATTAGCAAGCGGGTTAAAGCATTTGGATCAAATATGCGGGTGGGGGTACTTCATTCATAACATCATCAGCGGTTCATCATTGTTGGAGGCGGTTTGTTCAACTGTTGTGTTGGAGTCAACTGGTGCTTGCCTTCAAGTAGTTGTTGTAGCAGGTGTATCGAGGTATGAGAGTAGTATCAAGTTGAGCAGCGAATAGGGATACACGGAGCACGTTCATCAATATGTCAGCGAACAGAGGAGCAAAAATAACCATTTCCATTTGTTGGCGAGGTGGTGGGGCTTTGTTGGTGATGATGGGGTTTGAGAGAAGTTTAAGCGGTTGTGACCGGGTTCTAAGTTGTTATACTCAGAAGCCATATCCGTAAGTTCATCAAAATGAGCATGAATCATTTTCATAACCTCCTTTGTTCGACAATTCCAAATTCGGAAACCTTTAGAATTATCACAATATCCAATAAAGACTCCAATGTCGGCTTTGGCTTTGAGCTTTCCAAAGTCATCACGATCATTATTCGGATAGCAAAGAGATCCAAATACATGAAAGTGTTTGAGATTCGGTTTTGTGTTGTGGACAAGCTCAAAGTTTTTGTTGTGGCGTTTTGTAATCATAGAACGATTTTGAGTATAGCATGCAGTAGATACGACACGCCCATAAGTAATCTGGAAGTTTAGCATTGATTAACATTGTTCTTGCTCCACTAACGTTCGGTTTCGTCTTTCAACAACTCCGTTTTGTTCGGGTGTGCGTGCAATAGATGTCTGATGCTGAATCCCCACTTTCTCATAAAATTCACGAAGAGTTTGGTTAACAAATTCAGTTCCTCCTGCTTGATTTGTCGGACGGTGTTGAAGCTGAACACGTATTTTTAGGAGAAGGTGATGATCATTTGTGGAGCTTGGTCTTTGCTTGAAGAAAAGTAGATCAAGTCCAGCTTGAATAGTCATCAACAATTACTAAGATGTAGCGTTTGCCATTGATTGTTTTACGCAGCGATCCGGGCCACAAATCCATGTGAAGAAGATGAAGCACATGTTGAGAGCTGTGCTCCATCTTTGAAGGAAAATGAGAGCGCAGTGCTTTTCCCTTGTTCACAAGTCGAGCAAAGGTGATCTGGAATACGAAATCGTGGAGTCCTTCATTAGTTTGTGTCGAGCAAGGTTGGTGATGGTTTGAAAGTTTAGATGTGAGAGACGCGGTGCCATAGCCAGGATTTTGTTGATGTTGCCTTTGAAAGTTAGCAAATGGGAGATGAAGCAACCATGTCTTGCATAGAGATAGTGTAAAGACTGGAATTACGCGAGCCGGACATAAGGTCGTTTCCTTGTAGATCACGAATGAAACAAGATTTCTCCCTGAAAGCAACCTCCAAATCTCCATCACAGAACGACCTCTGCGAAACAGTTGTGTAGAGGCCCCACATAATAAACTCTGCTAATTTCGATGTTCCCATTGATATAGTTTCCGTATGATAGCTGTGAAGTGATCATTCGAATCCCGACAGTGCCAATGAACTTTGCATAAAGTTTGATAACAGTTTAAGGTTGCTGTCATGTGTCGGGAACATCCGCTATCAACAATCCAGAGAATGATCTCGTATCACTGCATACACCGCAGCGACCCAGATGGAATAGAAGTAGATGTGGAACCCGAAATGTTAGAGGGTTCGGTATAGTAGACATACACACATCAATTGCTTTGGGTATCCATTTAAATCCTAGTGTGTTATATATCCATTTCTGCCATCTCCAACTAGTATTTGTTTTAGTCTTAGTGAATGCACTAGGTGGTACTACATTCCTAGGAGGTGAAACTGGAGCTATAGAGACAGCAATGCGTTCCTTAGAATCTAAAGAGGGCGGTCTACCAAGCACATACTTAGAAAGATTAGTCGGCCTAGAGGTATTCCGATTCTTAGGATTCCTTAAGCGAGAGATGATAGCTTTAGCAACCCATTTATCATGACAATCAGAATTCATACTTTTATGACAAATAACACAAGGTGCATCGGACTGAATATCAAAAGTGCTTAAAGGTTTAGCATTCGTTACATCACTATTTCTATTACATTTTCGAGCCTTAATATCTATAGTGGAAACAACGTGAGTCTTATTCATAGTCCTAGGGTGTTCTTCTACTTTAGCATTCCTTATTGATCTTTTCTTAGGTCGCAACTTCCTATTCTTCGATGTAGTGCTCTAGGTCGTGAAGTGCGGACGTTTGGAAAAGCGCTCACTATTCTGTTTCAGTAGAAGGAAACGTTAGCAACTTGTGATTTGGCGTAGGGATTCTAGGTTCATGATTACTAAGTGTTCTGGTGCTATTCTCTTATCAATCACGGAAGTTGTTCATACTTACCTAACATTTCTCTTAACTTGAAGATAGTGTGAATCAGATCTTGATTTTCAGACGAACATTTCCAGCAATATGCATAACTTCTTTAGTGTGTGCAAGATAATGATCAAGTTCATTTGATGCTTCATCACGAGTCTGTTTGAGTAAATCAAATATGACACCATATTCCTTTTTAACTTTTACAAGTTCTTGTTCATATTTTGAGATTTGACACTTAAAAGACACGTTTTGATCATCCAGTTGCTCAATTTTTAGATCATAAGTTTTGTCACGCAACTTGGCGATTTTGTGTTGAAAAGTAAGTTGCTGATCGTGAATATCTTTTTGACACCAATTAAGACGACGTATTGCATTTGAAAGTTCGTTTGACAATCGTTTATTTTCAACTTTTAAGGACTCGATCTGAAACACATTATCAGTGTTCTCAACATTTACCATAGAATCAACGATGTCGGCGAGGATATAATCAAATGCATATGACAAAGAATTCAATAACACAGCATTATAGACATCAGCGAGATGACATCTTCCAAGAGTCGATCAACATCTTTTCTCAACTTTTTCTTTTTACGTTTAGTATTAGAAATAGATGTTTTACTTTTCTCGAAAATGACCTTCATCAATCCAAGTTCCTTATGAAAGTCCTTTCCCAAGACAATGCACAACTTTTCAAATTTTTAACATTTGGTAAAAGATTTTTCTGAAAAATATCTCTTTGTTCTCGCTAGAATTGAAAATGTTGAACTTTGATTTCAGAATGATATTCTATCTTATGTTGTAAAGTTTTGAGGTCAGCCATGAAAGGTCAAAATATCGAAGAATTTTGCGATTTTCAGGTTTTGAGTTTACTTCGATGGAAGGTAAGGACCATAAGTTTGTGCATAATCTAGTTTGGATTAACATTAGAAGACTCAGACGTTTTTATGATAATCCTTGGTGTGTTAGAAAAATCCGTTGGTGTGACGAAAGTGACCGCTTTTGAATAATTAAAAGGTTTGTTGTAAACAACATTTTCTAATTTTGATCGACTCTCGTCTTGTGCATCTAATTCCTCTTGACGATGATATTCAACAACACTCATAACAGAGTTATCAAGTTTATATTCACTTTGGGAAACTTCAGATTTGGTTTGAATGCTTTGGTTGAAAGCTTAGGTTTGTAATCAGCTTGGTCCATAGCCATTTGGATTAGGTTTAAAGTAAACTTTTCAATAGCTGTGACCGACTCACGTGTTTGTAAACAACAGTTTTAAACTCTTTAAGTTTGTTTTGCAAGCCGATGATTTCTTCAGGATGATCATCTATTCGTTTCGTTGAATGCTTTTTGTATGCAGAGAACTGTTTTTGACAAGTTAACAACTCATCCTTAGCTTTTTGAGTGTCCAAGGTGAGAGCGTTAATTTGATTTTTATGTTCATGTTTCAGTTGTTCTATTTCAGACAACAAAGCATTTTGAGCGGCTAGATCACGCATCGTCTCTCTAAATATTGTTCGTTTTGATGAGATTTGGCAAAGCCGAAAACCTTTTCCGCGTTTTCTTGAGTTTTGAAAAAGTTGAGTTGCTTTTGTAAACATTCAAAGTCCTTGGTTAACAGTGCATTTTTACTTTTCAAGTCTTGATTAATTGCACGACATTCTTCCACTATGGTTTGTTGGTCTTGTATTAAACGAGCAAAATCTGGATGAGGCAAAGTTCGGCGTGTTCAACGTGAGTCACCACATGATCATTCTTGAGATCCTCAAGTATAACCACTGAGTCAATTTGATTATCAAGGGAAACCATTTGGTCATCTTGATCGTCAAATATAACTACGGGTCTAGTTGAAAATCGTCGGAATGAGATGTGGACGACTCATTTTGAACATTCTGAGCTTGCGGGATTCAGATGTTGGCGGAGATATAGATCGAGATGAATATGGTTTGTTCGTTGGTACGAGACAAGCCATCAGTATAATACACTGGGCCTGTGTCACTCATGTGTAACTCATGCATATTAGCCATCAACATAACTGCATTGGCCTGTAAATCCTCCATATCATCATCAGTGCATTTGCCATAAAGCTCATTTCTTTGTCTGTGAGAGTTCCACCAGCTTCATCCTTAAGAGCCAAAAGAAGAGCCTCTTTGTGATAAGCCGCGCCCTCATCCTCGGCTTTGGGCATGAATTAGCAGTGTCCCTTCTCATTCTTGAGTTGTAGCAGAAGACCATTCAACCTATTCTGAGCATTTCCCTGTTCCACCACTTGAGCTCTGTTGTTATTCCTACCTATAGCATTAAACCCTTGACCACCGCCCATCTGATGACCATAACCACGATTCTGAACTTCAACTTGTCCATTGTTCACAACAGCTTAATTCCATGTGTTAGATGAGGAACGAATACGATTGTTGGATTTGTTGGTATAACGGCCACATCATCCTGTTGCAATGCTTGGTAATTATTAGTATTGCTTGATTGGTTGAGTTCTTTAGTTGAGGAGGATAGCAGTTTTGAGCATACAAAGCAAGTTGTTGATTTTCGGATTGGCGTTGAAGCAATTTGACCACGGAGAATCCTTTCCCTATCAACTTCCTTTTCATGAGGCTTCAAGTAATCGTACAACAATCGGTATGTAGAATGATGCATGTTCTTCGCGGCGGGAGAAAAATGACATACTTTTCCCATTCAGGACCAAGACTACTCAAGAACTTAGTATTAACTGCAATTCTTGGCATGATGATGTTGTGTTTATCCAAATCATTTATGATGTCCGAGAATCGATGATGATAAGACTCGAGTGTCTCTCCAGGTTCAATCATGAAGTGTTCATAAGCCAAGTAAATTTGGATTCCATATCCTCCTGATTGAGTGCAGATCCTTCCATAAGAAGATGAATATGTTCCCACATCGCCTTTGCAGTCTTTTGAGCATCAACACCTCGAAGAATTGGGTTAGGTAATCCTAAGAGGATATATTGCATTGCAAGTTCATTAGCTTCATAGTGTAGAAGTTCTTCGCATTCATTCTGCTTGTAGCAATGTTTGATTGTTCATCTCTTGGTGGATTAGCATTTGGATCTACGGGTACAATGACAGTAGGCATCTGAAATGGACCTTCCAAGATAACCTTCTTTAAGAACTTTCCATGTGGCTTCTTCAGATCACAAAACCTAAAAACCTTATCACCCATTGATCATAGTTTCCTGGAGTGAGCATTGGAGGTCTATCAAGTGATCCGGCCTCATGAATTGATTGTTGGTTGCTTAAAGCTTCACACATCTTTGCAAACCAAGTGGGTTCCTTCATAGTGTTCCTTGATGGATGTTGATTAAATTCGTTTGTATAGGGTTGAACTTGAAGACTTGGTGGTGGTTGAACCATTTGAGGTTGTGGGATTGCAGCAAGTTGTGGAGTATGTTGTTGATTAAATTGTTGTTGATAAATTGCTTGTTGTTGATTCCATTGTTGATGTTGTGGACTTAGTTGTTGTTGACGTTGAGAATAAGTGTAAGGGAAATAGTTAAAGTATGGTGGTTGTGACATATTGAAAACTTGTGTTGGTAAAAATGGATCTTTGTAGTCGAATGAACCTTTGTTGATGAAGTATCCTTAGGTGTAGAAATCACAATAAACCAAGTAGGACTTATGCGTAAAAACACCAAAGTTACGCTTAACAATGAGAGTTACGCGTAGTTTTAGCTTACGCGTAAGTAGGGAAAAAGACACTAAAGTTATGCGTAGACACAAATTTAGGAGTAGAAACGTATGCGTAGGATTACCTTATGCGTAAGACTAGGCTTAGGCGTAAGATGAATCTTATGCGTAGGATTTCTACGCGTAAGCTTTATGCTTATGCGTAAGTTTAGGGTTTTTAGCCCAAGTGATCTTTTACACTATCACAGTGCAAAAGATATCCCAAGTCGACGTATTTTTAGGCTTATCCAAGCAAAAACGGAGTAAACCACGAACTGAAGATCAAACCAAGGAGTGAGTTACGCGTAAAAATAGGGTTTTAGTTACGCGTAGCTTATTCGTAAAAGTGATTTTGCCCAAAGTTGTTTCTAAACCAGATTTTTGTTATTCATTTATCACCAAAATAACACAAAAGTGTGAAACTTGATGAATCAAAAGCATTTAAATAGGTTAATGCCGTAGAATCGACACCCACGGAACAAAAAACAAGCTTAAAAACTATGATCCACGATAAGTTTGAAACTTTTTGCCAAAAACAAATATTTTAACACCTTAAAACATTGAAAGTACAAGAATCTTGGATTAAAAAGTGTAAAAACGGTTTTAAAGCGAACTACAAATATCTTCGTTACCTTTGCTGCGTATGACCAAAAAACTTACTTCAAAAGTAATAACGATTCACCCAACTAGTAGGCGATTGATACCACTGTTAGGTCACTATATTTACCACACAAGCTTAATAGAAAGAGATAAAGGCGATTGAACAATAAATCAAACACACACACACACGATATGAGTAGCCGGTTATGAGATGTATGTGAAAGAAATGAATTGAGCAACCAACCCTCAAGTGAGGGTTATACAAGAGTATTTATAGGAGGGAATCTAGGGCAACACTCCTAGTTCCCTTCCTTTTCCTTATTTGACTAGGCCTAGGCTTATGGGCCTTCTACATAAGCCTAAGGCTAACAACAAACATAAAGGCCATAATTAAGCTAACTATTACATGTGAATCACTAACACTTGATTTAGGTTTAGGAGTAATTCCAACAGAACTCTATTCTTACAAAATTCCAAACACTAGTTAGGCCTAAAGTGATCTGAGGTATGGATATTAGTTAGGCCTAAAGTGATATGAGGTATGGATATAGGGTCACGAAGCCCACCAACATCCCAATTAAAGTCCATATTCGGGATAGCTATCCAGTCCAGTCAAAAATGTTGAGTCTGTTTGACTCTGATCAACCCACCAGGGTGCCAGCAGTTGTGACGACCCGCATTTGGGTATGTCGGTCTCGAGTGGACTCTAGCATTACTCAAATGAACCTTGTTTCATTTAATCTTCATTCCATACAACCCATATACACTTCATTTCACTCAATACTCTCGAGAAAACAAATGCACACCTGATGGACCCATTTGCAATCAAACTGCAACGCGACATACAATATATCATTAGTATTATTAAAAACGCAAGGCACAAAATAAATGGTAAACATGTAAACAATAAAAAGAGATTTGAAAGACGTTTTATGGAAATAAAATGAGTTATTTTGTGCAACATAACTAGAAAATCTTATATTTCTTGTTACTAAGGTATCAAACTAGTAAACATTTATATATAGATATTGATTCGGATATTAAAACTTGATAAAATCTAATATAAACTTTGACATTTGATCACAAATAAAGACATATACACGGGTTATACCTATTTTCAATAAACTTATTTTACGATTTATAAACAAAATACATTACTTGAAAACTCATATTGTGATATATTTGTTAGTCGGGGATATATACAACCTTTTGAAATATATTGGTATTTGAACTATAATTATTAAAAACCTACATTGTATTTTTCTAATACAATTTACACATGAATTAAATTAAGATTTAGTTTCCTTTATAATAAATTTATACTAAATGTTCTAAATACACACACACACACACACACACATATATATATATATATATATATATATATATATATATATATACACTTAATATATATATCATTTTCATCTACGTCGACAACGTCCTATTATAAACATACAATTCCTCCGTGTATTATCTTTCGGTCATCATTTGAACCAAAGTCAAAATTCCTTACTTGAGATTCCTTCCATGCCATCCCTTCTAAGCTGAAATCCACCCAAATCCTTGTAAATTGTTTTAAGATAAATGATGCCACATAAGCAGCAACAACAACAACAACAAAAACATTTAAAATTTATAAAGTTAGAAAACTTTATCGAGTCTTAAACATAAAAACTAAATTGCCGTATTAATTAGGTTGCATGTCGGAGCCATGCACTAGTATCCCTTGATTTAATTCCCTTTTTGGACTACTAATTGCCAAGGTGAGTTTCATAGCCCCTACTTTTAATCTGTTTTATACTTGTTTTGGGGGAAGATACATGATCATTTTACTTAAATGATTTTAATTGTGCATTTTCATGCATACTATGATTTATGATTGATATATTTAATGATACATCATACATAGATGTTTTATGGACCATGCCTAAAAGTTTGACTTAGAATATTACACAGCTTAGCCTAAGTCCTTAGATCCCAAATTGCCCTCTTCATAAACCGTAAATTCCTGCTGGGAAGCGCGAATGTTATAAATAGATCTATTGGTGATGACTCCCTTGTTCGGTTGGCCCCGCTTGGGTCAAGGCGAAACATATAGCATGTCGGAACCGAGTCTATTGGGATGAACATTCGCCATGGGCTCCTTATTTGTATGACTACATCTTGCATACAAACTGCCGTGAGCTTCGGGGTTGCATGAACTTAGTGCGGCGTAATAGATTTATAATATATGGCATTATATTCATTGTAATGTGCATATACTCTTTTTATGGTCCACTAATGAAATTCTTTTATGAAATTTAATCATAAATTTTATGACATTATGCAAGACATAATGTTCATCAAAAACCAAATGTGAAATGGTATATTGAAGTGCCTTTTAAATAAACCTATGAACTCACCAGCTTAAGCTGACCCCTTTAAGCATGTATCTTCAGGTTTTGAAGTGATAGCTTATCTTTGGAGGCGTAAGGCAAAGGCATGGCATGGTCATAGACGACTCTGATTTATGTATTGGGACCACTTATTTATAATGGGCCATTTTTCGCGACTTAATCAATATGTAAACATTGTTTTCAAGAATGAATGAAATTTCTTTATGAAAATCAGTTATTCTATGCTTATGTTGTGATATCAATTTAGTAGCACCCCAATACTTGTTTGCTTCCGGTGAGCCATTTTGGGGGTGTTACACTCTTGTTCGTTACCTAGGGGGACTGGAACCTCGAGTTGCTAATGTCGTTGAATTGCATTCTTATCAAACCCTAACTGAGCTGACTTTGTTATCTCACAAAGTGGACTCTCAACAACGATCCAAAGGAAAGTTTGAGCCCACCCGCCAATCCTTTAGACCCACCACATATTCCAAACCCACCTCAACCCATAAAACCACCACCCCCACCAATTCACAGCCATCCATGATATCAAAACCCAAGTCTGAACCCCCTAAAGCCCTTTGCCAATGTTTCCGATGTCAAGGTTTAGGGCACATCGCCTCTGAGTGCCCAAATAAGCGCTTGATTTCGCTGGCCGATTTCGAATTGGCAGGAGGTTTTGAGTTTGAATCTGATCTTGTTACTAGCCCTGAGTCACCACATGAAGACGAGGTCGAGGTGATCGACCTCGAATGGGGACCAATGTTCGGTTGTTCGAACCCTCGTACCACTCCAGTTCAGCAGACAGCTTCAACGGGAATCAATTTTCCATACCGCTGTACAATCGCTAATGTGAAAGGTGTGCTCGTGGATAATAGACGGGTAGTTGCACCAATGTCGCTTTCTCACATCTCTTTGGTCACGAAGTCAAACCTCCCCACTAACCACATCCTTCACCTTATGTAATCTGCTGGCTTAATCAAGGCAAAGGTAAGCGATCTTCCATCGGTGTTATTATCTTTCAGTATTGGTAAATCATACAACGATGAACCTGGGTGTGATGTTATTCCGATGGATGCATGTCACGTATTACTTGGGCGTCCCTGGCAGTTTGATAGGCGAGCAATTCATGATGGCTATCGCAATACGTATTCCTTCACTGATAACAACCGCAAGATCGTTCTTACCCCACTTACCCCTTCATTATCCATCCTCCAAAAATCCACTACTGCTTTTGAGCACGCTAATACAATTTGAACACCATGAATATCAGTCCTTCAAAGAGTTTGTTTTGTTGGGACTCGATGAAGACGAGAACCCGCCCCAACCGATTATGTCCCCCCTTGTGCAAGCCTTATTAAAATCCTATTCCCAAGTCTTCCCCATAATAAATACCCCCTGGACTACAATAATCAAAGCGATCCATTCAACACAAAATTGATCTCATACCAGGTGCTTCCTTACCTAATAAACCCGCCTATCGAACCAAACCCTAAAAAACCCTCGAAATCAGAAAAGAGGTTGACAAATTGCTGGAAAAGGGACTTATTCGTGAGTCACTTAGCCCATGTGCAGTCCCCACTTTACTTGTACCAAAGAAGAATGAGGAGTGGCGGATGTGTATGGATAGCCGTTCAATCAACAAGATTAATATAAAGTACCGATTTCCCATACCGAGGTTAAATGATTTGTTGGATGAACTTCATGGTGCTACTGTTTTTTCTAAGGTCGATTTGCGAAGTGGTTACCATCAGATTTGCATTTATGAAGGACGAATGGAAAGCACTTTCAAGACTAAGGAGGGTTATATGAGTGGCTTGTTATGCCTTTCGGATTGTCGAACTTCATGTGCGAAACACTCATGAGGCTGATGAATCATGTATTGAAGCCATTTTTGGGGAGCTTTATTGTTGTTTACTTTGATGACATCCTCATGTATAGTCGACCGCGATGTCCATGCATCACAGTTGTTCAGCACGATCAAGAAAGGCTCCAATTGGGAATCATGAAATTTCTTTCAAGCAACACTAAGGTTCTTGTTACCATCGTTGTTGATGAAAAGAAGGTTTGAAAATTATGACAGCGAACCCCGATCCATTCAACAAGTTAGAAGTTTTCGCGGCCTCGCCTCTTTTCGGCGTTTTATAAAAAGTTTGTTACAATTTATCAATGGCAAAAGGCTCGAGTTCAAGACTTTCACTTGGACTTCCCACAAGCTCAAAGAAAGGAAAACTTTGGAATCGAGATTTGAATTATCTTCCAAGTTGGTCTGCGCTACCATTTTCAAGAGGTGTTTGAATTTTCAGGGGTGAGTTGGGCGTCATAACCAAGTTGCCTAATTTAGTGTAAAAACTACGCGACGCTAACGGCGATTCACGACCTACCTGGATAAGAGGTTATCTTCATATTCGTTTGGAGCATTGTGGCGGTGATAAACAAGATTTTAAATGTACCTTTTGGTCGTTTAGCCCTAAGTGCCATCTCTTCCTTTTCACTTTTAGGTATGAAAAGTTGGAATGATACATTAGGTTCAAGGCCAAAGATATCAAAATAGAGACACTACGGTACGGAACTAAAGGGACTGCATCTCAGGAGTTCTACAAGTCAGTCAATTCCTTTAAAAAGCCGTCCACAATTTTGACGACTCGTGTAAATTGCTCAAGTGGCGGCGGTTTTAAAAGAAGAGGTGGCGACTCGGGCAACCTAAATTTGATCAATTTGACGTCCGAAGGCCAGAAGGGGATGCGTAATAAACATAAAGTGGCATACGTCGCAATTAACATGACCAAGGAAACCTAATGTTTCACCAGCGTATGGTCGGGGTGAGCTAAAATTTGTTTTATATATAGAATTAGAATTTTCAGGAGTTTTAATTTGTAACGGTCTTTATGGTGAAAACATTTAGGCATATTGGTATTTGGTTTCCAATATCTTTACCAAGAATAAGTGTTTTGCTACATTAATTAATTATGTCTTCCTTTGGGTTGTGTGTATGCTTGCATGTTCCCGTAGCGGCTAATTTATTTTGTGTGTTTGCTTAGGTAATAACACTTAATTATTGAATATTGATTGGTTGTCTCTTACTTAATTGTGATTGACCTGTATTGGATAGGTGTTTGTTGTGCAAGTAGCTTAATCTTTGTTGAAAGTTTATAATCACCGAGTAATTTTAGGCGGAGTTAATGTTTATGAATCCTAAATTTTATAGTCATTAACCTTTGAGCATCAGAGTTAGGGATAGCGCCCTGCGAAGAAACACTAGCGGTATTTGGATGATATACTTCCCTAACAAATAGCTTGTTTATGGTTTATACAAGAGATCCATAAATCCTAAGTTTTACTAATAAAACACTTTTGAGTAATCTCTATTAAGGCGGTTTACTTAACAAGGAAAAGACTTAAACTTTATTAATAACTCTAAAAGCGCTGTGTATCTTTAACATCTAAGACTCTAAACAATGGTGAACTTTAGATTCAATACAAAACTATAAAATTTCGTTGCTCTAATATCAATCTAGGGGGTCCTTTTATGTATAATAGACGCCAGTTTTAGACATTTCTCTATCTATTTAATCTTGAATGTTTGACTGACTTCTTCACTTTGTCTTCTGCGTACTGATAATCTTAAATCGCTTTTCTCAAGCCATGGCATGCTATTTTTACTTGTCGTAATCTTCTTCAAGCACTTAAGAGGTAAGGGCGTTTAACTCTTCACTTTATTCCCTTCATCACATAGGAGATGGCATAAGCGATAAGAATAAGGACCTAAGCCTGGGAGTATTAAAGCCTAAGCAAATACATTTAATCATCATAATGTAGACATGTTTAGATAATTAGATAAGTAGAAGTAATCCCTAAACCCATTTCAAAACATAAAACATGTAAAAAGATAAAAAATGATGTTCCTCAGATAAAAAAATAATCCACAACCTTGGCGTAACTCAACCCCAACCCAAGAGTAACTTCAAGGAGAACAATCTCCTATAACCCTAATACTACACTACATAACGATTAGAAGTTTCGTTCACCGCCTGAAGGTGTTGAAAAAACCTCCTTTTGAAGCCTTTGCGGATTTTGGCTTTGCCTAGTGACTCACAGGTTTCTTGCTTGATCTTCAAGTGCTTTTTCCCCATTTTTAGCAGTCTACGCCATTCTTCTACGACCTTTGTTCAGATCTTTGTTAAACCAGGATAACCAACCACCACTCATCAACCCCACCACCAAATGACCATAGAAACCCATCTCAACCCACCACCAAATGACCCGCCAAGAGGTTGGTAAATACGAGCTATGGGAACACCATGCCCCAAACTACGGCCCCGCTTTTAATCACCATTAGTTGGCAAATGCAAAATGGATCAAGTTAAATTCAAAGACGTCTTGGGGTTTCCCTTAAGAATTTTCCTTAAAATTGTCGATTCCATGACCTCGATGCTACTACTCTGGGAGGACCACGCGTGCGCATCTCTTCCATTTCTCTCACGTCAAGATCTCTTCCATTCTCTACGGACTAGTAGTATTGGCTGGCGAGCGCACTTCCCGCCAGCAAGTGGATGATCTTCACCTCTCGCTTTCCCTCAAGTTGGGATGATCTCACTTTTTTTTCCTTGCTCAATTTTCCCAGGAAGAACCAAAGCTCAAGCAGGCTGATTAGGAATGATAGCCTTGATGTTCTCAACAAGGTCATGCACCTCTACTAAGAGCATGGACTTCGATTCAACTTACTCCATAGTCTCATCATCAGTTACCTTGATCTTTTGCTTCAAGTCGATCATGTCAATCTCCCACCAAGGATCCATTGATCCATGACTGGCTTGGAAAACTTAGTGATCTCATGGAAGAATCATGGGGTATAATAGAAAGACCTCTCTCTCTGCTTTCTCTCTATGACAACGAAAGTTGGAATGACTTCCTAAACCTAAGCCGTTAAGGCGTCCTATTGGATCCGTGTAGCGTTAAATTCCTAATGAGCTCCTACGAAAATCCTAAGTCTTCACGCCAAGTGAACAAAGTTTCTTCCTCGTGTGATCCGTGTAGCGGTCCTTATAACATGTGCACTTACACAAGATTCCCCGAACAAGCGTCCGTTGACTACGCATCCTCGCGTACTAATGGAACGGGGAGGAAGATTCTTTACAACACCTGGACCTAGGACTTTTAATGACACCCGAGAAGCATGGAAGGGCAAGCCCGACTTTTATTGGGGACAAACCAAATAATTCACATCCAATGATTTCTCATGGCCCCCATCTTACGGCCCTAACCAAAAAAACATTGAGGGGATGTTGCAACACCTAGTCGCATCCCAAGAAGCTCAAATAGCTAAGCTCTCGAACCGTTTTAATCAACAACAAGCCGAGATGGATAGGAAGATAGATAACCTCTTGAAAGCCATGACCAATAGTGATAGGAAGGTTAATGCTATCTCAACTCCCGAAACTTCCGGTGTAGAGATTAAGGACCCAAGTAAGCTAGCTAAGCACGTTCAATTCATCAATACCATCACCTTATTGAAACCTAATAGGACAAATGACGAAGCGAACCATGAAACGATACTTGAGGTTAGTGAAACACCTAGGAATGAAACAACCGAGGAAGTAGATAAAGTAGAAAATGACTATTTCAATAAGTTTCCTACGGAAGAAGAACTATCTCGCCACCCTCACTTAGTGCATGACCTCCGTCACATGTATGTTAGGAGAAGCCCTAGGATCAAGTTTGGGAACCCTTAGAATCTTAACATACCATGTTGTATAGGACACCTTTTCGTGGCAAAGGCCTACATTGATCGCAAGTCCCCAATAAACGTAATGAATATCACCTACTATAATTGGGTTATGAAGAAGCCTATCCCAACTAGGCAAGATCCCGATAATCCTAGGGTTAGTTGCAATTTTCTTGGTAGAGTTAAGGGATTGCCTGTGTATGTAGGTAGTTTCACGTTTCCTACGGATTTCATAATAGTAGATGATATTAGTATGGCCATAGATCCTAGCTTGTCCCACGTTATTCTAGGAAAACCTTTCGTAGAAAGCACCGGGATGACTTATGATCCCTCATTAGGAATAGTGCGATTCAAGGATGAGACCGATGATATAGCGTACCAAATGCCATTTAAGATTGAGAAGTTTTCATCACTCTCCAATGATGAAAAGGAACTTAAACTATCGGTCTACTATAGGAATGAGGAGGATAAGGAGAAAGGAGTAGATTATGTTATGGCCAAGATTTTCGGTTTTTATAAGGATTGCTTGAACTTAGGACCGGAATATAGAACCGAGTGGGGAGAGGATAACCTTTTAGAAAGGTGCATCATAGGGAACTTTTACAATATGGAATCCCCCAATAGAGACCGTCATGATAATGAAGGTGACGGTAATGAAGTCACGTAAGGGTACGACTTCGAGTCTAGCTACAAGACTCATAAATAAAGAAAAGTGCTTCGTGGGAGGAAACCCATGCTTAATTGTTTGCTTGTTTATGTCGTGTACCTTTTATTTATTGTTTATTCTCATGTTTAAATTTGTAAAAATGCTTTATTTTGTCTTTAACCTCGTCTTAATTACAAATAAAGGTATTTTACATAAGGGATAAGTGTAGGGAGGATTACACACGTTTTCAAAAGAAACGTGAACATGAGAATTACAATTAATTAAAAGATATACATGTGTGTTTGTTCGAGTCAAATGATTGTATCGAGTCATAATGGATGTTTTGCGTGAAATTTTTCCAGATTCTAAAGATAAAAATTTTCGAATTTTTTCTAAAATCGCAGACGTCATGATAACCTACTTGGCGTGAAGGAGCGAAACAACTGATTACTTTTTCTCGTTTTCTGAGCTACTTATAAATTTTGGAATTTTCCAGGTCTTAATTTTCCAGAAAATCTGTAAACATCCATTCCACAAGCATTATATCCTAGTTTAGTAGAGTCCTATATATATTGTTACCGCCGATTTTACGCGAAGGTTTCGTTTGTTTTCTTCAAGTGTGCAGGTTTAATTTACCAAGAAGAAGATACATAAGATGAGAAGGAGCTTTTCACGCAAACATTCTTCTTGAAGAAAGATGTAACCACCACTTTACACGGATTCTAGCGAGCTAATCAGGGGAGTATTAGAGTCTTTCGTCTTTTATTACCTTCCATTATCATAACTTTGATACTTTCGGGGAACATTGGGGACAATGTTCAGTTTAAGTGTAGGGAGGGAAAATAAAACGGGAACTTTGAAATTATGCTTATCCTTGATTATTTGCTTTGTCCAATTACATTTGTGTAATAAACCATGAGAGATATCGGTTAGGGTAATTTTGGCACCAAATTTAAAATTTTTCATGACATGTAGGAGTGGGCCATTAGTCTTAATAAAGCGTCTCATGGATAGGAAATTATATGACTAGCACAAAAACCCTTTACCACTTAAATTCCACCCAAAATGTGAGGATCGCCCTTAGATTTGTAAAAATTAAAGCATTCATCTTTAATGCTTAGAGTGTGAACCGGTAGTATAATAGATTCTAGAACTGGTTTTGTGATGCATCCCGAGATCGCTAGTAAGACTACACTTGTGTAGTTAGGAATAACTAAATGATAAGAGGCATTAGGATAACCCTTGTTTGATACCCGTAATATAATTACTTCTTCCACATCGGTTGAGTAATTCCCCCATACCCTTGCGTTGTACTAGTTAACCCCTCAGAGCCTATCCTTTTCGCGGTTCTCGTGATGTTTTGGTTTTCCGGAATATCAATGAAGAGCATTGTTTACAATCCACCCCCAAATGTACACCCAAATCGCCTTAGCCTACCTTGTATGCACTCACTTTTAGTGCATTATTGTTATCAAACTAAACCCTTAGTTCAATTATCTTGTTGCTTGCATAAGTTGCTAAGTCGAGTTATATCCTTTGTACACAGTTTTGGGACGATTGGGACTCATGGAAAAAGTTAAATTTTATAAAATGACGGGAAGGGAACATTAAATTCAAATTCCCTTTATTTGCATAATAATGTACTCCAAGTGTTTTGATCTTTTCAATTCAGGTCAAATTAGTGTTAGAGTAATAAAAAACTCAAGTGTAGGGAGGTGCCTATAAATCCCTATCATTTTGATGTTATCGTAGAGGATGGTAGAGTAAAAGTGTATGAAAAAAAAACAACATACGGGCTACCATCCTACATCTATCTTTTAATTTATGTTTATTTGTTTCAGTTATCTAGAGTTTAAAGTGTCGAGTCTTGGCTTAGCAACGCCGTTCTTCGTATGCTTGTGACATAAAGATTTTTGACTTGCCACCACTAAATCGCCTATCCCACCAAACCCTTTGTTTCCCTACCGTAAGCCTATCATTTCAACCCTTTAAAAGACCTCTTGGATAGTCTTTCCTAGGTGCTTACGCCAAAGTGATGGAGGTTTGATCTAGTCTCAAGCCTTTGGTAATCTATGTACTAGGACCGGTTAATGAGTCTTTATCTTCCATTTCCAACTTGTTATATTTCATATACACCCAAGAGATGTGAGTATCTAAACACCCCATGTGAGGTGCTAGTATGTAATTTCCGTGCTTTTTATGACTTTTGTGGGGCTTATATGTGTTGTGGATAGTTCTAAACTAATGCTTCATGAACCCTGGCTTATAAATCAATTGGCTAAAAGCACATTTGCTTGAGGGCAAGCAAATACCAAGTGTAGGGATATTTGATAAGGTTTTAAAATGTACCTTTTTGAGGGGTCGTTTAAGCCCTTATTTGATCACTTTTGTATCCGTTATTACTTAATATCGTTCCTTTTCACTTTTTAGGTATCTTGAAGGCAAATTGCTGGAATGACACTTATTCGGACGAAAAGGCGTGAATATACGAAGAAAATGGCCAAAGTCAAGAATCGAGACACTCGGGATCTTTGGAACTAAAGGGGCTGACTGCGATCGGGTTCTACAAGTGACGGCATCAAGTTCTACAAGTGGCGTGCGTCGGCGCCAATACTACTAGAGACCATTGGACAAATTTTGTGATGACTCAGCCAAATTGCTCATTTACAAGTGACGGCTTCGTGTTTTAAAAAGAGTAGGGTCGCACCGTGCTCGGGAGGCGACCTAGATTTGATCCACACGAGGGCGCCGAGACGGAAGGGGACGCGTCACAAGCATAAGGTGACGCGTCCACAATGCTAACGCGGGCCAAGACGAAACCCTAATACGGCGACCGACGGCGCCACAAATTAAAGGGTGGCGCCGTCGCATTTGTAATCTTATATATAGAATCCGGATTTTTCAGGTTTCGAGTGTACTCTTTTGGAGTAAAACCTCACGAACCAAGGCTGTCTTGAACAGTATTTTAGGGTTCCATACCCTATCTTACATCAAGATAAGTGTTTTGCTTCATTAATTTAATTATGTCTTCCTTTGATTGTGTGTATGCTTGCATGTTCCCCATGTCCGGCTAATTTATTTGTGTGTTTGCTTAGGTAATATGAAACTTAATTATTGGATATTGATTGGTTGTCTCTTATCTTAATTGTGATTGACCTAGTATTGCGATAGGTCATTCGTTGTGCTAATAATGCTTGATTAATCTTTGTTGAACCTTAGTTTATAATCACCTAGAGTAATTGTAGGCTATACATCCAAAGAATACCTTAGAGTTAAAGTTTATAAATCCTAGAGATTTTGTAGTCATTAACCTTTGGTAGCTTCAAAGAGTTAGGGATAAACGCATACCCTACGACCTTAGAAACACAACGCGATTAAGAATAAGGACGTGACAATTCAACCATCAATAGAAGATAACTAGGGAGTAATAAAGCCTAAGCAAATACATTTTTAATCATCAGACGAGCACACAACAATAGACATAGACTACCCTCACCTTAGTTTAGATAATTAGATAAGTAGAAGTAATCGGTAGAAATACCAACCCCCAAATTCAAACCCCGAGATTCGTACCTTTCCATTTCCTAAAAACATAAAAAGATAAAAAATAATCTTCCTCAACCCCAACCTTAGCGTAGTAACTTCTCACTAGCATTCCTATTCCCTAGAGAACGATATCAATTCCCGTGGCTTACCCTAATACTACACTACAACGATTAGGTTCACCGCCTAGGGTGTTGAAAAACTTGCTTTCGAAAAGGAAGTTCCTTTGACCCCGAACGACGCGTGTAGCGTTATCAGCAACATTATCTGATTTCTAAGGAGTTCATTATGCATTCGGATATGAGGCGTTGAAGTACATTCAAGGCCAACATAAGTTGCAGCCCCGTCATGCTAAATGGGTGGAGTTCCTTCAAGCATTCAACTTCACTATTAAACACAAGTCTGGAAAGCTCAATAAAGGAGCCGACGCTCTCTCTCGCAAGTACTACTTACTTACATCACTTCAACCAAAGGTTCTTGGGTTTGAGCTTTTACAAAATGAATACCCATCAGATCCTGATTTTGGGGAGATATACACCAGATGCCAAAGTCATGCTAAGGGCGAATTTCATATTTGTAATGGGTTTTTGTTTAGAACACAACAACTTTGTGTTCCACGCCACACCATTAGGTTGGTAATTATATAGGAAGCTCACGAAGGAGTTTTAGCAGGCCATCTGGGTATCGATAAAACAACTCATAGATTACGCAGTCATTTTTTTGGCCCCGTATGAACCGTGATGTTGACCATTAAATTCGGCGTTGCATGCAGTGTCATAAATCCAAAGGGCAGTCTTCTCCCCATGGGTTATATTTTCCACTTACAGTTCCGGTTGCCCCTTGGGAGGATGTTAGCCTCGATTTTATCACCGGATTACCTCGTACCCAACGCCAAAAGGATTCCATTATGGTCATGGTCGATCGTTTCTCAAAGATGGCTCACTTTGTTGCTTGTCACACAACTTATGATGTTGTCCAGATCGCCACTCTATACTTCAAAGAAATAGTCCGTCTCCATGGGGTTCCAAAGACTATAGTTACTGATCGGGACGCTAAGTTTTTAAGACATTTTTGGTTGACGTTATAGAGGAAATTAGGCACGAAACTCAAGTTTAGCACGTCTAGCCACCCTCAAACTGACGGACATACCGAAGTCACTAACTGTACCCTGGGGTCACTGCTACGAGCTCTCATCACAACTAACTTGAAGCAATGAGAGGATTTATTACCTCGGGCTGAATTCGCCTACAACCGGGCTCCTAGTAAGACAACAGGAATCAGCCCTTTCATGGTCAAGTTGATGGTGCAAACAACCACTCCGCTTGATCTTGCTGTTCTTGACACCTCCACGAAGTTCAGTAAGGAAGCCAGTGATTTAGCAGCTGATATCAAGTCAATACATCAGCGTATTCACGACAAAATAGTTAAGACTAATGAGCTCATTAAGTACCGGCGTGATAAAGGGAGGAAGCATGTTCATTTTAAACCAGGTGACCTCATTTGGCTGCATTTTCGAAAGGAAAGATTTCCATCTAAACGTCGTTCTAAGCTGAGTCCTCGGTCTGATGGTCTGTTTAAAGTTATTGCTAAGGTGAATAACAATGCTTATGCAATTGATCTACCATGGAATTCGTCCGCTTCGGCCACCATTAATGTCGTGATCTTTACCTTATTATTAATCTTGACGAACCCCTTCCAAGTTTGAGGTCAAACTTTTTCGAAAATGGAGAGGATGATAGGAAGACACCGGTCCAGGCCCATAATTCCACATCTACAGATCCGACTCAAAGATGGATTAGCCTGGTCCAACTAAAGACTGCATGAAGTTTGACTAAGCCCATGTTTTTATTTCACAGCAAGTTCTGTTGTTTCATTTTAGTATAGTTTTATTTGTTTTGAAGTTGTCAAAGTAGTTATTTTGGTTTCCACATGTAGGATCGATAATATTATTGTGTTGATGATTCGGGTGGTCTTGGATGATGAAAATACATGTTTGCCATAGTTAGAGAGAAAGAGATGAGAGGGAGTTTCTTGGTAGAGACTTGGTTCAACAAATGTAAGGTTAGATTAAAGAAAAGCTCCACCCCTTCCATGGATGGAAGGGGTATTTATAGTTACACAAGATACGTCCTCCTATCGGACTATGGATCAGGCATACAGTGGGTAAAGACCCATCCTTCCTCCACGGTGTTGCTCTAAACTAAACTACCCTACAAACTAACTAATAAACTGTTAAATAACGTAACTAACGACAAGTCTACGAGCTAACCTATGCTAGATAATATTTGGGGTGACCGACTCTTCACAATGGAATTTCCAATTCCTAACAATCTCCCCCTAAGGGAGGTCACCCCATGTTTTACATTTTGAATCCTAGCATTCTATTTAATCTTCAGTCTTGAGCTCGTAGACTTGAATTCTTCAATATCTGCATCTTTGTGCATTTGTAGCGATTCTTCAAAGTCCGCAATGATTAGTACTTTTAGTGGAGGCCTTTAAACTGATCCACATCTTTGATGATCTTCGAGCTTTCTTTGAGATCATCAGCCACAGTAAATCTCTGGATCACCCTTTATTGTGTTGCCATCATGTGAAGTTGTGACTTTTGGACCGACATGCTCACACTTTTGGATCATGACATCTTTCCATCAGAGTAGCGGAAGCTTTATTGGTTCATGATATTTGCGGCAGAGCGAAGCATAGTATGAAATATCTCGAGCCAGGTTACGTAGATATGCACAAGTCATGATTTCTTCAATTAAGTGTGGATGCCGTGAGCATGCGGCTTTGGATTGACTCCTCAATTTCGATCACTGCAACCGTCCCAAATGTACCGTAAAACAACATTAGCTATAAAACAAACGAAAGTGTCTTTGATCACTTTCTTTGAATTGAGGTACACGCCCACGGTTCCTCGCTTGATCAAGATAAGTACTACCTCGATCGTAGGATTCCTAAGAATCTCCTTGACAGGGTTTCGCAAATTGCTCTAGCCGTTCTCAAACCGAACGTCTCAAAGAAGACAACACGAAGTGAGTGAACCAAATAATTGAGATTCACGATTGATGAAAAATGATTTGAAAAAACAATCGCGTATTGCTTTGAAGAAAGATTTTTGCAATACGACGAAGGTTTTATGAGAAAGATCAATTTTCTATCAAAATACTTTTTGTATTTGAATGAGAATACACATTCGATGTGCTAGAGAAAAGAAGAGATTCGCACATCGAACGGTTTTTCCAAAAGTATTTTTTCAATCAGAGATACTTTTTTTGTTTGAAATATGAATACACATTCGATGTGCTAGAGAAAAGAAGATTTGCACATCGAACGGTTTTTCCAAAAGTATTCGTCAATTCCATTCCTGGACCAAGGTTGATTCAAGATTGAATCTCCCCATCGTTTCTATCCAGTTGTCACAAGCTTGATCTTACGAGAAGATCTCACATGTCACCCACCAAGAGCTTGTTTGATGTTGGCTCTAGAAGGATTTCCATCTTCATTGTGAATATTTTTACATATCACTCGAATGTTCTGGCAATACCACAAGGATAATGCGTAGGACTCTTAAGATATAATCTCTCTTTCCACATTGTGTGAAACAGAGAGTCTTCAAGAATAGTGTCCTAATGAGATATTGTGGATGATCTCTTGGCTCTAGACTCAATAGTGCACATTTGGTTTCCTATGCCGGAGACTAGGGAGAGGGTCTCCTTCTTCAATATCAACGATCTCTAAGAGAAAGTCGATAGATTATGTCGGTTCCCCGTGAGAATGAAACAAGCCCTTTTAAGAGGAACTTGAGTAGCTTGGGAAGTTTAGTGCGCAGGCCACTGGGTCCATGACGTATTGTCTTCAATACCGGCGTTACCTTAGTAACCACCAGTAGCATATGTATTGAACCCGGTTTCTGCCCTAAGGTTGAATAAATGGAGGGCTATTTCTTTTCACCTTTTTTCACATTCAATTCTTTTTCATTCTTCAACCCCTTCACTGCTTACCGAGACTTCATAACTAGAACCTTGTTGGGTTTATTCCAGTTCTAGCTCTATCTCACTCCGCACTCTTCCCATATCTCACTTTTCTCCTTTTTCAATATACCTAAGGACTCTACACTATCTAGTGGATTGTCCCTCGGTAGATCCCTCCGGCTCTGGCGGATCGTGGGAACAAATACCTAACCTCACCATCCTTATAACTCCATGCATAAAGTAAAATGGTCGGTCTTTTGGTATAGTTCATTCCTTCTTGAAACCAATTGAAAAATCATTTGGAAAAACAATCAAGGTACTTGTGATCCGAGATCAAAGCATTTTGTACCTTAATAGTTTTGATCATTTAGAAAATATCCCCCTCAACATGTGCATATGATTTAGAAATTGTTTAGCACATGGAGGCAAGAGGACTTTGAAATATTTTCTTTGATCACAATTTTCATAGAAAAGCCATTTGATTTTCTTGGTAAATTCTCCCCTCAATATGTGCATAGGATATTTGAAATCATTTTATCACATAGAGGCAAGAGGTTTTTAAAGTACTTCCACGATTGCATTGCCATACAGAAAACCATTTAGAAAATCAATCAAGGTACTTTATGTTGAAACATAAAAATCTTATGTACCTTGAAAGTTTGTTTTCTTTTTGAAATGCTCCCCACAATATGTGCTTCGAGATTCAAAAGTGTTTAGCACATATGGGAGAGCAGCCTACACAATTGAATCAAATTGATCATTTATCAGATTTCATATTAAATCACAAATTCTCCCCCAATCAAAAATATCAAACCCTTTGAGATTTTGGATCCCAATTGATTTAATAAGGTTTAGAAAACATGGGAGAAAATGTGGCTAGGTTTAAATACTCATATTATTTTTGGATAAATCCTCCTCCTCAACATTTGCATTGTGTATTTGAAATCGTTTGGCACATGGAGGCAGGAGTGCCTATGAAGGACTAAATCCGATTCCGTTAAAACAGATTTGAGATTTAAATCATGATCTCTCCCCCGATCAAAAATTTCAAACCTTTTGAGATTTTTGATCCCAATTGATTTTAAATCATTTCAAAAGATTTTGGGGAAAGACGTGGCAAAATTTAATTTTGAAAAATGACTGACAAGGAACAGTTTTAGACATTAAAGATTGTTAGTGTCAGGTATGATAGTTTTAAGAGATCTTTAAGTAAAATAAAACAATTTCACAATCAAACAAGAACAAAAAATTTTCATTTTGAAAGATCTTGATTCTAAAGAAAAATCATACCATGACATAACATTAAATCTTTAGATCACCACTTATTTTGTACAAAATGGACTTTTTGATGAAATATCGTTTGAAAATATTTAATTTGAAATCACTCTCCCCTCAATCGATGACCGTAGTCGATGATTGAGTGACTTAAGTTTTGATAAAATGAAGTCGGTGATTTTCAAAATTTAATCCAATTTATTTTCAAAACAATATTTTTCCATTTTCAAAACAATATTTTCAAAATTGTTTAAAAATGGTATCATTCACTACTTTTCCTGCACAAGATACGTTAGGTGGTGAATCATAAGTCGCTTTTGTTGATGTTGTTGTAGGGCTTGGAAGAAAACCGCCTGCCGATGCATGGTGAGACTTCTTACATTCCATTTTAATGCCAACTGAGGTCAAATTAAGCTCCGTTTCTTCAATCACTTAGAAGAAAACCATCTGATGATGCAGTGAGACCTCTTACGTTGCATTTTTCCATGCCAACACATAGAAGTCCAATTAAGCTCCGTTTCTTCATTTGTCAACCCAAGATATAGTTACCCTTTCCTTTCGGCATCGAATCATCTTCAATTGTGTGATCCGGATCGGGAACATTCTTATATACCAATATACCTGCATACGTTAGTGAACACACATACATATATATGGTGGTCGACAAAACCCAAACAACAATCGACTAATACAAGTCAATCCAACATATCAATCAGTTCATATAAGGCATGGGATTAATGTGTTCATCAAACTCTAATCATCTAATCCTAACAATCATATCCTAGGCACCTAGTCCTTCAACATAGGTTAACATCATTTTTCAATTAAGCATATAGGATAATTAGATAAGCTCGTTAGATGATATAGATTTGAAAACATTCTCCCCTCAATCAATGACTTATTTTTTGAAAAGTTTAAAAGCCGAAGTCATTGATTGAGTTTTCACTTTTTTGAAAACTCAAACTGATTGATTTATGAGCAACTCATTTTCCACCATTTTGTTAAAACAAATATTTTTCTGAAGAATTTTAGAAGGAAAATATTTGAGTAGGAACAGCAGTCCTTCGACATACTTTCCTCATTATGTTTTAGGATAAGTGCACGAAATATTTGAAAAATGTTTTAGCGTGGCACTTTCCTTCCATGAAGAGCGGGTTGCTATCTGAAATAATAGCAAACCATAGTTTAAGCACGGGTTACAGTCTGAAGTAACTGCAAGCCATTTGATTTGTGACATGTTTTGAAAAGAAATATTTACACCTCCTGCTCGAACTTCATCTATGGTCCCGTGCCATTATTGAATGACATTTCTAAGACCGCAGATGTTATCGATACCAGAAGACATGTCATTAAAAACAATATTTTTGGAGTTTTTCAAATTTTCTGATTTTTATGGATTTTTTGATGGTTTTATATTTTTCTATTTTCTTTTTGTTGGTTTTATATTTTTGTATTTGGTTTTTTCTGATAAATATATACAAAGATAGAGTAGATGATATAGTTTAAGAGAGATGATGATACAAGTACCGAGATAAGGATATCGAGCAGCCCCGTTGTAGAAGATACAAGTCATCATCCCTAAAACTTTCACCACCAAAGCTTCCGAGGCTCTTGCATTGAAGAAAAAATTGAACCATCTGAAAGTGAGACTTTGGCAGCTTCCCCCCAAACCGAAAATCCTTTAGCTGAGCGATTCCAAGCTTTCTCAAGCTTCTCTTAGCAGTGCACAAAGAAGCACACCATTATCATTAAACTTGCAGCTCCTTTTAAGAATAATCACCGTGATTCATCGTTCGAGGTTATATCATCCAATAGAAGAACAACAACGTTTCATCCCACACTTAAATAATCTTCTCAAATTCCTTTTCCAATCGAAGTCAATCCATTCCAAAAGGTGTCAAGAGACAACTTCCCCAGTAGTTGAATTGATGCGCAGTCTCTTAGACTAGATCTCACGAACCCAATACACATACCGAAGACAAAGAAACTTATACCATCAAGTAGCGATTAAGTCCAATAGCCAAAGAATAACCCGATGTATACTTTTCTCTCCTCAAGAAAGTGTATGAAGCTCAAGAACCCGAATGCCTAAAGAGAGAATAACCGATAACATTGAAGAAGCGGCCGAATCACGATTATCTCTCGGGAGGACTATCTTTGAGGATTTCAACTCCGGAATAAGTGATTATATCTGAATCACTGATTAAGCCCTCAAGTAAAATAGTTGAGCATCCCCAATGTACACAATCTCTCTCCCCTGATGATTGCGATAACATCAAAATCATCACACACTTGTGTACCCCTTTTATCTTCAGAAACTAACTCTTCCATCTCTTCCCCATGTAGTTGGAATAATAACACTTAAAGCCTTGATGAGTAAAACCTTGAGATTCTCTGCGGTCATGACATTTGTCTTCCCGGGATATCTTCAATCACTTAGAAGAGTTAAGTTCATCAAGTTTACTCGCCATGAGTCAAACCTTGAGTTTCTCTGGGGTAATAACATTTGTCTTCCCGGGATATCTTCAATCACTTAGAAGAATTAAGTTCATCGAGTTTACGCTTTGTGTTTATATGTGTGTCTCCTTCCCCCTTGCTTGTTTTGACGCTTTAGAATCAGCAACATATTATCAGCCCAAATACTTGAAATTTGTTGAGAAGGACATCATTAGCTCAGATATATCTGTGAGAATTAACTTGCTGAAGAAACAATGTGAGCAAATCTAATTAGGGGTTGAATTCAACATTTCACTCCCCCCCAATTAGTGCTCTCCCCTAAACCGACAATCTTTTAATAAATGCCCAGATTAAGAAGAAGTCTTTAGATAATCAAATGCAACTCGTCTTTAGTCTTCTAACATGTAGCGATAAATGTAGAACCGATCAGACTCGACCTTCTTCAAGATTGTCTGAATGGGGAATAGAATGTTAACATCTTCAATTCACACCAAAAAGCGTCCCACCAAAAAGCATCCCAATTAACTTACATCTTGCAAATCCCCTTAACTAAAATCCCTCCCAATCAAACAAGAACAGAAAGATGTTCATCAAGGAAATCAAGAATCGGGCCGTAACGAACACACAAGATGGTAACACCAAACTACCAATCACATCAAACAAGAATAGAGATATTGTTCGGAATCATCATGTTGATGTATACGTGAAGCATTAACCGGAAGCACTTTGTCGATAAACTCATCAATCTGAGTGAAGATGTCAACCAACGGCTCGTAAGAAGAAACTCCATGTAAAGATGACCCGATAAGAAGAAGCTCGGTTCTTACATGAGTTAGGAGCCGTATGACCATATATTCTCATATGACAATCAACCATGCAAGATATCATACTTTTCTCCCTCTCAAGAATTGCATACGGAGATGCCATTCTTGATTAAACAAGTGAAAATCATCCAAATGTAGTCTATTCACACTTCTCCCCTGCAACATTAGCATATGATGTCTCCATCTTCATTATAGTTGAGCAAGTGGAATAAGAAAACAATCAACATCAGCCCGGTTCACTTGAGAATTTAAAGCACATGGAAAAAGTATGAAGCATGTTGATGAGAATGGTCATAAATGAGAAGATTTCTCTTCTTTAGAAGATAAAGCGCACTGAAGCGTACACTTTTCTTTTCTTTAGGGTACAAGGCTTGAACTGTTGTATTCAAACGTCATAAGAAGATTTCTCTTCTTCATAAGATAAAGCGCACTGAGACGTACACTTTTCTTTTCTTTAGAGTACGAGGCATGAATTGAAGTGTTCATACGTCATAATCTCTCTCTTTTCAAACTCTCTTGGCAAAACATGTAATCAACCCCATGATCATTCAGTAGGCTCTTGTTGTGACAGCTGATGGAGAAAACCCAATATGATGAATTTGACCCTGAACTAGAATAACTCAAACTCGTGACTTAAACTTGCACATATGTAACAAAGAGCGGTGCCGAGACTTCATCCTCCATTGAATCTCTAAGTACTCTATACTCTTCATCCAACCAACCATCAAGTATAATACGTACATCACCTCTTGAAATTCCACAATTGAATGTGACACTGAGCACTACAATGTAACTCCTTAAAGTGATAGTTATTTTGTGGTGGTAAGAGCCCAATTCCCCCAAGTGGTAAAAGAAAAGATGAAAGACACCCAACAATAACTATATTTCCAAGTCTTCGTTTTTGATAATAAGCTCGAACAAGGATCTTGAAGAATCTTCATCCAACCATCCCCGATACCTTCAGATACTAAGTACACTTGCCCGTGATAATTCACTTCAACCTCAAATAAATAATAGTGAATTAACTCCGTTGTCACGTCTTCTGATTAAAAGCTCAAATCTAGCCTCATTTGACATTTTGAGTGAACTATGATAATGGTTTTCATCCCGACCATGGTTAAAAGCACAAAACCCCGTAAAACCATGTAATAACCAAACTGCCATGACGAATATCCAAACACACATCCAATTCATGAAGTACGCCCTTTTATCCTTTCTTCGAAGTAGAAACTATAGCACCAGCATCAGATAAGACCTTGAAATACACTTTCCTTTCTCCAAGATGGTTCCATCATCACGGGATTTTACAATTCTATGGTTTAAACCGAGAAATAGTTTCTTTCGCAGGATTTTACAAAACCAAGAATAAACCATAAGATAGATCCGGAAATGCACTTTACTAATACCAGGATGTTTCCATTGTTACGGGATTTTACAAATCTATGATTTAAACCGAGAAATAAATTCTTTCGCGGGATTTTACAAAATCAAGACAAAACCGTAAACAATGTCAGTATGAATGTGTTATGACAACTTTGGATTCAGTGAATATCTGTTTTAGGGGAACATGCAGTGGTTCATCACCGGTTCAAATACCAACATCATCAACCATTAAACACTATGGTAAACACATCATCCACGCATTATGTCAGCTATTGCAGTGACAACATGGTGAAGTAAACCCGATTAGCCAAACTTGAGCATGAAGTAAAATTCCCCAGATTTGTTACTTAAACTTGTACTAATCCTCGTGAAAAAGAAACGGTGTACCCAATGTACAAATCCTCTTGACATTCTCAACTAAGTGAGACACCGAAGTGATAGCAACGTTGTGGGTTAAGTGAGAAATAATCACAAACGCAACTAAATAGCCAAGTCTTTATCACCCTCTATAAACGCCCAAACAAGTCATCTTCGCGGAAGGGTAGAAAGAAAGAAGATGAAATAAGTAGACGCGTCCGAAAAACCTCACTTCCAATTCAAATAAGAAATATCGTACAAACAACCCCGTAGTCAGTATTTTCCAATGAACACTTCAAACCGTGACATAATATTTTTTGTGAGATGTAGAACCAAAGTAGCAAACCGCGTATCACAACAAATCTCAGCATCAGAACTCATTCAAATCTCGTCAACAAATCTCACTAAATCGTTACAACACGCATAACTCAAATTTCATCATGACAAAAATATTAGCACAACATCTTATCACCACTTCCGGTCCAAATAACAATCACATACGGTCCAACACATGGTGACAATAATTCGGGTTCAAACAACATAAAATGATCCGAATATTTCCCATTCACAATAGCTCATATCCAAATCCGGTTATTAGTAGTGATACCACATGCGTCAAGATCTAGACCATTCCAATAATTCATGTTAGACTTGCTCATTAAGTCCAATAGTGGCTCAACTCTCAACAGTCCATGAGAATTGTGATATCATAACACAGTCCAAAAGAACACAAGATGTAACCCGGATCCAACATCAACGCCCTAAAAAGTACGGGTAGTATAAAATCTTCATATATCACTCAATACCCTAAAAATTCTCATATCTACTCAACCCCTAATCAAAACTGAACGCCTCCCCTTATAACCTCAGACGCAACTCTCAAAAAAAATCCACATGTGAGTATTTAAGTGAAATATCATCAAACCCTAATCCTTCTCACATAAAAATATCGCCTCAATCCCATCTTCACATCATAAAGTCAGTACGTCCTCGCCACAGGGTTGGCTCGAGGGATTGGATGGCCACAGGGATGGCACGATATGAATGAAATAGGCTTCAAATCTTCAAAATATGTTACGTATCGAGTAGGTTAAACTAAAGTAACACTTTGATTTTTTATATTTCGTTGTCTACCATACTTTGATTTGTTATGTATGAACGAACAGAGATGAGAAGATAACACCCTTGTTATTGTTCTTCATCCTTATGATTCGGAAAGTGAACCAACTCATCTGTTACGACTTTAAAAAAAAGCGTGCTTTAAAGATCTTTAGTCATAGTATTCGTGCTTTAAACTCTGAGATTTTTTTAACGATGTGCTCGAATGGCAAGAGAGTTTGAGATGAATATCTTGGACTCTCTTTCAAGGGTTCGAATAGTCACTGAAGGCATGAGACTTAAAAAAATAGGATCGATGATGTACTTTCGCTTTGTGTATAGATTTTTGAGATCTAAGTGTTTAGACAACCACACATAAAAAGCGGTGAGATCTGATGTTGAATAGTTGTTACATGTTTATGTTTTGTGTTTTGGTTTTGAATCGATGTAAGGTTGTTTTTCTGTTGCTCGGTTTATTTCATTTTGACATGGACTGATGATGTATGAGTATAACTGAGGTCATGAGTTGTTGGTATATGGTATGTTGTTTTGTGTTCTTGGTCTTGTGGTCGAGTCAATAAGCTTCTTCATCTACATCTTCTGTCAAGTCTCTACATCATCAAAAACACAACTCGCTACATTTTTTGACTCAATAGTCAACAACACGCTACCCTTTTTACAGTTAACAAGTCGCTAGCAAAAATTTTAGCCAAGTCGCTATAACAGCTTCAAAGCATAACTCGCTACGACTTGTTAAATAACAAGTCGCTAGGTCAAGTCTCTACATTTTTCTTGATACAAGTTGCTAATTTAATTTTTTTTTAAATTGCTACATAGCATTTGACTCAACTCGCTATTGACTTTTTGACCAAACAATGAATCTGGACAGTGACCAACTCGCTATGAAGAATAACCACAAGTCGCTAGCAAGATTTCCGACCAACTTCAAACCATGTTCATGACAAAACCCAGAAAAAGCATAAAGAAAACATCTTTTTGACCCAATTGACCACAATAAATCTGACAGATTGACCACATATACATCACGTTTGGTACAAAGAAATCATAGAAAAGATAATATATATACTGTTTAGCCAGATATGACACAAGACAGATATTGACAATGATGGACCAAGACTTTTTGTGACCAAAAAAGATAGGATACAACAACCATGTTTCAAAATTGTTATACCAAAGTAAACCGGGAAAAAAATTAATTTTCGACCAACAAAAGTACACAAAACAGTCAAGAACATATATAACAAAACCACAATAAATCATCAAAACACAAAAACCTTGGCTCTGGTACCAATTGTAGGATCGATAATATTATTGTGTTGATGATTCGGGTGGTATTGGATGATAAAAATACATGTTTGCCATAGTTAGAGAGAAAGAGATGAGAGGGAGTTTCTTGGTAGAGACTTGGTTCAACAAATGTAAGGTTAGATTAAAGAAAAGCTCCACCCCTTCCATGGATGGAAGGGGTATTTATAGTTACACAAGATACGTCCTCCTATCGGACTGTGGATCAGGAATACAGTGGGTAAAGACCCGTCCTTCCTCCATGGTGTTGCTCTAAACTAAACTACGCTACAAACTAACTAATAAACTGCTAAATAACGTAACTAATGACAAGTCTACGAGCTAACCTATGCTAGATAATATTTGGGGTGACCGACTCTTCACAATGGAATTTCCAATTCCTAACACCACAAGTGTAGGAAACGTGGGTTAGAAGTGCTACTGTCAGTTTTCTTTCTTTTCACTCATATGTTGGAAAATTTAGTACACTTGTGGGATTAGTTCACACCTGGTTTTGGGTTAGGAGGTACGGAGTGTACACCCATGAGGTCCCTAAACACCTCGACTGACTCAAAGAGTGGTTTGTATCGCTAGTGAATTGGTTACATCGATAGTGTAGTAATCGATGGTTCCTACTTGGTAGTGTTATGGTTCCTGCCACATGGTTCCTGCCGTAGTGTATTGTTTCTTGCTGCTAGTGTAATGGTTCCTACTGGTAGTGTTGCAGTAATTATTTTGTAACAGCTTTGACTCATTTAGTTGGCCGTTATAACTGCTTCATGACCACGTTTAATTGGTCATGTAACCACTATTTCTATGATTATGGAGGTTTATTATGGATGATTAATTGGCCGTTAATCACACATAATGTCCATTGATTAGTGTTGAGTGTTCTCTACTATAAATAGAGAGTGACATCTTCAGCTTGAAATAGACTGAAACATACTGATATCAGGAGAAACAAACTGAAAGCATAAACACTTGAAAGCAAAGGGTTATTGAATTGTGCCTAATTCTATAACTACATTTGGTCTTATCCAAAGTAGATATTCGTGTAACCCAGGCATTAGGGTCGAATATTTTACTTTGGAAAGTGATTACACGATTCCAAGTGATATCCAAGAACCACCTAGTGGTATTTTGCAGCTGTTACATTGTTTTAACCCTCGTTGCGGTATTCCAACCAACAATCAAAGTAAACTATTTGTGATAATCAATGGCTGCTGCTGCAATGAAACACATGGCTTCAAACTTTGCCAAGATGGACAAGTTTGAAGGGGTGGACTTTAGGAGATGGCAGAAGAAGATGCACTTCTTGCTGTCAAGCATGAGTGTGGTCTATGTTTTAACCACACCTATTCCTGATGATGGGGATGATGCTACTGTGGAGCAGATCAGGAGGATGAGCAAATGGGAGAATGATGACTACATTTGCAGAGGTTTAATTCTAAATGGTATGTCTGATTCTCTATTTGACATTTATCAAAACTTTGAATCTTCCAAAGAACTGTGGGATTCCTTGGATGCCAAATATATGACTGAGGATGCATCAAGTAAGAAGTTTCTTGTAAGTAATTTCACAAATTACAAAATAACTTATTCAAGACTAGTCATGGAACAATACAATGAACTTCTTGGAATACTTGGAAGGTTTACACAACACAATATGCACATGGATGAGGCCATTTCAGTCTCTTGTGTCATTGACAAACTCCCTCCTTCTTGGAAAGATTTCAAGCATACCTTGAAACATAAAAAGGATGAGTTAACTCTGGTTGAGTTGGGCAGTCATCTGCGCATTGAGGAATCTATCAAGGTGCAGGATAATGACAAGCCAAAGAGTAGCAATGCTACTAGTGCATCTATTGTCAATATGGTGGAGCATAACAACTCCACCAGGTACAATGACAATAAAGGCAAACGCAAATATCATGACAACACAAGGGCAGATCCTAACAAGAAGGCAACACCTACTTGTTGGAAATGTGGCAAAACTGGTCATATTAAAAGGGATTGCAAGGGTGTTAAAGTTGGTGGTAAAGCCAATGGATCATGCACTAATGGTTCAGGGAGTGGTGGTTCTACCAACTCACTGAAAGGTCAGAATATGTTTAATAAGTCCTTTCAGATTTATTATGTTACATATGTATCTGAATCTTATTATGTGCAGGATGATGATGTTGCGTGATGGGTTGGCTCTGGTGCAACAGTTCATGTGTGTAAAGATAGAAGCTGGTTCAAGACTTATGAGTCACTGAATGATGGTTCTATTCTTCACATGGGAAATGAGTCAACAGCCTTGGTGCATGGTCGTGGTTGTGTAGACCTTAGATTTAGTTTTGGAAAGATTGTAACTTTGTTTAATGTTATTCATGTTCCTGATATAAGGAAGAACTTGGTTTCAAGTAATGTTTTGAATAATCATGGATATAAACAAGTTATTGAGTCTGATAAATTTGTCTTGTCTAAAAGTGGTGTTTTTATTGGTTTTGGCTATTTGTGTAACCAAATGTTCATGCTTAATATTGTCACTGATAGTGTTAATTCAGCCTTTGTGACCACCTCTGACCTGACTGACTCTACCCTATGGCATGCTAGACTTGCCCATGTTCACTATAAAAGAATGCAAGATATGTCTAAGGATGGGTTGATCCCAACATTTAACATGGACACTGAAAAGTGTAAAACTTGCATGTTGACCAAGATAACCAAGAAACCTTTTCAGGGTGTTAGTCGTGAGACTAAGCTCTTGAGCTAATACACGTGACTGTGTGATTTTCATGCCACTCCCTCTTTGGGGAATAAGAAGTAGTTTGTGACATTTATTGATGATGCTTCTAGGTTTTGTTATGTCTTTCTGTTACATACTAAGGATGAAGCATTAGATAAATTCAAAGTGTTTAAAGCTGAAGTTGAATTACAACTTGGGTCCCTGATCAAAAGATTAAGGACTGATAGGGGAGGTGAGTACATGGATACTCTGTATTTTCAGTCTGTTGGTATAATCCATGAAACGACTGCCCTTATACTCCTCAGCAAAATGGTATTTCTGAAAGGAAAAACAGGGTGCTGAAGGAGATGGTTAATTCCATGTTGTCCTATTCAGGACTGAGTCAAGGGTTCTAGGGAGAAGCTATGTTTACAGCTTGCTATTTATTAAATAGGTTTCCTAACAAAAGGAACAAGGTTACCCCTTATGAACTATGGACTAAAAGGAAACCCAACCTGAACTATCTCAGGGTTTGGGGTTGTAGGGCTTTTGTAAGACTCCCTGATCCAAAGTTGAAAACTTTGGGTGAAAGAGGCATAGATTGCATCTTTGTTGGATATGCTGAGCATTCCAAGGCTTTTAGGTTCTATGTTATTGAACCTAATGAATATGATTCAATTAACTCCATAATTGAATCAAGGGATGCAAACTTTGATGAGAATAGATTCTCATCAGTCCTAGACCAAGTCAGAGGATTCCTAATGGAACTCATGACACGGTGTATCGAGATCCTCGATGAAGAACCATCGAGGTCCCTGATGAGGTTTTGGTTCAACAACTGAACCTGTGCTCAAGAAGAGCAAAAGGGTCAGGACTCCAAAGTCATTTGGACCTAAGTTTCAATTATACTTAATTGAAGGAACAAGGGATGAGGTCTCTGACCAATACTCCTATTGCTTCATTGTTGAGGATGATCCCAAGACATTTGAAGAAGCAATGAAGTCGTGATATTGCTTTCTGGTAAGAAGCAATCAATGATGAGATGGATTCCATCATGGGCAACAACACTTGGGTGTTGGTTGATCTACCACCTGCTTGCAAACCTTTGGGTTGCAAATGGATTTTCAAGAAGAAAAGGAAGGTAGATGGAACTATTGAAAAGTTCAAGGCTAGACTAGTCATTCAGGGCTTTAAACAAAAGTCGGGAATAGACTATTTTGATACTTATGCCCCGTGGCTCGTATCGTACTCATAAGACTGCTGATTGCCTTGGCATCTATTCACAATCTGATTATTCATCAGATGGATGTGAAGACAACTTTCTTAAATGGTGAATTAGATGAGGAGGTTTATATGAACCAACCTCAGGGCTTCATCTTTCCTGGCAATAAAAACAAGGTGTGTAAACTGATTAAGTCTCTTTATGGACTAAAGCAGGCACCTAAGCAATGGCATCAAAAATTTGATGAAGTGGTTTTGTCTAGTGGTTATGTTCTTAACCAAGTAGACAAATGTGTATATAGCAAATTTGATGAATCTGGTAAAGGAGTCATCATTTGTCTATATGTTGATGACATGTTGATCTTTGGCACGACCAAAATCAAGTTGACCTGACAAAGGAATTTTTGTCATCAAGGTTCTCCATGAAGGACATGGGGAGGCTGATGTTATCCTTGGTATAAGGATTAAACATGAAAGTAAAAGAATTTCTATCTCTCGGTCTCATTATATTGAGAAGGTGTTGAGGAAATTCAATTACTTTGATTGTACTCCAGTGAGTACACCTATGGATACTTGTGAGAAGCGATGCCTAATAATGGCAAAGCAGTATCTCAACTTGAGTATTCTAGGGTAATTGGTGCTGATGTATGCCATGACTTGTACAAGACCTCGATATTGGTTTTGCATGGGTAAATTAAGCGGTATACTAGTAATCCTAGTGCTCATCAATGGCAAGCCGTTCACGTGGTAATGAAGTATTTGAAGAGAACTATGGATTATAGTCTCTCATATACAGGCTATCCTTCAGTGTTGGAAGGATACACTGATGCAAGTTGGATCAGTAACACTGAAGATAATTCGTCTACCGGGTGGGTATTCCTACTTGGTGGAGGTGCAATTTCTTGGCATCCAAGAAGCAAACTTGCATCACCAGTTCAACAATGGAATATGAATTTGTGGCCTTAGCAGCTGCTGGTAAAGAAGCTGAATAGTTGAAAAACTAGCTTCTTGAGATTCCATTGTGGCCTAAACCTATAGCACCTATTTCTATCCGTTGTGATAGTGCAGCTACATTGGCAAAGGCTTATAGCCAGATATACAATGGGAAGTCTAGACACTTAGGTGTCAAACATAGCATGATTCGTGAGCTTATCATGAATGGGGTGGTATCTATAGAGTTTGTTAGATCTCAACAAAATTTAGCTGATCACTTGACGAAGGGTTTGGCTAGAGACTTGGTTTCAAAGTCTGCTACAGGGATGGGTTTAAGTCCAACTTAGTCACTGAGTGCTAGCACACCCAACTCCCTCCTAAGGAAACGTGGGAGCTTAGTTCAATGAGGAAAGCTGAACACTCAGTTGACTGGAGCACATGTTTTATATTTCATCCGAAGGTTGTGCTCAGAACCTGCTGAAAGGAGGATGAAGTCTTTACTTCTTAATGGTTAATTATCTTTGAAAAAGTGCTTGGCAGGATCATGAATAAAGAGGAACCACCTATGTAAATGTTGAAGTTTTGCCGCTTCAGGGAGCTTTTGGACTTTTAGCTTTTACAACATTTATGAATTTGGATATGGACACATGGCTTGTATAGTGTCAGGAGATGTTAAGTGTTTGAAAACTTGTGTGTATTTTATCTTCAGGTATTCAAATGGGTTGAAGGGTTCAATTCTTAGAACACCCTGATTCTCGAATATTTGAACGTGTAATGTACTAAGATGGAAATTCAATCCTCAGGATATTTTCGTTTATGCACATGTTTTGTTTGATGTTTGTTTTTCTTGGAAAGGAAGTGAACTAAATTTGGGGAGGATTGTTGGAAAATTTAGTACACTTGTGGGATTAGTTCACACCTGATTTTGGGTTAGGAGGTACGGAGTGTACACCCATGAGGTCCCTGAACACCTCGACTAATTCAGAGTGGTTTGTACTGCTGGTGTATTGGTTACTACTGATAGTGTAGTAACTGATGGTTCCTACTGGTAATGTTATGGTTCCTGCTGCTCATGGTTCCTGCTAGGGGTGTCAAATGAGTCGACCCAACCCGACCCGAACCCGATAAAGCCTTATAGGGTCGGGTTCATTCGGGTTCAACTCGGCTTATCGGGTCTATCGGGTCAACCCAACCAACCCGATAACCTTATAGGGTCGGGTTAGGGTTATATTTTTCATACTTTATCGGGTTCGGGTTCAACCCGATAACCCGATAAATATATAAGCCTTCCTTGTTTTTATTTTATTTTAAACCTAATAACACTTAACATCCTAGTATCCTACTGCAATTTAATGGCAATATTTAGTTTCTAAGCCGACTACACTCTACTGCAATTTAATGGCAGTATGTTAATGTTTTGTTTTGTTTTGTCATATGTTTTGTTAATGTTCGTTCAGTGCACGTGTGCCATTCTTGTTTACTACAAAGAGAACGCCAACAAAGTTTGGATACTTTTTTGCTATTCATGATATTGCATCGTTGGCAGCAAGCTTTGGCTCCATTCCTAATCGCATACTCTACACAGATATATTTAGCTATAAATTCAGTGATAGATGAATACAACCAAGTTATCTTAACAACCTACTACAATTTAATGTCATATATTTTGTTTTGTTTTGTTTCTCTAAGCCTACTGCTCATGTACATAATCCCAGACTCCCAACTTTAGATACCATCTTTACACAATTGTAAATGATATAAATTTGTATAAAAGTTTTGTGTACACTGTAATTGATATAAATTTTAACTGCACTACTTAATTACCTAAACTTGTATAAACTGTTACTAACGTGAGCTTATTATTAGGAAAAAGAAAGATTGATTAGTTTTAAATCTTGTAATATTATTTTCACCAATCCAAGATTGTGTTTTGTGAATCAGTAAGACAGTTAACTCGCCACAACCCGATAACAACCCGACAACCCAACCCGATTAAACCCGACCCGTTATGACCCGAAACCTGATAACCCGATTTCTTATAGGGTCGGGATAGGGTCAATATTTGAAACACCCAAACCCGAAACAACCCGACCCGAACAACCCGATAACCCGACAACCCGACCCGATAACACCCTTAGTTCCTGCTGGTAGTGTAATGGTTCCTACTGGTAGTGTTGCAGTAATTATTTTGTAACAACTTTGACTCATTCAATTGGCTGTTATAACTGCTTTATGACCATGTTTAATTGGTCATGTAACCACTATTTCTATGATTATGGAGGTTTATTATGGATGATTAATTGGCCGTTAATCACACATAATGTCCATTGAATAGTATTGAGTGTTCCCTACTATAAATAGAGAGTGACATCTTCAGCTTGAAATAGACTGAAACATACTGATATCAGGAGAAACAAACTGAAAGCATAAACACTTGAAAGCAAAGGGTTATTGAATTGTGCCTAATTTTATAACTACATTTGGTCTTATCCCAAGTAGATATTCATGTAACCCAGGCATTAGGGTCGAATAGTTTACTTTGGAAAGTGATTACACGATTTCAAGTGATATCCGGTAACCACCTAGTGGTATTTGCAGTTGCTACTGATTGTCTTAACCCTGTTCTGGGCGTATACCAACCAACATCATATGTACTCAAAAAAGGGAAATGAAAAGACAGTTTTGATTTTCCTAAAAATTATTCTCTATACTTGGAGGATATTCTTGTTCCTTGCTATTCTAATTTCAGGCAGACAATTAGAAGGTGATCTTGGACGACTAACTCAAATTCTCGTGGTGTGCCTGTATCGAGAGTTTAGCTTAGAGACTCTGCCCAACGAAGTTATTGACTCAAGTATCACGATCCAATCAAGAGGCTCGTTGCTATCATTATTGGTGTAGAAAGTGGTAAGTAAAGTATAGCCTCAAATATGGATGATGTTCTTGATGTTACTATCAAAGACTCAGTGAGACCAAAAATGGATGATCATGGTTGACTCGCCAATAATCGAGTATGTTTATGTGTTTTCCTTACCTCAAGATTTGTTTCTCTTTCACTTATTTGTTACACTATTAATTTGTCTATTTTATTTTTTTAGGGCAGTACCTACAAAATACAAGCTAAAATTGAGATACAAAGGCTTCTTTAAGTTAGTCAAGAACACATGTAGGAGAAAGGGTTCTGCTTGGCTATATTTGTGGTTTCCGGATTCTGTCATGTTGCATCTCTCATATACTTACGTTTGTTCTGACTTGGAATATTGTGGTTATAATTTATGAGGTTAGTAGCGAGATGTCTTTTAGCATAAAAAATTAAAACTTAAGGATACCGCAGGCTTAGAGGGGGGTGAATCAAGAAGCAGAAATTAAGCAAGGTATTTACTAAGGATGAACAATTTAGCAATATGGATGTAAGAAACATGAGGAGTGGAATGAGACACGTTGTTAATAATGTCTCATATTTGTAACTGTAGGGTTCTTATGCTTCCCTTCTCATGTTGTATTGTAATGCATTAATGCCAATATATTAATAAGAAAAAATTCTTATAAAACGTATAGTAATCGAAGTAAGGTGTTTATTATCTTGAGGTGATTGTTACATCTACTTATCTAGTTAGGTATATTTTAAGAATTGCTTTTAGTCATCATCACACACTTAAATTTTTATCCGTACTAAAGCTTGTGTATTGCTATGATATCTCATGTATAGCGAAAGAGCAGATGGTTCTTGCCAAAGAGAAAATTCAAACTTGATTGAACATTTGAAGCAAACACTTTAGCTAGAGATGATTTATGTGTAAGAGGGAAAGGATATATTTTATTGATTGATTGATTCGATTCATAATACATGGCTAATTATATACCACAAGTCGGTATATTCTAGATATTGACTAGTATAGGATTGGGCCCGTATAATGATGTAGGCTAACACTCTCCCGCAGTTCGAGCGGCAAAAACACGAAAGCTTGGACTGAAGTAGAAAACTAGAGAAGAAAAGAAAAACAAAACATTAACATAATAATGTTTGTGGATTTGTGACCTTAGTACAAATCACAAACACACAGGCTCGTGACCTAAAGCACGAACAACACAATAATAATGTGTGGATTTGTGACCGTAGCACAACTCACCAACACAAGAAAATGATGAGAAAATGAGATAACACAAAGAATCTCCTACAACTAAAACGGGATAACCCAAAGTATCCCCTACAACTAAAGCGAATGAAAGAAAACGAAAGTTGGTTCTAAAACTTCAACCCCCAAAGAACCTTCCGAACAAACGAGGTGTGTTTTTCTCTAGAAAAACATAAAGATCCACCTTTTTTGTTTTTTGTTTTTTTTGTTTTGTTTTTTTGATATAAGCGTCAATCATATTTTAAAGTTTGAATAATGTGATCAAGTTCCTTTTATAAAGCCCACGATGTAGGGGCCATTGTTTAGAGAAAATATACTTTCGATGTACATAAACCTAAAACAACATTGCTATAGTTGTGGCCACCATGCATATCAAAAGGTTGATTAATATTGCTTTGTCTTTAGATTGGTTATTTCTCTTTGAAGACTATGTATTGTTGCTCCAATGGATTCAAAAGCATCAAACCTCTCTTGTTCGGAAGAATCGAAACACATCCAGTGAAAACCGTACCGCCGGCTGGAAAATTAAAGTGGCGGTTGTTTTGGTTTTAGGGTTAGGTATTCTTAGGATCGTAACCAAGCTGATACCATGTAAGAGGGAACAAATATATTTTATTGATTGATTGATTCGATTCATAATACATGATTACAAGCCAATTATATACCAAAAGTAGGTATATTCTAGATATGGACTAATATGGGCTCGGACCCTGATGCAGGTTTTACTGACCAGGTCTTAAATTTATAGTGTCTTGTTATACCTATGGTCTACCCTAGTGCACTAACGGGCAGTGTACCCGGTCGTGTGTAGTGTAGTATTTGGTAAAACTGAGGTCGTCCCAAGAGCTACGAGGATCGGAAATTAACTTAAGTCTATGTCACGATATTTTGATGGTTTAGATATTGAAATAATAAATTAACTAATAAGACAAGAAAGCAGATAAAGGCAAGAGATGCGATCAATGAAGGAGAGTGGGGCTAACCTAGTTAATCCTCCTAACTAGTTATGTCTACATCTACTTACTTCCAATTACTTCAGGTGGGGTCAAATTCGAGAGGACAGCATTTGGTCAATTCGCCCTAACCTATCAGCAAAGATGCCACCACAGAGAAATCAGCACCGTCATAAGTCTCGTTGTTCCTGGTCCCCTAAGCCAAGTCATTAAGTACCGCTACATGCTAGATTCTAAATAGTGAGTGCCCGTCCGTTAGGAACTTAGACACTACACCCCACAATTCTTAAGTTCATCCAAACGATAGGTGATCAGTTGGTCAAATCGCACAAGTAGAAAGGGTCGTGAGTTGGTCATATCTTACCCTTCCCGTCTCAGTCCGCTCACCTAGGGTCAGTTGGTCATATCTCCAAGGCAATTGGCCTCTACCGCCATTCAAAACTACCGAATCATGGGTGATTACCAAAGAACTATGCATGCATACACTTAGAAATAATTGTACGGAAGTTAAGGTAAGCGCAAACAAAACAATTAAGGAATCATAACTAGGCTAGCACCAAAGGGTGCTTAGCCAAACATATAGTACATTAATCCAACAACAACGAATAAAACATGAATAGAATTAAACATAATGTTTGATACAAATTACTTGATGTAGAGCTAATAATGATGATGATTGCGAGTGAATTCTTCCTTCAAAACTGGCTTCGGACTGCTGGAAAATGCCCTGGAGTGGTGCCCTAATCGACCCCTGGGAGAGGGGTGAAGAGACATACTAAAAAATGCAGATTTAGGGTTGTATTTATAGGCCCCGACATGGTTACGGCGTAACCTTAAGGGCTAATTACACCGTAACTAATAACAGCGCAAGGAAATCTGGATCTCAAATAGTTACGTCGTAACTAAAATAATTAGTTACGTCGTAACTAGGTTACGCCGTAACTAAAACTTCATTTACGTAGTAACATCTCAACTTCGTACTTTTTTCATCCAATAATATTTATGAAACTTATTTGCACTAGTAGTTACTTTTGGCCCCTGAAGTAGCGCGTTCATTCAAATTAAGTCCAAAAGCCTTAATAATACTTACGGTTTCAGCCCCTCGTCATTCTTGATATATTTATACTTGGTCCTTGAAGTAAATAAAATAAATATTAACTTGCCGCTTCTAATCCCTGGACCTCGAAACTTTGCGCTCAAGTAATTAATTACGGCGTAACTAATTATCCGAGTTACGCCGTAATCTTTCTTCATCTCATACTTATCCCTCCAAAATAATCTCTACGGCGTAACTAAATTGCCATGTTACGCGAACCTTCAAGATAATTACGACGTAACCATAAGAATTGGTTACGCCGGATCCTTCAAAGCTCATATTTACGCCGTAACCTTATTAGCTAGTTACGGCGTAATCTTCACATAAAATCCAAAGGCCCTTGTAAATCAATCTTCAGAACATATACTTGGCCTTTTATCACTTCTTTTCCGCTCCAACGCCTCATTTATCCTGAAATGCAAATATGAACGAATATGAAAGAATTAAGTACCATATTAATGCATATGAGGTCATAAACACGGGAATTTTGTATATAAAAGATCAGGCTAATTTGATGTTATCAAATATCCCCTCACTTAAATCCTACTTGTCCTCAAGTAGACCATTTAAATAATTCTTAAAAAGATATCTCCCAGGATTAATTGGAGGTTATGAGTTTAAAAATCACCTAAGCCATAAATTTCCAAACCGAGCACCTCACGAAAAGGGAATTGAAATCACACTCTCTCATAATTCACGTGTTTAATATTTTTGGGGTGATCACTCAATTGCTCAGTCATGGCGAGTATTCTATCATAGGCTTGGCAAAGATACTAATCTCCACCACTAGAGTCTATAGATGCAGCTATTCTAAAAGGCAATGGGTTGACACAACATAGGCTTATGGGGTTATTTTGTCATTACTAACGAGCTACGGTGAAGGGGACAAAACCAATGATACATGACCAAATCCATGACCAAGACACCAATGATTGCTCGCTTCCTCACCTAAACTCGATTCATGACTAAGGGTAGGATAAGGCATGGGAAAATTTTAATGGGTGTAAATAAAAGACACGAAACAAATAGATTCCTAAGTCCACAGTCACCCCACCACTAGTCGCATTCAATCCCATAGAAAAAATCGAGGGTCAAGAGTCAAGGGGTCTTCAATAATCCAATACACGAGTTAATGCATAAGAAATGTAATGCGGTGCCTCATAAACTCCATAATCAAGGAAAATAAAATGCATTAACTCGGCCTTCATCATCAATGAAAAAATAATGTGCTATATAAAAAATTTTAAAATTTGGGTCAATTTAGCACATATTTCTATCAAAATCGGCCATTTGTATCTCCCACCCCCCCCCCCACATGAAATGTACAATGTCCCCATTGTACGAATATGGGTTAAAATTTGAAAGGCGAGATAGAAATGTTCGGGTTTCTAATTTTATCCGTAAGACAAAACGGATTTGTAAAAATTTGCGCCAGTTGAACAAGGCGAAAACACTAATTATAGACAAAATACTTGCTTGCATGCTTTTTTTTTTTTTTTCAATGCAAGACAAGGTATACATGGATAAATGATACGAACATAAAAAGTATCCCCCCACTTGAGATCAACTATCATCTAAACCCGATTTTCTTCCACAACCCTTTATTCAAAACCCGCGACTTTCACTAGTGGAACCAAAATTAACCAACAGCGCCCGGACGATGGACATAAGGAAACTACAGGGTAGGCTAGGCGATGGGTGTAACGAAACATATATTGGGTGAACAAAATGAAAGGAAAGGCTCAGAAGGGTGTATCTAGGGGTATCTTGCACTAATGGTGAGTGCAACAAAAAGGGTTTAACAGGGGATTGACTGATCAATGTGAAAAGTCAATATACACAAAACATATATGATGGGCTATTTGGGTTTAATCCTAAAATTTCCTTATATCCTAGCTGCACCGATCACACCAAGTTACCTCAGTGTAATGCTCATGATAATGGTCTCGAAATGATATACAAGGCCAAGTTCTAAAGTCTACTACAGCCACCGGCACACTCATTTTTATGGATTTATGTATAAGGAGAAAACGGAAAGGCTTATCCTCACACAATGGAAATATAGGGTAGGTGTGCTCAGGCTAGATTAATCCAGTTAAGTAATGAAAAACATTTCAAAATTTAATGAAACACTTTTCATCAAAAACTAGAAAAATAAGGGCAAGTAAAATCAAGCGGGTGTCTATGTCTAATCCCTTCCCCCCACTTGGGTCATACTTAAGCATATGAATGAAAGATAAGAAGGGTTAGAATTGGAACAGAAAACTCCCCTGGATTTGCTCGGCATGATCAAAGACACAAGAACAAACCTGTCCCGCTTTGAGATTCGTGAGCAAACTTTAATAACCTGAATTCACTTAAGACAACCAAACGCATCATACTAGAAAAACAACAAGTATAAAAAGAAAATGAAAAACCTAACTCACTTTCTTAGGAATCACGGTTGCATTTAGCGTATGCAACAAGCCTTTTAAACCACTTAGTTTCCCAAGTGGACGAGTGTAGTCTCGTGAGGGTTTACAGGGAACACACCCACAAAGTTCATTTAAAACTAATACAAGGTTATTGTGTTATTGTAGAAAGAATTTGAACAGCAGGAGAATTACGTTGTAACCCCAATAAAAGGGTTACGCCATAATTGTGGCAAACCTGGCAATTTGCTACAGGAGAATAGCTACGGCGTAACCACAGAATGGGATTACGTCGTAATTGGTAATGCTCTGGAGAGAATCGCTACTCGTGATGTGTTACAGCGTAATCACAGGGATGAGTTACGCCGTAACTGATGGACAGGTCAAGTCCCCGTTTAAGTTACTGTTGCAATCTTCTCTGATTCTTGCAAAAATGGTTAAAAACACAAAACCCAACTATACTAAAAAAAATAAAAAAAGAAAAGATAGGCATGGGGTGCCTCCCATGAAGCGCTTGTTTTTTTTCGAGTCACGAGCTTGACTCCACCCTTATTTACTACGTAAAAGGGTGTTCATCCCCTCACTTGAAATCAAGTGTGGGTGAAAATAGCAATAAACACCATGAGGGTGTGAATTTGCTATGGGATGGGGAAATGATGAATTATAGTCATTCCTCAGAGGAGAATTCATTCCCTACTTACCAGACCCATGTTCATTGACGGATTAGAGGATTGGCTTGTTCCATGTTGTTGTTGACTAACTTTCTTCAAAACCAAATTCGTTTCATCAACTGCCAGATGTGCCCTTTCGTCCATAGAAAATGATGAAGGATCTCTATAAAGCGGTTCCTCGAGCTCCTTCATATCTTTAGCAGGGTCGCATTCGGCTTCTTCGTCAACCACTAAAATATCCAAAATCTCATCTCCGAATTCCATTATAAGCTCTTTCAACACTGGGCTGGTAGTTGGTGCTACAGAACAGTCATTGGCAGGTGTGATAGGTGATGTCAAGGGTTGCATTACCGGCTCTAGGATAGGTTCATTACGAATGAGAGGTGTTAGAATTTGCCTAAGCCTTTCAACATCCTCTACCGTGATATCCCACATGTCATAAAAATTCCATTCATCACATTCCTCCTCGGCTTCCTCTTCCTCCTTTGTAACGTCGAAATTAACATTATCTGCATCTTGTTCACAAACACTAGCAAAAATATTAGTAATAGGAGAAATAGGAAAGTTAAGAAGGTCCTCACTTTGAAGGTTCACATCCTTAATAGACTCATCATGAGTTTCCTCTTGTTCCATGCGTTGAAGATTTTCAACACCAATTCTGAACAAATCGTCCAACGCTCTTTCATTCATCAACTCGCTATCATCAGGTTCAGGATCAGGAGTGTTATATGAATAATCACTAAAGTTGTTCATCTTCCGACATCGGTTGGCCATATATAATTCATATTCATGAATGGTCATGTTATCCATGTCCAATTCATCATACTCTTGAGGAGATACATAATCACCATAGGTATATGGTTGACAGAAATACCCTAGGGAAGGCGATCTCGTAGAAGTTCTCCAAGATTGACGATTCCTCAAAACTTTTCTTTCCATTTTGCGCTCGTACTCCCAGTATTCTTCCAATGTCATATTATCAAAATCTGGTTCCATTTCCATGATTACCTGAAATTCACACAAGAAACAAAGAAAACAACAGAATAGGAGAAAGAAAAGAAAAACTTAAATTAAAGTCCTAAAATAGCTCTCCGGCAGCGGCGCCAAAAACTTGATGCAGGTTTTACTGACCAGGTCTTAAATTTATAGTGTCTCGTTATACCTATGGTCTACCCTAGTGCACTAACGGGCAGTGTACCCGGTCGTGTGTAGTGTAGTATTTGGTAAACCCGAGGTCGTCCCAAGAGCTACGAGGATCGGAAATTAACTTAAGTCTATGTCACGATTTTTAGATGGTTTAGATATTGAAATAATAAATTAACTAATAAGACAAGAAAACAGATAAAGGAAAGAGATGCAATCAATAAAGGAGAGTGGGGCTAACCTAGTTAATCTGTTAGGAATTGGAAATTCTATGTTAAAGTGTCGGTCACCCCAATTATGGTCTAGCATATGTTAGCTCGTAGATGTGTCGTTAGTTACATTATTTATCAGTTTATTAGTTAGTTATTAGTTTAGTTTAGTGTAGTGTATCACTGTGGAGGAAGGACGGGTCTTTACCCACTGTATACTTGATCCACAGGCCGATAGGAGGTCGTATTGTCTGTAAATATAAATACCCCTTCCATCCATGGAAGGGGTGGAGCTTTTCTTTAATCTAACCTTACATTTGTTGAACCAAGTCTCTACCAAGAAACTCCCTCTCATCTACTTTCTCTCTCTAATGGCAAACATGTATTTTGATCATCCAAGACCACCCGAATCATCAACACAATAAATGTTACGATCCTATAAATGGTATCAAGAGCCAAGGTTTTTGTGTTGTGTCGATTTATGGTGGTTCTTTTGTACTTTGTTATAACTGTTTTTGCATTTATGTTGGTCGGAAATTTATTTTTTATGATACTGTGGTACTGCAATTTTAACAATATTATGCATCTTTTGGTCAAAATGTCTCATGGTCCATCCAAGTTTACATATTCTGTCTTTTCTCAGTCCAAGTCAGTATTTATATAACCTTGTTTGTACCAAACATGAAGTCTTAGCTGGTCATCTGGATATATCTGCTTACTTTAACAAGGTCAAACTATGGTCATATGGGTCAAAATGATATTCATATGCAGTTTTCTGGGGTTTGTATGAAGATGGTCGGAAAAGTGGTCGGAATAACTCGCCGGAAAAACTAATAATCTTGATAGCGACTTGCATGTACAAGTTAGCGAGTTGTTTTGAATAATGTTAGCTACTTGTCTTTACAAGTTAGCGAGTTGTTTTGAAAATTGTTAGCGAGTTGAAAAAACCTTTATTTCTGCTAGCGACTTGACAATATGTCCATATTCATTGAATCTTCTTAGCGACTTGTATTTACAAGTAGCGAGTTGTGCTTTTAAAGGGGTAGCGAATTAGGCTAGCGACTTGACTCTAAACTCATATAGCGACTTGACATGGTTTTCAGTAATGAAATCAAGAAGATAAGAAGTAATATCAACACATCCACATCAACAACTACAACCAATCTCATTTTAATTCATCCCAAGAATACAACGAATTGACAATCATCAAAAATCTTAGACTTGTTTCGGGGCTGATCATTAGTACTATAAGACCATATCATAAGATCATATCCCTCGAAATCCTTCATCACAGATCCATTGATAAAAAGTACTCAAAACGAACTTTTAAAAATTTGTTTTCGATCTTTGTTTCATCCCTTGTGTGCGGTTTATTCAACACATAGATCTATAGAGATCTATACACATAAGAATACTTACATCATAGATCGAATTTTTTTTTAAAAAACTATTCGAACATCATAACGAGTTATAACAAAGGTGTTATACTCTTCTTTACGATTTGTTCATGTCACTCAACCCAATAATCGTGCTAAAACTCTGTTAATGTACGAAAGTTAAGATGTAATGATATTAACAAGTATGTTAAGTCATTACTTTGATTCGTGGTTAAAGAAATCCAAGATCAATTCTCGCACCTTACCTGTAACTTCTAAAGGTCGTGTAGCCGTCTCCATCCCTCAAGCCATCCATGTGGCTATAATATCAAGCTCAATCCAACCCTATGGCGAGCATGAAAGGAATCGTTTGATTGGATTAATGATTGATATCATTCGGATAATCGGATTCATGTTTAAACATTCAGATTTGTTTTTGTTCCTGGAAAGCAGGTTTGAGAGTGATCTTTGGGAGAGTGGCGGGTGTATTCTTATCAAGTGGTATTAGGGTTTGAAGGAGAAAGTGAGTTCATGAGATGAGGGAGGCGACATATGTTGTGATTAAGGTTGAGATAGTACTGATTTTTAGGGTATGTGGTATGGCTTTTATACTCCCTTTATGTTTGGGTATGGGATACGGGGTGGATATTAACGTTGGGTAAACCGGGCCTTCCATTATGAAACTTGGGCCTTGTGTTATATTCGACAGGTGGGCTTGACTATGGGAGATCGGATGTTAATGTTGGGCCTAGATTGGAAGCTGCTTTGGACGTGGGTGTTTTTTTATTTTATATCCGTTTGTCTCTTGGGGTGGTAAGTGAAATGGACATATACATGTGACTTTGGATTAACGAAGAGACATATCAAGTCATGTGAAAATATCAAAAGTTTTGTATTGTCTATACAGTCTCTTTCATAACTATTGAAGTTTAAGTGTTATATTGAGTAGCATTTTGGTTACTTAATTTTAACAAGGTTATACTTCACGGCTTGACTTTGCAACGCTTATCTTATGTGACTTCGGAGATGACTCATTACTATTCGGGCTTGATGGATTTAGTGGTGTGTTGTTAAAGTGATTTGGGCCTACGATTTAAGATGAACCGGTTATATATCACTTTGATTGGGTATACGTTTTTGAACAGGGTCAAGATAAATTTGGACCAGTTGATAATTAGTCTTGGATATGGACTGCGAGTTATGAGATTTGATGATAAGATTAGATGATGAGTGTTGTTGTGGTATGCGGATTGGTACTCTGGTGTATACATGTTCACGATTAACGTTATGTCACGGCTTGAATTATAATTGGAACTTGGTTGACGACGGGGTTGTTTATTCGGTATTTCATATTTGGATTTGCAGTGAGATTTTCCGGGCTCGCTTACTTATTTCATCTTCTTTCTTTCTATCCTTCCGCGAAGATGACTTGTTTGGGCATTTACAGAGTGTGATAAAGACTTGGTATTAGGGTTTGAAGGAGAAAGTGAGTTCATGAGATGAGGGAGGCGACATATGTTGTGATTAAGGTTGAGATAGTACTGATTTTTAGGGTATGTGGTATGGCTTTTATACTCCCTTTATGTTTGGGTATGGGATACGGGGTGGATATTAACGTTGGGTAAACCGGGCCTTCCATTATGAAACTTGGGCCTTGTGTTATATTTGAAGGTATCGGGGATGGTTGGATGAAGATTCTTCATGATCCTTGTTCAAGCTTATTTTCAAAAACGAAGACTTGGAAATCTAGTTATTGTTGGGTGTCGTTTACCTTTTCTTTTTTCCACTTAGGGGAATTGGGCTCTTATCACCTCAAAATAACTATCACTTAATGGAGTTACGTTGTAATGCTCAGTGTCACATTCAATTGTGGATTTTCAAGAGGTGATGTACGTCTTATGCTTGATGGTTGGTTGGTTGAAGAGTATAGAGTACTTAGAGATTCAATGGAGGATGAAGTCTCGGCACCGCTCTTTGTTACATATGTGCAAATTTAAGTCACGAGTTCGGGTTAGTTTACTTCGAGGTCAAATTCATCATATTGGGTTTTCTCCATCAGCTGTCACGACAAAAGGCCTACTGAATGATAATGGGGTTGATTACATGTTTTGCTAAGAAAGCTGAAAAGAGAGAGATTATGACGTATGAACACATCAGTTCATGCCTCATTCTCTAAAGAAAAGAAAAGTGTACGTCTTAGTGGGCTTTATCTTCCAAAGAAGAGAAATATTCTTATGACGTTTGAATACAACAGTTCAAGCCTCGTTCCTCAAAGAAAAGAAAAGTGTACGCTTCAGTGCGCTTTATCTTCTGAAGAAGAGAAATCTTCTTATTTATGACCATTCTCGTCAACATGCTTCATACTTTTTCCATGTGCTTTCAGTCATCAAGTGAACCGGACTACTGTTGATTGTTTTCTTATTCCACTTGCTCAACTATAATGATGATGGCGACATCATGTGCTAATTTTTCGGGGGAGAAGTGTGAATTGACTACATTTGGATGATTTTCACTTGTTTAATCAAGAATGGCATCTCCGTATGCAATTCTTGAGGGGGAGAAGAAGTGTGACAATTTTGCATGGTTGATTGACATCTGAGAATATATGGTCTTACGGCTCCTAACTCATGTAAGAACCGAGCTTCTTCTTATCGGGTCATCTTTACATGGAGTTTCTTCTAAGAGCCGTTGGTTGACATCTTCACTCGGATTGATGAGTTTATCGACAAAGTGGTTCTGGTTAATGCTTCACGTACACATCAACATGATGATTCCGAACAATCTCTCTGTTCTTGTTTGATGTGATTGGTAGTTTGGTGTTACCATCTCGTGTGTTCGCTGCGGGCTAATTGTTGATTTCCTTGATGAATATCTTTCTGTTCTTCTTTGATTGGGAGAGATTTTAGTTAAGGGGACTTGCAAGATGTAAGTTAATTGGGATGCTTTTTGGTGATGTTCTTGTTTTTTTTTGGAGATATGAAGATGTTAACTATCTATTCCCCAACTGGACAATCTTGAAGTAGGTCGAGTCTACAGTCTGTTCTACGTTTCCTGCTGCATGTTAGAAGACTAAAGACGAGTTGCATTTGATTATCCAAAGACTTCTTCTTAATCGGGGCATTTATCAAACAGATTGTCGGTTTAGGGAGAGCAATAATGGAGGAGAGTGATATGTCAAATTTAATCCCCAATTAGACTTGCTCACATTATTCAACATGTTGATTCTCACAAAGACTTCAAGCTATCTTCTCAACAGATTTCAAGTATTTGGGCTTATAATGTTTTGTTGATTCTGAAGTGTCAAAACCAGCAAGGGGGAAGGAGACAAGCATCTAAACGCGAGTAAACTTGATGAACTTAATTCTTCTAAGTGATTGAAGATATCCCGGAAAGACAAATGTTATTACCGCAGAGAAACTCAAGGTTTGACTCATGGCGAGTAAACTTGATGAACTTAACACTTCTAAGTGATTGAAGATATCCCGGGAAGACAAATGTCATTACCGCAGAGAAACTCAAGGTTTGACTCATGGCGTTTAGTATTCTTATTCCAGCTATGTGGGGGAAGAGATGTTAGAGAAAGTTTTTGAAGATAAAAGAGGTACACAAGTACGACATATTCAGGGGAGATAAATATGCAACATGAGGGAGGTGTTATCAGTTATTCTCTCGTTGGGAATGTGTGTACTTCGGATTCTTGAGCTTCATACACCTTCATCAGGGACGAAAGATGTGAACATAGGGGAGGTGTTCTTCATTACCCTCATGATGTGTATTCGGAAGAGTTCTTGGATATTGGTGTACTTCGGATTCTTGAGCTTCATACACATTCATCAGGGACGAAAGATGTGAACATAGGGAGGTGTTCTTCATTACCCTCATGATGTGTATTCGGGAGAGTTCTTGAGCATTATTCAAAGAGAATGATTGCATCAATTCAACTACTTGGGGGAATTGCTCTCTTGACACCTTTTGGAATGGATCGCTTCAGACTTCAGTGGAAAAGGAATTTGAGAAGAGGTATTCTAATGTGGGATGATACGTTGCTATTCTTCTATTGGATGATATAACCCCGAAACGGAGAATCTCGATTATCGGTCTTAAAAGGAGCAGCGGGATTTATGATAATGGTGTGCTTATCTGTGCGCCTGGCTAAAGCAAGCTTGAAATAGAGCTTCGAATCTGCTCATCTTATGGATTTTCGGTTTGGGGGGAAGCTGCCAAAGTCTCTTTTTCTCAAAGGCTCATGTTCTATCTTCTTTTCTGGAGCCTCGGAAGCTTTGGTGGTGGAAGTTTAAGAGATGACGAATTCTATCTTCTACGACGTGCTGCTCGATATCCTTATCTCGGTACTTGTATCGTCATCCTCTTATACTATATCATCTATTCTATCTTTGTATATATTTATCAAAATCAAAATACAAAAATATAAAACCAGAAAAAGAAAATAGAAAAATATAAAACCAACAAAAACCCTTAAAAATCAGAAAATTTGAAAAAGACAAAAAATATTGTTTTTCATAGACATGTCTTCTGGTATCGATAACATCTGTGGTCTTAGAAATGTCATTCAATAATGGCACGGGACCAAAGATGAAGTTCGAGCAGAAGGTGTAAATATTTCTTCCTAAACATGTCTCAATATATGGCTTACAGTTATTTCAGACCGTAACCCGCGCTTCAAAAATGGTTTGCTATTATTTCAGATAGCAACCCGTTCTTCAAGGAAGGAAAGTGCTACGCTAAACCAATTTTCAAATATTTCGTGCACTTATCCTAAAAACAAAAATGAGGAAAGTATGTCGAAAGACTGCTGTTCCTAAACAAATGTTTTTCCGTCTAAAATTCTTCAGAAAAATATTTGTTGTTTTCAAAAATGGTGGTAAATGAGTTGCTTGTAAATCTATCAGATTCAGAGTTTTCGTAAAAATTGAAAACTCAATCAATGACTTCAGCGCTTTTAAACTTTTCAGAAATTAAGTCATTGATTGAGGGGGAGAATGTTTTTCAAATTTACATCATCTAACGGGCTTTCTTAATCATCCTACGTGCTTATTTGAAAAAATATAATTGCCTATGTTGAAGGACTAGGTTTCTAGGATGTGATTCTTTGGATTAGATGATTAGAGTTTGATGAATACATATATCCCATGCTTTACATGATCTGATTGATACGTTGAATTGACTTTTATTAGTCGATTGTTGTTTGGGTGATGTCGACCACCATATATATGTATGTGTATTCACTAATGTATGCAGGTATCTTGGTATATAAGAATGTTCCCGATCCGGATCCCACAAATGATGATGATTGGATGCCGAAAGGAAATGGTAACTATATCTTGGGTTGACAAATGAAGAAACGGAGCTTAATTTGACTTCAATGGAGAGTTGGCATAAATGCAACATAAGAGGTCTCACTGCATCAGCAGATGGTTTTCTTCATCAGCAAATGAAGAAACGGAGCTTAATTTGACCTCAGTTGGCATTAAAATGCAACGAAAGAAGTCTCACTGCATCAGCAGACGGTTTTTCTTCCAAGCCCTACAGCGACAACATGAGCTTCTCAACCACCTAACGTATCTTTGTGCAGGATACCATTTTTAAACAATTTTGAAAAATTAATTTTGATTAAATTGTTTTGAAAATGAAAAATATTGTTTTGAAAATAAATCGGATTCAAAGTTTTGAAATCAACCGGACTTTATTTTGTCAAATCTTAAGTGATTTCAAATTAAATATTTTCAAACGATATTTCATCAAAAAGTCCGTTTGTACAAAATAAGTGGTGATCTAAAGATTTAATGTTATGTCATGGTATGATTCTCTTTAAAAATCAAGGTCTTTCAAACTGAAATTTTTTCTGTTCTTGTTTGATTGTGAAATTGTTTTATTTTACTTAAAAATCTTTTAAAAACAATCATACCTGACACTAACAATCTTTAATGTCTTAAAATGGTCCTTATCTGTCATTTTTCAAAATTAAATCTTGCCACGCCTTTCCCCAAACTTTTCTAAATGATTTAAATCAATTGGGATCACAAATCTCAATTGGTTTGATATTTTTGATCGAGGGAGAGATCGTGATTTAAATCTCAAATCTGTTTTAGTCCTTTTAAGGCACTCCTGCCTCCATGTGCCAAACGAATTCAAATACATGATGCACATGATTGAGGAGGAGGATTTATCCAAAAACAAGATGAGTATTTAAACCAGGCCACATATTCTCCCATGTTTTCTAAACCTCATTAAATCACTTAGGATCCAAAATCTCAAAGGGTTTGATATTTTTTATCGGGGGACAATTTGTGATTTATTAATGAAATTTGATAAAAGGTGATCGTTATGATTCAATTGTGCAGGCTGCTCTCTCATATGTGTTAAACGCTTTCGAATCTCGAAGCACATATTGAGGGGGAACATTTCAAAAGAAAACAAACTTTCAAGGTATAAAGATTTCTATGTTTCAACAAAAAGTACCTTGACTGATTTTCTAAATGGTCTCTTAATGGTTTTTGTGATCGTGGATGTACTTCAAAAGAACTCTTGTCTCTATGTGATAAAATGATTTCAAATATCCTATGCACATATTGAGGAGGAGAACTTACCAAAGAAAATCAAATGACTTTTTCTATGAAAATTGTGATCAAAGAAAATATTTCAAAGTCCTCTTGCCTCCATGTGCTAAACAATTTCTAAATCATATGCACATGTTGAGGGGGAGGTTTTCTAAATGATCAAAACTATTAAGGTACAAAATTCTTTGATCTCGTATCACAAGTACCTTGATTGTTTTCCAAATGATTTTTCAATTGGTTTCAAGGAAGAATGAACTGTACCAAAAGACCGACCATTTTACTTTATGAATGGAGTTATAAGGATGGTGTGGTTAGGTATTAGTTCCCACGATCCGCCAGAACCAGAGGGATCTACCCAGGTACAATCCACTAGATAGTGTAGAGTCTTTAGGTATATTGAAAAAAGGAGAAAAGTGAGATATGGGAAGAGTGCGGACTGAGATAGAGCTAGAACCGGAATAAACCCAACAAGGTTCTAGTAATGAAGTCTCGGTAAGCACTCAAGGGGTTGAAGAATGAAAAAGAAATGAAATGAGAAAAGGGTGAAAAGAAATAGCCCTCCAATAATTCAACCTTAGTATGCAGAAAACCGGTTCAATACATATGCTATCGGTGTTTACTAAGGTAACACTGGTATTGAAGACAAGACGTCATGGACCCAGTGACGCACTTCACCTAACTTCCCAAGCTACTCAAGTTCCTCTTAAAAGGTCTTGTTTCATTCTCACGGGGAACCTACATAATCTATCGACTTTCTCTTAGAGATTGTTGATATTGAAGAAAGGAGACCCTCTCCCTAGTCTACGGCATAGGAACCAAATGTGCACAATTGAGTCTAGAGCCAAGAGATCATCCACAATATCTCATTAGGACACTATTCTTGAAGACTTGTTGTTTCACACAATGTGGAAAGTAAGAATATATTAAGAGTCCTACGCATTATCCTTGTGGTATTGCCAGAACATCCGAGTGATATGTATAAATATTCACGATGAAGATGGAAATCCTTCTAGAGCCAACATCAAACAAGCTTTGGTGGGTGACATGTGAGATCTTCTCGTAAGATCAAGCTTGTGACAACTGGATATAAACGATGGGGAGATTCAATCTTGAATCAACCTTGGTCCAGGATTGGAATTGACGAATACTTTTGGAAAAACCGTTCGATAAAAGCAAACCTTCTTTCTCTAGCACGCGAATGCGCATCATGTTTTTAAACACAAAAGTATCTCTGATTGAAAACATGCCAAAAACCGCTCGATGTGCGAATCTCTTCTTTTCTCTAGCACATCGAATGTGTACTCTTTTCAAATACAAAAGTATTTTTGATAAAAATTGATCTTTCACATAAAACCTTCGTCGTATTGCAAAACTTCTTTTCTTCAAGCAATACACGATTGTTTTCAAATCAATTTTTCTTCAATCGAATCTCAATTACCGGTTCACTCAATTCACGGTTGTCTCTCTTTGAGACGTTCGGTTTGAGAACGGCTAGAGCTGCGTAAACCCTGCTCAACAAGGAGATTCTTAGGAATCCTACCTCGATCTGTAAAACTTGTTTCGAATCTGATCAGCGGGAACCGTGGGCCGTGTACCTCAATTCAACTAATAATCTTGATAGCGAATTGCCTTTACAAGTTAGCGAGTTGTTTTGAATAATGTTAGCTACTTGTCTTTACAAGTTAGCGAGTTGTTTTGAAAATTGTTAGCGAGTTGACAAAACCTTTATTTCTGCTAGCGACTTGACAATATGTCCATATTCATTGAATCTTCTTAGCTTACTTGTATTTACAAGTAGCTTAGTTGTGTTTTTAAAGGGGTAGCGAATTAGGCTAGCGACTCTTTGACTCTAAACTCATATAAATGCGACTTGACATGGTTTTCAAAGAATGAAATCAAGAAGATAAGAAGTAATATCAACACATCCACATCAACAACTACAACCAATCTCATTTTAATTCATCCCAAGAATACAACGAATTGACAATCATCAAAAATATCAGACTGGTTTCGGGGCTGATCATTAGTACTATAAGACCATATCATAAGATCATATCCCTCGAAATCCTTCATCACAGATCCATTGATAAAAAGTACTCAAAATGAACTTTTAAAAATTTGTTTTCGATCTTTGTTTCATCCCTTGTGTGCGGTTTATTCAACACATAGATCTATAGAGATCTATACACATAAGAATACTTACATCATAGATCGAAACATTTTTTAAAAAACTATTCGAACATCATAACGATTTGTTATAAACAAAGGTGTTATACTCTTCTTTACGATTTGTTCATGTCACTCAACCCAATATCATTAGAAATAATCGAGCTAAAACTTTGTTAATGTATGAAAGTTTAGATGTAATGATATTAACAATGTATGTGTTAAGTCATTACTTTGATTCGTGGTTAAAGAAATTCAAGATCAATTCTCGCACCTTACCTGTAACTTCTAAGGTTCGTGTAGCCGTCTCCATCCCTCAAGCCATCCATGTGGCTATAATATCAAGCTCAATCCAACCCTATGGCGAGCATGAAAGGAATCGTTTGATTGGATTAATGATTGATATCATTCGGATAATCGGATTCATGTTTAAACATTCTTATTTGTTTTTGTTCTGGAAAGTAGGTTTATGAGTGATCTTGGAGAGTGGCGGTGTATTATTATCAAGTGGTATTAGGGTTTGAAGGAGAAAGTGAGTTCATGAGATGAGGGAGGCGTATATATGTTGTGATTAAGGTTATGATAGTACTGATTTTAGGTATGTGGTATGGCTTTTATACTCCCTTTATGTTGGGTATGGGATACGGATATTAACGCTGGGTAAACCGGCCTTCCATTATGAAACTTGGGCCTTGTTTTATATTCGATAAGTGGCTGGCTGGGCGACTACGGAGATCGGATGTTAATGTTGGGCCTTAGATTGGAAGCCGCTGGACGCGGTGTTTTTTATTTTATATCCGTTTGTCTCAGCGGGGTGGTAAGTGAAATGGACATATACATGTGACTTTGATTAACGAAGAGATATATCAAGTCATGTGAAAATATCAAAAGTTTTGTATTGTCTATACAAATTCTTTCATAACTATTGAAGCCGTTTAAGTATATTGAGTAAGCATTTTGGTTACTTAATTTTCACAAGGTTATACTTCACGGCTTGACTTTGCAACGCTTATCTTATGTGACTTCGAGATGACTCAGGCCACTATTCGGGCTTGATGGATTTAGTGGTGTGTTGTTAAAGTGATTTGGGCCTACGATTTAAGATGAACCGGTTATATATCACTTTGATTGGGTATACGTTTTTGAACAGGGTCAAGATAAATTTGGACCGGTTGATAATTAGTCTTGGATATGGACTGCATGTTATGAGATTTGATGATAAGATTTGATGATGAGTGTTGTTGTGGGTATGCGGATTGGTAATTCCGTGTATACATGTTCACGATTAACGTATGTCAGGCCACTTGAATTATAATTGGAACTTGGTCGACAATTTAATGGGTTGTTTATTCGGTATTTCATATTTGGATTTGCAGTGAGATTTTCCGGGCTCGCTTACTTATTTCATCTTCTTTCTTTCTACCCTTCCGTGAAGATGACTTGTTTGGGCATTTACAGAGTGTGATAAAGACTTGGCTATTTAGTTACGTTTGTGATTCTTTCTCGCTTAACCCATAACCTAGCTATCACTTTGGTGTCTCACGCAGTTGAGGATACGTCAATAGGTTTTGTACACTAATCGGGTACACCGCTTTTCTTTTCACGAGGATTAGTGCAAGCTAAGTAACAAATCCAGTGGTATGTTACGTCTTGTTCAAGTTTGGCATATCGGGTCTATTCTCCATGTGGTCCTGGCTGCACGCGTGATTGATGTATTTACCAAAGTGTTTAATGGATGGTTGATGATAATGTTGATGTTGACAATGAACCGCTATCGAACCGCCGCATGTTCCCTAAAATCAGGATATTCACCAAACCAAAATTGTCATAACACATTCAAGCCGACGTTACACGTTAGTCTTGATTTTGTAAAATCCCAGTGAAAGAACCTATTTCTCAAGTTAAATCATAGACTTGTAAAATCCTCGTGACAATGGAAACATCCTTGTAAAGTGCATTTCGGATCTATCTTATGTTTTATTCTTGGTTTTGTAAAATCCCAATTTAAAGAATCCATATTTCGTTTAAACCATAGAATTATAAAATCCCGTGATGATGGAACCATCCTGGAGAAAGGAAAGTGTATTTCGTGGTCTTATCTGATGCCGGTGCTACAGTTTCTACTTCGAAGAAGGGATAAAAGGGTATACTTCATGAATCGGATGTATGTTTGGATATTCGCACTTACAGATCGTTATTACATAAAGGTTTTTACGGTTGATGCGTGCTTTTAACCGGCATGGTCGATGAAACCATTATCATAGTTTACTTAAAACTTCATGAGTTGAGCTTCTAACAAGATTTGACAACGGAGTTAATTCACTATTATTTATTTGAGGTTGAAGTGAAATATCACGGGCGAATGTACTTAGTATATGAAGGTATCGGGGATGGTTGGATGAAGATTCTTCATGATCCTTGTTCAAGCTTATTTTCAAAAACGAAGACGTGGAAATCTAGTTATTGTTGGGTGTCATTTACCTTTTCTTTTTTCCAATTGGGGGAATTGGGCTCTTATCACCTCAAAATAACTATCACTTTAATGGAGTTACGCTTGTAATGCTCGGTGTCACATTCAATTGTGGATTTTCAAAGAGTGATGCACGCCTTATGCTTGATGGTTGGTTGGTCAAGAAGTATGGAGTACTTAGAGATTCAATGGAGGATGAAGTCTCTGCACCGCTTCTTGTTACATATGTGCAAATTTAAGTCATGAAGTTCGTTAGTTTACTGTTAGGAATTAGAAATTCCAGGTATTAAAGAGTCGGTCACCTCAAGTATATGTAATCGATAGAAAGCTCGTAGTCATAGTTATATTTAGTTAAGTAGTATTTAGTTAAGTAACACCGTGGAGGACGGACGGTCTTTACCCATCTGTATGCCCGATCCACGTTGTGTGGCGTTTTATGTAAGTACTATAATACTCTCTACCTCCCAAGGTAGAGAGTTGGAGCTCATAATAATATCTTTCACTTTCTCTCACTAAGTTCCCTAAACCTCTAACTTTCTCTCTCTAGAATTCCATTTATACGCACTTTGTGTTATGGTTTGATGTGTATGTGAAAACTTATATCTAACAATTGGTATCAAGAGCCATGGTTAGATCATATCTTGCACATCTTTGGATTTCTAGTGGTTTTTAGGTGGTTTTGAGTTTGAAAAAGTTTAGTGGTTTTGGCATCATTTGATTGATTTCTTGTGTTAAAGTTTGAATTTTGTTAGTACTTTTATGTTTAGAATCATCACAAGTGTGTAGGTTTTCATTTGGTAAGCTTGAATCATCTTGGTTGGGTTGTTTTGGATTGAAAAGTGATGTTTATGTGGTTTTTCTTGCTAGCGACTTAACTCACGGATTACTTTCTTCAGAGCTTACTTGCTTTACAAATTTGTAGCGAAGTTACGTTTTAGACCTAGCGACTTAGACCTAGCGATTTACAGTATAAGTAGTGGACTCTCCACTACGGGTAGCTTACTTGGTGGTAGCGACTTGGTCTCAGTAGCGAGTTGCTCTTTAGCGACTTGTATCTTTAGCTTACTTGAGTAGCAATTGTCGCCAAAATTTTGCTAGCGACTTGAGGCTTAGCGAAGTTACTACTTAGCTTACTTGCATTTGTCTAGCTTTGACTTGGGACTCTAGCTTACTTAGTGGTGTAGCGACTTAAGTGTTAGCGACTTGGTGCATTATCTTCTAGCGACTTGGGTGATTGTTTACGGTTTTCTTATGATTTAGTAAAATCCCGTGAAAGAATCTATTTCCCGGTTTAATCATAGAGTTATAAAATCCCGTATATTCTGTTAACATGTCTACCAACGTTCCTACTATCATCTCCATTGTTGCGAGGATGTTCAAGCACCGGGTCGATACTCGCCCACCCATGCTTGACAGAACAGACTACGATTCTTGGGCTCAACGAATCAGATTGTAATGCCTTGGAAAGGAAAATGGTGTCAACATTCTCAAATCCATTGATGAAGGACCATATCGAAGTTGAGACGACTAGAGACATACTTGATACTAATGAAGATGGTACTTCTGTTTACGGAATGGACAGACCTAAAATGTATGATGAGCTTGATGATAAGGAGAAAAAGAGATTCGATGCAGATATCATGGCTTCAAACATTGTTCTTCAAGGTCTTCCTAAAGACATCTACAAGCTGATCAATCATAACACCGATGCAAAGGCAGTTTGGGATAATGTTAAGATGCTTCTCTCAGTTCTAATTAACTATGGAAGACAGAGAATCCCAACTCTATGACGAATTTGAACACTTCAAGATGAAACCGGATGAGAGTGTCTATGAGTACTATGTGAGATTTCATAAGTTAGTGAATGACATGAGGAACATCGGAATGACTATGCCTAACATTCAGCTGAACTCAAAATTTGTGAACAACATGAATCCCGAATGGCACAAGTTTGTCACCTGTGTGAAGCTCACTAAAGGATTGAAGAATACAAACTATGAGCAACTCTATGCCTTCCTCCTTCGGAATGAGAGACATGCTATGTTTGAAAAATTGATTCTCAATCACCAAAACCAACCAGGAGAGACAAGCTCGTCTAATGACTCAACCGCCTTCTACTCAAACATCGGAATCACAACCAAAGCATCACAAGTCATACCCTTGGGTAATGGTAATCACAAACTCATTCCCGATCCTATGTTCAAACAAGTCGATGCCGATGCACACGTGGGTAACTTCATTAATCAACTAGCTCTTCCGATTAGTCAAAACATGAATTCTCTCCCACAAACCAACAACAACCTCGAACAAAGATCTAACCCACACAATCAAGCCACCGTTAAAGATGGAAGGATCGTGGTGCAACCAGCCAGAAAGACAAGATGATCGGGAAGAGGTGGAGCTGGTAGAGGTTATGTTGGCAACCATAATCGAGGAAGGAATGGTAACCAAGGTCAAGCTAAGCCAATCAAATGTTATAACCGTGGTGGTGAGGGACACATTGCAAGGAACCGCACATCTCCAAAGCGTCCCACGATGCCGACATTACTCGAGATAAGATGCTGGTACAAGCTCGTGACAATGGTGCTACGCTTTGGATGAAGAGGAATTGTTGTTTCTAGCCGAGGGCAATGCCAAGACCTATGATGCAGATGTGGATGAGCGTACCTATTCAGAGATAGGTCACAATCATCGAATGCCTTTCAAGTCGTTGATTGTGATGCATACGACTCTGATGTGGATGATGGACCTACGCACACACAATTTTTATGGCTAGCATTTCTCCAATGGTTTCTCCAAAGGTCTCTTCTTCACCACTAGCTGGCCCATCCCAAGACAAACTCATCTCAGAGGTATTAAAACTATACGATGATGCCGATGTGCAAAAGATGCATGACAAAGTACAATCAACTGAAACTATTGAATCAAATGTTGAAAATATGGGTAATATCGATATTATCCCATATGATCAATATGTGAAACAAAGTGAAAGTGAAGTTGTACCAAGTGATGCATCTTCCGCAACAACAATGACTATGTTTTTGATGAATACACCGCATGTGCCCCGATGATTCCGTAATTTCTGAACTAAATGCCTATAAAGAACGTGTTGCTATTTATGAACAACGAGCTAAATTTGAGTTGACCACTCGTGAGCAGGAAATGGATGACCAAGTGCGCATATCATTAGAAAAGTAATTTTAGAGAAGAAGTATTGAAACAAGAATTAAATTCCTTGCAAGAAAAACTTTCTAAAACAGCTAAGCAAAAACAAGAACTTCAAGAAAATGTGAAAATGCTTAAGCAAGAATTTAATGCAAAGGAATCAAAACTCTTGAGAGATTTTTCTAATCAGAAAACTTTGAAAAACAAACTTGAAAACAAGTTGTACATACAAGGAAACACCATTCATCGCCACATGGTCACTAAGCATAGTGTTTTAAGCGATAAGCATAGTGTTCCCATTATAGATAAACCCAACCCTCGAAGTATTAAAGATAGCAAAATGCTCAAAGTGTGATCTCTGATGGCAATGAGATTCTTAAACCTAGACAGAAACCTAGTTGCGTTGAGTGCACCGAGGAAGATAAGAAATCAGATGAAGTCACTAGGGAAAGGATGAACAAAAATTAGATGATCCTAAATGCAAAGAGAAAAAAATAATTATCACTCCCCATGACTACAAAAAGGAAAACTGGATTTCCTTGAACATGTTTAAGCCTCGCACATTGTTGACTCCCAACAAGTTTTCTCGAAAAAGGATTTAGATAAGCGTAAAGTCGAAAATATTGTTGAAACAAACCCTCCCCTATGGAAAATGCCTAGAGCGACCGTGTATCCTCCTAATACACCAATGCATCTTGTTCCTAGAACAATTGCCACTAAAAGCAAGACCTTAATTAGCCAATATGTTATATTTCAACTATTTGTTGATTTTGAGAAAACTTGCAAGAAAAGGATCACACCCACGGTATAACGGAAGGAGAAAGGGGTTTTGAGCAAATGAAAGAATGTTATTTAACCGAGGTCATGCCTTTCTTTAAACTTCTAAAAGATCACTTTGAGAGTCTTAAAAGGGGATAGAAACTGATATCAAGGGAATGGAAAAGGAATTTGATGCAATGGTAGTTGAAGTTAGTGATTATGAGCTTGCACTAAAATATAATGAGATTGAGAGGAAGAACTTGCATACCTTAAATGAGACTCTTATTACTGAATGTGTTGCTCAAGATATTTTTTCACTGCTTCAAATTGCTCTATTAATGCTTCCAAATTTCATGAACTATCTCGTGGCCTCGAAAGTCTCCCATGATCGTGTCATTGAGCTTGTAAAAACTAATTCTGAACTAAACGAGAAAATTGAACTGGATGATCACGACAATTTGGTTAAACATTTTTCTAAACCGGAAGTTGAGCATTTTAATTTACAACTAAAATATCAACATCTTAAAGAAAATGTCAAAACTTCAAATATCAAGACATCCTCGGATGCTCCAGAGTTTGATGCGCTTTTCAAATTAACAAACGCGTGATGAACAGATTCAAGCTCGGCAACACGATCGAAAGTTGAAAGCCCAAATCTCTCAATTAAAGGGTCAAACGAACAATATGACAGCTCCCAAATGCCTCCTCCTTTAGATTCTCAGAATTCTCAAACTTTTCATCTTCAAAACTTAGTTGATGCCTTACAAAAGGAAAACGAGAGTTTTCTAGAAGAAAATGAAAAAGTTAAACGACATTTTAAAGAGTTATATGATTCAATAAAAGTCACCCGTGACCAAAACAACGAAAAAATAACGCCTCTACAAAAGGAAATTGAGAATCGAGAAGTCGTGAAATGGGAAACTACCCCTTGTTTTCAATAAGAATGTTGTCTCAAAGTCACCCTTAGACTGCAAATACACTCTGACAGTTAAATATATTCCTCCTCATCTTAGGAATAATGAACATGCTTTTCATGAATATTGTGCTCACCTTAAGGATAGTCTAGAATGTCTCCGTGAGATTGTCGAAGAGGATTTCATTAACAAACCTCTTGATAGTGAAATTAGGTTTGCTTGCCTCCGGGCCAAACGATCTCAAGAGTTGCTAGAATGTGTAATTGCAACATGTCCCAAATCCTTAACCTTAGGTGCAAAAGGCAAAGCTGTGATGCCTTGTTCTATGCCTAGTGCCAAGCAGAAATCCGCTCTATGCCCGCCTTAAGAAAGGAAACTCTAATGTGCCTTCAAGTAGTTCAGATTCCAGATATGTTAGTGCTAAGAAAGTGAACTTTAGTGTGCCTCCAAAAAGCTCAAATCACAGTCTTAAGAAAGTATACACTAATGTGCCTTCTAGTACTTCTGATCCTTGCACATCAAGTTCAGGAATGCAAAAATTAGATCAACCAACTAATGTTCCCATTCCCTCTACAGAGTAATCAATGACTTTAAAGCGAAAGGTGTCAAAGTCTCAAGGTAATACAAGGAATGATAGGACCTTGCAAGCTAAGAATGTGCATTGGAAGAGAGTAGAAGACCAATCTAGGAACTTTAAGCTTGAGTTGAATAAAACGAATCGTGTTGATTCTAGTATTAGCCTTAGGCGCATCAGTAATTAATTCAATTCGATACTATTTGCAAACCTTGTAATGATGTCCGCTTGAATTCATTGCTAATCATGAATGTGGTGTGAATGCTTTGTCTAATGTCTGTCAAATGCCCGCTTAAAATTGTTAATGCTAATAATCGTGCAAATAAGGCAATAAGGCAAAAACGAAAGATTGTTAGAAAACAAAGTGGAAACCCACAGAAAGAACTTTTATAAAGATAGGTTATTATTGGATACCTTTTGGCCATAAGAATAATCAGCTTTTGTTCTCAAACTACTAAAATTATGCCCACTAGAAAATGGATGCCTACTGGTAGAACTATTCCCTTAAGAAGTGAACATACTTTGAATAGGTCAAATACGACACCAAAGATTGCATCTATTCCCAATGATTCCATTGCTTCTACTTCGATATGGATGTTTCGTTTCGATGTGGGTGTTCCAGTTACTGTTACTAACCAAGTGGAACCCATTCTTGCATGGGGATCCCAATTATCCGCTTATCCATTCTTGTCGTGTTCAACCGCAGATCGTTCAAATCGCTCGCGGGTACCGGACTCGTCCGTTCCAAGCATATGACCGAGACCGGTCGCGCTCATGAACTTTGTGAGCAAATTCATCGGGACAGTTAGATTCGGTAATGATCATTTCGTGCAATTATGGGTTATGGTGATTATGTTGTTGGTGATAGTGTTATCTCTAGAGTATACTATGTGGAAGGTCTTGGTCATAATCTGCTCTCTCGTTGGTCAATTCGTGACTCGATCTAGAAGTAGCCTTCAGAAAACATACTTGTTTTGTTAGAGAACTTGATGGTAAGGAACTTTTAAGAGGAACTCGTGGTTCAAATCTTTACACCATCTCTATAGAAGATATGATGAAGTCTTCTCCAATTTGCTTGTTGTCAAAGGCTTCTAAAACAAAGTCATGGTTATGGCATCGACGTCTCAATCACTTGAACTTCGCCACCATCAATGATCTCTCGTAAAGGACTTAGTTGTAGGTTTACCTCGACTAAAGTATGAAAAGGATCATCTTTGTTCAAGATGTCAATTGGGAAAAAGCAAGAAGTATGCCCATAAACCCAAACCTACTAACTCGTCACGTAAGTTCTTCATACAAGTCATATGGATTTATGTGGACCAATGAGAGTGCATAATATCTTTGGGAAGAAATATGTGTTAGTTATAGTTGATGATTACTCTAGATTCACCGGGGTCAAGTTCTTAAGGACAAAGGATGAAACTCCAGATATCATCATCAAACTCATCAAACAAATGCAGTTCGACTTAACAAAACCGCCGTAATTATCCGGACAGACAATGGAACTAAGTTTGTTAACAAACAACTTAGTGAATTCTATGAAAGCATTGGAATCAGCCATCAAAGAAGTGTTCCACTAACTCCTCAACATAACGGTGTAGTTGAAAGACGAAATCGAACTCTTGTAGAAGCCGCTAGAACAATGCCGATTTACTCAAAAGTTCCAATGTTTCTCTGGCTGAAGCTATTGCCACTGCATGCTACACACAAAATCGTTCCCCGATTCACACTTGCTCATGGAAAGACACCATATGAACTTGTCCACAAATGTAAAACCTAATCTCTTATTTCTTCGTGTGTTTGGTGCATTGTGTTATCCAACTAATGAGGGTCAAGACTTAGGGAAACTTAGGGCTAAAGTGACATTGGAGTATTTGTAGGATATGCACCAAACAAAAGGGATACCGAATCTATAACAAAAGAACCCGAAATATCATGGAAACCATTCACGCTTACGCTTGATGAGTCGACGGTCAAATGGCTCCCGGACACTCCAGACCCGCTTCAAAACAATCCCATTGGTTCATCCCTTGTTCCAAACTTTTCTCAAGAAACTCCATATGTACCTCCATCTTAAGATGATTTAAAGAAATTGTTTGATCCTATGTTTGATGAACTTTATGATTCAATTACTAATGAGGTGTTGATCCCTACAACAGAGGATGCTCATATTCCTGTGAATGAAGTCAATCCTTCAGCCTCAATATCTTTAAGTCAAGAAGCACCGCCGATCCTTCGCCTCATCAACAAATCAACATTCTTCAAATGTACATCATGGAAATGTTTCTGGCATCAATGATGAAGTTAATCCCTTTGCTACTCCTCAAGATGCTCCATTTGAAAACATATTTGCCCCTCGAATCATCATCGAACCATCTTCTTCGAGACATCGACTCGCTACCTCGCCCCTCAACAACTACCACATGAACACCTTCGAAAATGGACTCACGATCATCCATTAGACAACATCATTGGAAATCCCTCTCGCCCCAGATCAACCCGAAACAACTTGCAACCGATGCCTTATGGTGCTTCTTCAACTCCGCACTCTCTAAGATCGAACCAAAAGATGTTAAAACCGCCATGAATGAAGATAGCTGGTTCAATGCCATGCAAGATGAAATTCATGAGTTTGATCGACTTGATGTATGGGAGTTAGTACCGCTCCAGATGTGCTATGATTATATCTCTTAAATGGATCTTCAAAGTGAAACTTGATGAGCATGGTGATGTGTTGAAGAACAAGGCTCGATTAGTTGCTAAAGGATACCGCCAAGAGGAGGGTATAGACTTTGAAGAATCTTTTGCTCCCGCTGTTCGAATCGAGGCAATCGAATCTTTTGGCTAATGCCGCTAGTAAGAACATGGTAGTCTATCGATGGATGTGAAACGGCATTTCGAACGGAGATCTTAAAGAAGTCGCCTCACGCCACCAACCCGAAGGATTTGTGAATCAAGAGCATCCTACTCACGTTTATCGTTGAAGAAGGCTCTTTACGGTTTAAAGCAAGCTCCAAGGGCATGGTATGATACACTGTCAAAGTTTCTTCTATCAACCGGATTTAGCAAAGGAGCAGTTGATCCTACATTGTTCACCGTGAAGTCGTGCAAACATTTAACTCAAGTTCAAATTTATGTTGATGATATTATTTTTGCCTCGACTGACCCAATGGAATGTGATCGTTTTCAAATGAAATGAGTTCAAAGTTTCAAATGTCAATGATGGGACAAATGTCATTTTTCTTGGGATTACAAATTTCACAAAGTCCCGAGGCATTTTCATAAATCAATCTAAATATGCAAATGAGATTTTAAAGAAATTTGGATTTGATTCAAGTGACCCCTGTTGACACCCCTATGATTGATCGAACCAAACTAGATGAGGACCACTCAGGGATCATGATTGACCAAACGAAATATCGTAGTATGATTGGATCCCGATGTACCTCACGCTAGTAGACCGCATATCTTGTTCGCTGTTTGCATGTGTGCTAGATACCGTGCTAAGCCTACTAAAAATCACCTTGAAGCGGTTAAACGGGTATTTCGGTATCTCCAAGGAACCATCAATATGGGACTTTGGTACCTAAAGGACACCGTATGTCACTAACGGCCTATGCAGATGCCGATCATGCAGTTGTCAAGATACTCGGCCAAGTACATCCGAGGTGCTCGCTTTTGGGTGATAAGCTTGTGAGTTGGTATTCAAAGAAGCAAATGAGTACTTCTATTTCCTCTACAGAGGTGAATACATAGCCATGTCATCTTGTTGTGCTCAAATCTTATGGATGAGATCTCAATTATCCGACTATGGCTTTGAATTCAACAAAATCCCTCTCAGATCGTGGATAATAAAGTGCTATTGCTCTATCATGCAACAACGTTCAACACTCAAGAGCAAAGCATATCGACATTCGACATCATTTCATCGGGGAACAAGTGGAAAAAGGTGTGGTGGAACTCTATTTTGTGAGGTCCAATATCGCTTAGCGACATCTTCACCAAAGCTCTTCCAAGAGAACGCTTTGAGTTTATTCTTCCACGACTTGGCTTGAAAAGCCTTCAACCAGAAACACTCAAACGCCTTCAGGAGGAAGACGAGGAGTAAAGGTCTATCTTCATCTATCTCTTGTAAATACTTATTCAAAAAACAAAATACAAAATTATAAAACTTCAAAATCAAATATAAAATTATAAAAATTTCAAAAAAAAAAAAAATTGTCAATTTGTCATGTTTTTCTCGGTTCGATAATATCTACGGTCTTTGTGATGTCATTCAAAGAATGACACGGGACTTTAGATGTTGTTCAATTTTAAAAAAAAAAAAATCAAAAAATATTTTTTGGGAGAAAGAGAAACAATGGTTTATTGTCATTTTCAGGCAATAACCCGTTTTAAAAGAAAGAACAGAGCCATGTTTTATCATGTTTTCAAATTCCATGCTCTGATTCTATAAACATTTATCTACTGAAAACTAAATGCTTTGAAAAATAACTCGGTCTCTATTTTTGATAATCATCAAGACTTATTTGTCAAAATCTCTATCTCTCAATCAACAACCTATGTCATTGATTGAGGGGAGAATGATTTCAATTAAATTAAAAGTTATTTGGCATTCAATTGTTTTCAAAAGATAATCATGCATGTTTAATCAATGGAGTTTAAAATCTCAAAATCGATCCTTATCGCTTAAAACGCTTTCATATCAAGTCACAATTCTCCTTAAAAGCTTTCAAAATCAATTTAAATCTATAAGAGATCACAAATCTCAAATGATTTGATAATTGTGATCGGGGAGAAGTGTGATTTAAATAGGATTTAAACCGATAATTCGATAAATGGTTTATAAGTGATTACATGTTTCCTCCCCGTACAGTGACAAACGATTTCAAATTTTCCATGCACATGTTGAGGGGAGCATCTATCTTAAACCACAATGATTTGAAACGTGATCATTTATCTCAATGTGCAGTCTTCCTCTAGTATGTGCAAAACTCTTTTCAAATCTCGAGGCACATATTGAGGGGAGCAAAATCATGAAAACCTCATCCTTCCCCAAAATGCTTTATCTACTTGATTCGATTAGGGAAGTGATGTTGATATTTTTAGAAAATGGTAATCAAAGAAGTTAATTCTTTCTCTTGCCTCCGTGTGGAAAACTATTTCAAATACTTGATTCACATGTTGAGGGGAGTTCTTCTTCTAAAAATATCAAAACAATTCAGATACAAAATGCTTTGATAAAATATCATAAGTATCTGGATTGATTTTCAAATGGTTTTCAATTGGTTCCTATGGCGGATGAACAATACCAAAAAGACCGACCAACTTTACATTATGTATGGTGATATAAGGACGATAAGGTTAGGTATGTGTTCCCATGATCCGCCGGAACCGGAGGGATCTACCCAGGGACTATCCACTAGTTAGTGTAGAGTTCTTAGGTATGATGATAAAAGGAGAAAATGAGATATGGGAAGAGTGCGGATGAAGACCGAGCTAGTAATCGAATAAACCCAACAAGGTTCTAGCTATGAAGTCTCGGTAAGCTCTGAAGGGGTTGAAGAATTAAAAAGAATTGAATGAGAAAAGGGTGAAAACAAATAGCCCTCCATTTATTCAACCTTAGGCGTAAACCGGGTTCAATTCATATGCTAATGATGGTAACATCGGTATTGAAGACAAGACGCATGGACCCAAAGGACGACCGCACTTCAACTTTTCAAACCACTCAAGTTCCTCTTAAAAGGACTTGTTTCATTCTCACGGGAACCGACATTATCTATCAACTTTCTCTTAGAGATTGTTGATATTGAAGAAGGAGACCCTCTCCTAGTCTCCGACATAGGAACCAAATATGCACAAATTGAGTCTAGAGCCACGAGATCATCAATAAATCTCATTAGGACACTTTCAATGAAGACTCTCTGCTTTACACAATGTGGAAAGAGAGATTATATCTTGAGTCCTACGATTATCCTTGTGGTATTGCCGTAACATCCGAAAGTGATATGCAAACAAACTCACAATGAAGATGGAAAGCCTTCTGGAGCCAACATCTAACAAGCTCCCGGTAGGTGGCATGTGAGATCTATTATACAGATCAACCATGTGACAACCGAACGTAAACAATGGGGCGATTCAATTTTTGAATCAATCCCGTTCAAAGTTATGGATTGACGGATACCTTTGCAAAACCGGTCTTTGTGCTTTAAAAACTCTTTTCATTAAGCACGTCGACCGGGTACTAATTTTTCAAATCAAAAGGTGTTTTATGATTGATAATTGATTTTCATTAAAACCTTCGTAATATTGCAAAAACAATTTCTATTGAGCAATACACGATTGTTTTTCAAATCTCTTTTCATCAATCGCTGGACGTAAATTCGCCGTTCACTCACTCCGGTTGTCTTTGAGACGTTCCGATTTGAGAACAACTAGAGCAGCGAAACCTCGTCAAGGAAATTCTTCGAATTATACCCGATCACAGCAATACTTGTATCGATCAACGGGAACCGTGGGCCGTGTACCTCAATTCAACGAAAGTGATCAAAGACACTTTCGCGATTTATTGCTAATCTTGTATGCGTACACCCGACGCTTGCAAAATGATCGTAATGAAGCGGTCAATTCATACCCGCATGCTCACCTAACACATTCATCTCAAAAGAAATCATGATTAGTGCATCAATGACTCGGATATTTTCACTCCATGCTTCGCTACGCCGCCAATATCATGAATCAACTAAAGCTTCCGCTACTCTGATGAGAAGATATCATGATCCGAAATGTGAGCATGTCGGTCCAAATGTCACAACATCACATAATACCAACACCACAATGGATGTATCAGAGATTTTCTATTAGCCGATGATCTCAAAAGTCGGCTCAACATTATTATCACGTGGATCAGGAAAAGACCTCCACTTGGATTAACCAAACATGCAATGAGTGGAATCAATGACTACGAAGCTTCGGAGCAAAGTACTACATCAAGAATGCAAGATCAATTGTTAATGTAATATCCGATTGTATTCAATGTCATTTTAGTATATGTTTGAGGTGACCTCCCTTAGGGGAGATTGTTAGGAATTAGAAATTCCCGGTATTAAAGAGTCGGTCACCTCAAGTATATGTAATCGTAGAATGCTCGTAGTCATAGTTATATTTAGTTAAGTAGTTTTTTGTTAAGTAACACCGTGGAGGACTGGACGGTCTTTACCCACTCAGTATGCCCGATCCACGGCCCGTGTGTGGCGCTTTTATGTAAGACTATTAATACTCTCTACCTCCCAAGGTAGAGAGTTGGAGCTCATAATAATATCTTTCACTTTCTCTCACTAAGTTCCCTAAACCTCTAACTTTCTCTCTAGAATTCCATTTATACGCCACTTTGTGTTATGGTTTGATGTGTATGTGAAAACTTATATCTAACAACTTCGAGGTCAAATTCATCATATTGGGTTTTCTCCATCAGCTGTCACGACAAAAGGCCTACTGAATGATAATGGGGTTGATTACATGTTTTGCTAAGAGAGTTGAAAAGAGAGAGATTATGACGTATGAACACATCAGTTCATGCCTCGTTCTCTAAAGAAAAGAAAAGTGTACGTCTTAGTGGGCTTTATCTTTCAAAGAAGAGAAATCTTCTTATGACGTTTGAATACAACAGTTCAAGCCTCGTTCCTCAAAGAAAAGAAAAGTGTACGCTTCAGTGCGCTTTATCTTCTGAAGAAGAGAAATCTTCTTATTTATGACCATTCTCGTCAACATGCTTCATACTTTTTCCATGTGCTTTCAGTCATCAAGTGAACCGACTACCTCAAGTTGATTGTTTTCTGATTCCACTTGCTCAACTATAATGATGATGGCGACATCATGTGCTAATTTTTCGGGGGAGAAGTGTGAATTGACTACATTTGGATGATTTTCACTTGTTTAATCAAGAATGGCATCTCCGTATGCAATTCTTGAGGGGAGAAGAAGTGTGACAATTCTCGCATGGTTGATTGACATCTGAGAATATATGGTCTTACGGCTCCTAACTCATGTAAGAACCGAGCTTCTTCTTATCGGGTCATCTTTACATGGAGTTTCTTCTAAGAGCCGTTGGTTGACATCTTCACTCGGATTGATGAGTTTATCGACAAAGTGGTTCTGGTTAATGCTTCACGTACACATCAACATGATGATTCCGAACAATCTCTCTGTTCTTGTTTGATGTGATTGGTAGTTTGGTGTTACCATCTCGTGTGTTCGCTGCGGGCTAATTGTTGATTTCCTTGATGAATATCTTTCTGTTCTTGTTTGATTGGGAGAGATTTTAGTTAAGGGGACTTGCAAGATGTAAGTTAATTGGGATGCTTTTTGGTGATGTTCTTGTTTTTTTTTTTTTGGAGATATGAAGATGTTAACTATCTATTCCCCAACTGGACAATCTTGAAGTAGGTCGAGTCTACAGTCTGTTCTACGTTTCCTGCTGCATGTTAGAAGACTAAAGGCGAGTTGCATTTGATTATCCAAATACTTCTTCTTAATCTGGGCATTTATCAAACAGATTGTCGGTTTAGGGGAGAGCAATAATTGGAGGAGAGTGATATGTCGAATTTAATCCCCAATTAGACTTGCTCACATTATTCAGCATGTTGATTCTCACAAAGACTTCAAGCTATCTTCTCAACAGATTTCAAGTATTTGGGCTTATAATGTTTTGTTGATTCTGAAGTGTCAAAACCAGCAAGGGGGAAGGAGACAAGCATTTAAACGCGAGTAAACTTGATGAACTTAATTCTTCTAAGTGATTGAAGATATCCCGGGAAGACAAATGTTATTACCGCAGAGAAACTCAAGGTTTGACTCATGGCGAGTAAACTTGATGAACTTAACACTTCTAAGTGATTGAAGATATCCCGGGAAGACAAATGTCATTACCGCAGAGAAACTCAAGGTTTGACTCATGGCGTTTAGTGTTCTTATTCCAGCTATGTGGGGGAAGAGATGTTAGAGAAAGTTTTTGAAGATAAAAGAGGTACACAAGTACGACATATTCAGGGGAGATAAATGTGTAACATGAGGGAGGTGTTATCAGTTATTCTCTCGTTGGGAATGTGTGTACTTTGGATTCTTGAGCTTCATACACCTTCATCGGACGAAAGATGTGAAAATAGGGGAGGTGTTCTTCATTACCCTCATGATGTGTATTCGGGAGAGTTCTTGGATATTGGTGTACTTCGGATTCTTGAGCTTCATACACATTCATCATGGACGAAAGATGTGAACATAGGGGAGGTGCTCTTCATTACCCTCATGATGTGTATTCGGGAGAGTTCTTGAGCATTATTCAAAGAGAATGACTGCATCAATTCAACTACTTGGGGGAATTGCTCTCTTGACACCTTTTGGAATGGATCGCCTGACTTCAAAGGAAAAGGAATTTGAGAAGAGGTATTCTAATGTGGGATGATACGTTGCTATTCTTCTATTGGATGATATAACCCTCAAACGGAGAATCTCGATTATCGGTCTTAAAAGGAGCAATGGGATTTATGATAATGGTGTGCTTATCTGCTGGCCTGGCTAAAAGCAAGCTTGAAATAGAGCTTCAATCGCTCATCTTATGGATTTTCGGTTTGGGGAAGTCGCCAAAGTCTCTTTTTCTCAAAGGCTCATGTTCTATCTTCTTTTCTCGAGCCTCTAAGCTTTGGTGGTGGAAGTTTAAGAGATGATAATTCTATCTTCTACGACGCGGTCGCTTTCGATATCCTTATCTCGGTACTTGTATCATCATCCTCTTATACTATATCATCTATTCTATCTTTGTATATATTTATCAAAATCAAAATACAAAAATATAAAACCGTAAAAAGAAAATAGAAAAATATAAAACCAACAAAAACCCTTAAAAATCAGAAAATTTGAAAAAGACAAAAAATATTGTTTTTCATAGACATGTCTTCTGGTATCGATAACATCTGTGGTCTTAGAAATGTCATTCAATAATGGCACGGGACCAAAGATGAAGTTCGAGCAGAAGGTGTAAATATTTCTTCCTAAACATGTCTCAATATATGGCTTACAGTTATTTCAGACCGTAACCCGCGCTTCAAAAATGGTTTGCTATTATTTCAGATAGCAACCCGTTCTTCAAGGAAGGAAAGTGCTGCGCTAAACCAATTTTCAAATATTTCGTGCACTTATCCTAAAAACAAAAATGAGGAAAGTATGTCGAAAGACTGCTGTTCCTAAACAAATGTTTTTCCGTCTAAAATTCTTCAGAAAAATATTTGTTGTTTTCAAAATGGTGGTAAATGAGTTGCTTGTAAATCTATCGATTCGTGAGTTTTCGTAAAATTGAAAACTCAATCAATGACTTCAGCTTTTAAACTTTTCGTAAATTAAGTCATTGATTGAGAGGGAGAATGTTTTTCAAATTTACATCATCTAACGGGCTTTCTTAATCATCCTACGTGCTTATCTGAAAAAATATAATTGCCTATGTTGAAGGACTAGGTTTCTAGGATGTGATTGTTAGGATTAGATGATTAGAGTTTGATGAATACATATATCCCATGCTTTACATGATCTAATTGATATGTTGAATTGACTTTTATTAGTCGATTGTTGTTTGGGTGATGTCGACCACCATATATATGTATGTGTGTTCACTAACGTATGCAGGTATCTTGGTATATAAGAATGTTCCCGATCCGGATCCCACAAATGATGATGATTGGATGCCGAAAGGAAATGGTAACTATATCTTGGGTTGACAAATGAAGAAACGGAGCTTAATTTGACTTCAATGGAGAGTTGGCATAAATGCAACATAAGAGGTCTCACTGCATCAGCAGATGGTTTTCTTCATCAGCAAATGAAGAAACGGAGCTTAATTTGACCTCACTTGGCATTAAAATGCAACTAAAGAAGTCTCACCGCATCGCCAGACGTTTTTCTTCCAAGCCCTACAAATGACAACATGAGCTTCTCAACCAACTAACGATCTTTGTGCAGATACCATTTTTAAACAATTTTGAAAAATTAATTTTGATTAAATTGTTTTGAAAATGAAAAATATTGTTTTGAAAATAAATCGGATTCAAAGTTTTGAAATCAACCGGACTTTATTTTGTCAAATCTTAAGTGATTTCAAATTAAATATTTTCAAACGATATTTCATCAAAAAGTCCGTTTGTACAAAATAAGTGGTGATCTAAAGATTTAATGTTATGTCATGGTATGATTCTCTTTAAAAATCAAGGTCTTTCAAACTGAAATTTTTTCTGTTCTTGTTTGATTGTGAAATTGTTTTATTTTACTTAAAAATCTTTTAAAAACAATCATACCTGACACTAACAATCTTTAATGTCTTAAAATGGTCCTTATCTGTCATTTTTCAAAATTAAATCTTGCCACGTCTTTCCCCAAACTTTTCTAAATGATTTAAATCAGTTGGGATCACAAATCTCAATTGGTTTGATATTTTTGATCGAGGGAGAGATCGTGATTTAAATCTCAAATCTGTTTTAGTCCTTTTAAGGCACTCCTGCCTCCATGTGCCAAACGACTTCAAATACATGATGCACATGATTGAGGAGGAGGATTTATCCAAAAACAAGATGAGTATTTAAACCAGGCCACATATTCTCCCATGTTTTCTAAACCTCATTAAATCACTTAGGATCTAAAATCTCAAAGGGTTTGATATTTTTTATCGGGGGAGAATTTGTGATTTATTAATGAAATTTGATAAAAGGTGATCGTTATGATTCAATTGTGCAGGCTGCTCTCTCATATGTGTTAAACGCTTTCGAATCTCGAAGCACATATTGAGGGGGAACATTTCAAAAGAAAACAAACTTTCAAGGTATAAAGATTTCTATGTTTCAACAAAAAGTACCTTGACTGATTTTCTAAATGGTCTCTTAATGGTTTTTGTGATCGTGGATGTACTTCAAAAGAACTCTTGTCTCTATGTGATAAAATGATTTCAAATATCCTATGCACATATTGAGGAGGAGAACTTGCCAAAGAAAATCAAATGACTTTTTCTATGAAAATTGTGATCAAAGAAAATATTTCAAAGTCCTCTTGCCTCCATGTGCTAAACAATTTCTAAATCATATGCACATGTTGAGGGGGAGGTTTTCTAAATGATCAAAACTATTAAGGTACAAAATTCTTTGATCTCGTATCACAAGTACCTTGATTGTTTTTCCAAATGATTTTTCAATTGGTTTCAAGGAAGAATGAACTGTACCAAAAGACCGACCATTTTACTTTATTAATGGAGTTATAAGGATGGTGTGGTTAGGTATTAGTTCCCACGATCTGCCAGAACCGGAGGGATCTACCCAGGGACAATCCACTAGATAGTGTAGAGTCTTTAGGTATATTGAAAAAAGGAGAAAAGTGAGATATGGGAAGAGTGCGGACTGAGATAGAGCTAGAACTGGAATAAACCCAACAAGGTTCTAGTAATGAAGTCTCGGTAAGCACTGAAGGGGTTGAAGAATGAAAAAGAAATGAAATGAGAAAATGGTGAAAAGAAAAACCCCTCCAATAATTCAACCTTAGGGCAGAAACCGGGTTCAATACATATGCTACTGGTGTTTACTAAGGTAACACTGGTATTGAAGACAAGACGTCATGGACCCAGTGACGCACTTCACCTAACTTCCCAAGCTACTCAAGTTCCTCTTAAAAGGGCTTGTTTCATTCTCACGGGGAACCTACATAATCTATCGACTTTCTCTTAGAGATTGTTGATATTGAAGAAAGGAGACCCTCTCCCTAGTCTACGGCATAGGAACCAAATGTGCACAATTGAGTCTAGAGCCAAGAGATCATCCACAATATCTCATTAGGACACTATTCTTGAAGACTTGTTGTTTCACACAATGTGGAAAGTAAGAATATATTAAGAGTCCTACGCATTATCCTTGTGGTATTGCCAGAACATCCGAGTGATATGTATAAATATTCACGATGAAGATGGAAATCCTTCTAGAGCCAACATCAAACAAGCTTTGGTGGGTGACATGTGAGATCTTCTCGTAAGATCAAGCTTGTGACAACTGGATATAAACGATGGGGAGATTCAATCTTGAATCAACCTTGGTCCAGGATTGGAATTGACGAATACTTTTGGAAAAACCGTTCGATGTGCAAACCTTCTTTTCTCTAGCACGTCGAATGCGTACTCATGTTTTTAAACACAAAAAGTATCTCTGATTGAAAACATGCTTTTGGAAAAACCGTTCGATGTGCAAATCTCTTCTTTTCTGTAGCACATCGAATGTGTATTCTTTTCAAATACAAAAGTATTTTGACTGAAAATTGATCTTTCACATAAAACCTTCGTCGTATTGCAAAACTCTTTCTTCAAGCAATACACGATTGTTTTCAAATCAATTTTCTTCAATCGCTGAATCTCACTACGTTCACTCACTCCGTTGTCTTCCTTGAGACGTTCCGGTTTGAGAACGGCAGAGCAAAAACTCGTCAAGGAGATTCTTAGGAATCCTACCGATCATAGGCAAGATTTGTACCTGATCAACGGGAACCGTGGCCGCAGTACCTCAATTCAACGAAATTGATCAAAGACACTTTTGTCTCATGACTGGTGCATATCTACAGAACTGGCTCGATATTTCTATACTTTGCTTCTCGCTTACCGCTACAAATATCATGAACCAAGAAAGCTTCCGCTACTCTGATGTAAAGATGTCATGATCCTGAAAGTGTGAGCATGTCGGTCCGAAAGTCACAACTTCACATGATGGCAACACAATAAAGGGTGATCCAGAGATTTACTGTGGCTGATGATCTCAAAGTAAGCTCGAAGATCATCAAAGATCTAGATCAGTTCAAAGGCCTCTACTGAAAGTACAAATCAATGCGGACTTTGAAGAATCGCTACAAAAGCACAAAGATTGCGGAACTTGAAGAATTGAAGTCTACAAGCTCAGAACTAAAGACAAAGAAAGAAAGTTAGGATGCAAAATGTATTTCATGGGGTGACCTCCCTTAGGGGGAGATTGTTAGAAATTGGAAATTCCATGTTAAAGTGTCGGTCACCCCAATTATGGTCTAGCATATGTTAGCTCGTAGACGTGTCGTTAGTTACGTTATTTATCAGTTTATTAGTTAGTTATTAGTTTAGTTTAGCCTAGTGTATCACCGTGGAGGAAGGACGGGTCTTTACCCACTGTATACCTGATCCACAGGCCGATAGGAGGTCGTATTGTCTGTAAATATAAATACCCCTTCCATCCATGGAAGGGGTGGAGCTTTTCTTTAATCTAACCTTACATTTGTTGAACCAAGTCTCTACCAAGAAACTCCCTCTCATCTACTTTCTCTCTCTAATGGCAAACATGTATTTTGATCATCCAAGACCACCCGAATCATCAACACAATAAATGTTACGATCCTACATAATCCTCCTAACTAGTTATGTCTACATCTACTTACTTCCAATTACTTCAGGTGGGGTCAAATTCGAGAGGACAGCATTTGGTCAATTCGCCCTAACGTATCAGCAAAGATGCCACCACAGGAGAAATCAGCGACCGTCATAAGTCCTGTTGTTCTGGTCCCCTAAGCCAAGTCATTAAGTACCGCTACATGCTAGATTCAAAATAGTGAGTGCCCGACCGTTAGGAACTTAGACACTACACCCCAATTCTTAAGTTCATCCAAACGATAGGTGATCAGTTGGTCAAATCGCACAAGTAGAAAGGGTCGCCAGTTGGTCATATCTTACCCTTCCCGCTCTCACCCGCTCACCTAGGGTAAGTTGGTCATATCTCCTAGGTAATTGGCCTCTACCGCCATTCAAAACTACCGAATCAAGGGTGACTACCAAAGAACTATGCATGCATACACTTAGAAATAATTGTACGGAAGTTAAGGTAAACGCAAACAAAACAATTAAGGAATCATAACTAGGCTAGCACCAAAGGGTGCTTAGCCAAACATATAGTAAATTAATCCAACAACAATGAATAAAACATGAATAGAATTAAACATAATGTTTGATACAAATTACTTGATGTAGAGCTAATAATGATGATGATTGCGAGTGAATTCTTCCTTCAAAACTGGCTTCGGACTGCTCGAAAATGCCCTGGAGTGGTGCCCTAATCGACCCCTAGGAGAGGGTGAAGAGAGATACTAAAAATGCATATTTAGGGTTGTATTTATAGGTCCCACATGGTTACTGCGTAACCTTAAGGGCTAATTACAAGAACTAATAAATACAAAAGGAAATCTGATCTCAAATAGTTACGTCGTAACTAAAATAATTAGTTATGTCGTAACTAGGTTACGCCGTAACTAAAACTTCATTTACGTAGTAACATCTCAACTTCGCACTTTTTCATCCAATAATATTTATGAAACTTATTTGCACTAGTAGTTACTTTTGGCCCTAAGTAGCGCGTTCATTCAAATTAAGTCCAAAAGCCTTAATAATACTTACGGTGCAAATACTCGTTCTTGATATATTTATACTTGGTCCTCGAAGTGAATAAATATTAACTTGCCGCTTCTAATCCCCTGACCTCAAACTTGCTAAGTAATTAATTACGGCGTAAACTAATTATCCGAGTTACGCCGTAATCTTTCTTCATCTCATACTTATCCCTCCGAAATAATCTCTACGGCATAACTAAATTGCCATGTTACGCCGTAACCTTCAAGATAATAATTACGACGTAACCATAAGAATTGGTTACGCCGTATCCTTCAAAGCTCATATTTACGCCGTAACCTTATTAGCTAGTTACGGCGTAATCTTCACATAAAATCTAAAGGCCCTTGTAAATCAATCTTCAGAACATATACTTGGCCTTTTATCACTTCTTTTCAGCTCCAACGCCTCATTTATCCTGAAATGCAAATATGAACGAATATGAAAGAATTAAGTACCATATTGATGCAAATGAGGCCATAAACACGGGAATTTGATATATAAAAGATCAGGCTAATTTGATGTTATCAGACCCGTACAATGATGTAGGCTAACATTATGTAATATGTTAGTGCTTCAAATAATTCATGACATCTCATGTAGTATCTCCAATAAAGGTGAAGATCGGTGGGATCACCCTAGTCCCATGCATCCTAAGGATGCCAACCGGACCCTCCCCCAAGGACCCGGCCCCAGGCAATGAGCACCTATCCCAGTGACTGTACTTATCAGGAGGTGGGCTTTGAACCCTGGCCAATTTCTCCAATAGGCCCCTCGCTGACCAGTCAATCTGAGCATTTACGGTGGAGGGATGGTACCAAATGATCTTTAGTGCCATGGAAGAGGTTTGAACCCGGGTCTATTGACCCAAGCCCAAAGCTCTTACCAATGGACTAAAGCATCATTGGTTAATTCATGTATTAGGTGATCTCGAGTGGAACACAAATTTTCGGTCACCTGATTTTGAAGTATTTACATCTCATGTAGTATGATCACCTGATTTTGACATCTCATGTAGTATGATCACCTGATTTTGAAGTATTTACAGATACTTTTTGTGTTCTTGACTTACTTTTTCATTGCTTAATTCATGTATTAGGTGATCTCGAGTGGAACACAAATTTTCGGTCACGCCTACTTCCCCTTGTGGATATTCGCACCATTTTTTTTCACTCATTTGTATAATCATGAAGAGATTTATTTCAATCTCACATAAGCTTGCATTAAGTGATCATCACGGTTAACAAAAGTATGTAGCTCTTTTTCTTTACTTACCATTATAGATGCTTAAAGAGAAATCATCATGCGTCCATTTTTGGTTAGTAGATAGTTACATAGCATGATATATCAAGTATAACTGATATTTTTATTGTATAAAAAAAGTAAAAAAGATTTAAGATATTATTTTACCTTTTATTTTTAAACATATGGCCCATCTAAGTAAATTAAGATTGAAAGATAAATAAATATAACGAGTTAGAAGTCTTTCAGTGTGTCGTAAGTGTGGCAATATAAACAAACCCAAGTAACCCTAAATTATATCACGAAAATTTCTCAGTATTATGATATGATGGCAACTTCCTCGAAGGTAATTGGTTTGAAGTTCTTCACCCGGTCCGTCACACAGTTCCGTCCGGTAGTGGCAGGCTCTCGTTTCTGTAACACCAACAGTATTGGTGGTGATCGTTTGTCTCGTAGCATCAATCGCGCTAATCCGCCTGCTTACAAATCTTTTATTGGTAGTGTTGCATTTGTTAAGAATTACTATTCTTTTATATAAAATGATATTAATTCTTCTAGATCTCTATCCGTATTTGTTTTGTAATTGAAATATATGTTTACAAACAAGATGATGTTTTTCAGATTTTGTGTTGGATAGATTCTCAACAACAAGAACTACTCTAAAGACCCCTCCTCCTTCAAGTACCAAGGTGATTAAGCCATGGAAAATCATAGATGGACGTGAATGCATACGCTTTATCATAGACGTGGTTGGTGTGAGGGAGGAGTGTGTAGAGGTATCCGTTCAACGCAATACGGTTATCGTTAAAGCTCATGTGGACGACGTTTTCATAAAAGATTGGGGGTTTGAAAAGTATGTTTGTAACATTGATATATGGCATAATATGTACAAATTGAGCGATATCAAGGTAGAAATGAAGAAGGATTCTGGAAAGTTGACGTTAACTATTCCCAGGTTGAAGCCAGACGAAATTAACTATTATGTCAAACTCAATGTTACACACATATAAGAATATAAGCTCAATCTGCATTTCAGCTCTAGCTCTCGGTTGCTATCTTGTGTTTCAATAATCTGTCATACTAAACCTATATATATGAAATTCTTTTATCTTAGTATTACTTTGTTTTGTTTCATGCAATGTTCAGTTTTCGGTTTTAGTTGATATTGATAATGTGATTTGATTTAATTTTTGGAGGAAATTGGTTGATGAAATTGTGTCAGGGGGTTGTGGGCCGGGTTGAGGGGAAACATGAAGGTGGGCGGGAGCGGGTGATGGTGTTTCATACTTTTAGTAATACGAGTGGGCTTGCGTATGTTCTTATTTCGGTTTGACTTATAATTTCATACCCTACTGTTACACTGTTATTGCTTTCTAAAATTGTGTATATTGTTATTGCGTTTTGATATACAGTAACAGATAGTTTGTGGGATGTTTATGATCGCTTATTACTGTATAACAATTTATATGGTTATTGCGTTTTAAGGGGGTGTTTGTGTTAGCTTATCAGAAGGGTTTGTGAGCATATTCAGAATTTGAGAAGCTCATTTTGTTTATGGCTTATGAGCTTTGTTGGGTTAATCCCAATCTGTTGAGCCAAAGCAAAGTCAAACCAAAGCAAACAAAAGCAAAGTCAAACCAAAAGTCAAAAGACAGTTTTAGGCAGTTAGGAAAAACAGTTATTAGCAGTTATACCTGAAGGGACACATCCCTTGGTTTGTTTGAACCATCATAACCCTTCAAACGCACCGTTTCGTTTAGTATAAATAGTTAGAACTTATGTATGAACAAGTATGACAAATTTTATATATGAAAAAGTAGTTTACGTTAATAAAGGTTAAATCTTTTCTTGTGTTTTGGTATATTTTGATTGTGTTAAAGATCATAGATCCATAAAAAGGTCCAACAAGCTTATCTACTTGAGCTTATGAACTTAAATTAGCTATAAGTCAAGTCGATAAACTCATACGTCATAGAAAATTCCTCTATATTATGATATGATGGCGGCTTTCTCGATGGTAATTGGTTTGAAGTTCTTCACACGGTTCGTCTCACAGTTCCGTCCGGTGGTGGCAGGATCTCGTTTCTGTAACACCAACAGTATCAGTGGTGATCGTCTGTCTCGTAGCATCAATCGCGCTAATCCACCTGCTTACAAATCTTTTATTGGTAGTGTTGCATTTGTTAAGAATTTCAATTCTTTCTATATAAAATGATATTAATTCTTCATGGATCTCTATCTCTTAATTCGTTTTTGTTTTGTAATTGAAATATATGTTTAAAAACACGACGATGTTTTTCAGATTTCGTATTGGATAGATTCTCAACAACAAGAACTACGCTAAAGACCCCTCCTTCAAGTACGAAGGTGATTAAACCATGGAAAACCATAGATGGACGTGAATGCCTACGCTTTATCATAGACGTGGTTGGTGCGAGGGAGGAGTGTGTAGAGGCAGTGGCGGAGCCAGAAAATATGATCGCGGGGGCATCAAACAAAATGAGTTGTTAAATAATGTGTGAGAAAGTGTTACTTTATGACATAAATAACTCAAATAAGTCGGGTCGGGTTTAACATAAAGGCAACAAAAAGGCTCTACTACGATACAATCAACACTAATTATAGCTTAAGGTGTCTATAACATAAAATTAGATATGTGATTTCAACTAGTTACTGTATCTTGAATAAACTCGCTTCGATTGTAAAAAGTATTGTAAGAATTGTATTGAGACCAATTTTATAAAAAGAAATTTTAAATATCTCAAACTGTAATGTATAAAAGCAATTTTAAAATAATAATAATAATAATAATAAATGATCTTAATATATTACAATAAAGTACTTATCCCTATTAATAAAATTATGCTAAAATTTTATTAATATCCACAAATATGATATACCAAAATTCAACGTTTCTAAACTTATGTAGTACTACTAGTTATGAACTCAAATTTTGACAAGTTATATTTCAATGATATACGCTAAAAACAAAGAGAACAATATTAAATGGTATTAAATATACCCATATTATATTCACCTACTGCCCATACCTACCTCTCATAAACTCTTCACTTTCCCACTTCTCCACTTTCCTTTCACTCCATTATTTCCGATGAATAAAGCTCAAAACCACCGGACAACGGTTTTTAGGCATTACAAGATACTAGTACAATTGTTGTCAAGCTAAAAAGATGAGGGCACTCGGATTTTACGAGTGAGGGCATCGGACATTTTTCCATCAATCCGACTATATTTCTTAGAGCAGTCCCAACGTACAACACCGGAACCGACGTTATTGGGCGTTAAAGCCCGTTAACCGGCGTTAGCCGTTGTACCTCTTGCATTATAACGGCGTTAAACGGGCGAAGTTAACCCCTCAACGGGGCGTTAACCTTTAATAAAAAAAATCATTTCACCCCCTAAACCATTTCAAATAAATTTTCACTTACACCCCCTCAACCTATTCAAATTCAAATTTAAATTATAGTGGTTAATTCTGGGCGGGATAAATTCAAATTCAAATTTGAAATTTAAAAATCAAATATGAGCGGGATTTATTCAAATTCAAAATCAACTCTGCCTATATATACAACTCTATCAGAGTTGTTTAGAACACACAACACACACAAGTTACACACACAAAAATGTCTCGCAAATATTTTTCTCTGCAATTCCCAAGTCCACAACAGTTGCCGAAAACCAGCTTTCCAACTCCAACTCAGTTTCCGGAAACCAACTTTCCAACTCCAGAAGAGTTTGAAGTTTACTCAACACCACCTGAATCTATCTTTCCGGTTTTCCAACCGTAAAATGTATTTTTAAACTCTACATGTGAACAATTCAATTGTTAACACTCCAGCTGTTAACAATCAAGCTGCTAACAGTCCACAAGTGGATCTTGAAAACACCTCATTAGGGTTAAGTGAGGCTTCCCTTCGTCAACTTGAGTAGAAAACTATAGAGAGATTATGGAAGAGCAGGCAAGCGAGGAAGCTGCTCGTCGTGAACAAGAAGCAAGGGAAGCTTAATATCTTCGAGATAACTAATTTGACATAATGGAGACTCGGCTCGTTAATGACGAGTTTTATTCCTCTTCAAGTGACAAGGGTTGAGACTCTAGTGATTCGTTTTATTAAGTTTTAGTAGTTTTATTTTTACTCAATCTCGTTGTAGTTTTAATTCATGTTTAATGTTTAATGTACTTTGTGTTTTAATGTTTAATGTGATATGTTTTTTTAATAAATGAAGTGTTTGTTTTAGTTTAGGGGTTGAATTTGAAAATATCAAATGTTAAACCTTAACTTGGGATGTTATAATTGTGGGTGTTTTTTGGGTGAGTTAAGGTGAAATGTTAAAGTCGCCGTACCGACGTAAGACAAGTTAAAGTTTAACTTGCGTTATTGTTGGGAGTGCTCTTATATGTTTTGTGTATCCGCAAAAACTTGGTTGGGGGGATGTCCCCCCACTAGTATCAACATGGCTCCACCCCTGTGTAGAGGTATCCGTTCAACACAATACGGTTATCGTTGAAGCTCATGTGGACGACGTTCTCAAAAAAGATTGGGGGTTTGAAAAGTATGTTTGCACATTGATATATACGGCATAACATGTACAAATTGAGTGATATCAAAGCAGAAATGAAGAAGGATTCAGGAGTGTTGACGTTAACTATTCCTAGATTGAAGCCAGACGAGATTAACTATAATGTCAAAGTCAATGTTACAAAAAGAATACAATAAGTTCAATCTGAATGTCAGCTCTAGCTCTCTTTTTTATTAGTATTATACTTTGTTTTATCTGTCATACTAAACCTATATCAACTTCTTTTTTATTAGTATTATACTTTGTTTTGTTTCATGCAATGTTCAGTTTAATATATTACACAGGTTGTGTGGGAAGATTTCCAGGATCGAATGATCATAACAACAACACGCCAATCATCATATAAAATAAGAATCGAAAAAAGTGAAACAAGGAAGATTGGGTGAACCCATAATATTGATATTAATAATCTGAATTGGGTTACATTGTTTGTTACAGAAAGTTACATATTTATACAATTCTAATAGGTATGTAGAAGAGTTGTGATGGTTCATTAGAACCAATTCTAACCGTAAATAACTAACTATAATAACTGTCAAGTGACAAGTCATTAATCCTATGTATTCAACCTTATTGGTCGAATTTTATGTCTGCTAATAATATTGTCTGTGATGTTGGTGCAAATTGCAGTCCAACGAAAAACATGCAGACTTGATTTTGAGAAACAAAGATTAATGGATTATGTTTTCTAACATATTCCCCCCTAATCTATTAATCTTTGTTTCTTCAATCTCCTTGCAATCTCCTTGTTCCTTGATGCCTTCCTTCAATCTTGATGTCTTCTTTTGTAATTTGTTGATACTTGTTATTAAAGATCTAAAAAAAGAAAAATGCTCAATCTGAATGTTCTTTTTGTCTGCTTATTCCATAGGGTTTGATCACATGATCTTGTCGATCTTTATGGCATTCTTGCCTTGTGAAACATGTCCATCTGTTCCAAAGTGTGATCCCCTTGCAGTGCTATAATAGCAATTGAAGTTGTCCCTTAATTGATTGTAGCATGGTTTGATCTTCTGCCATGTTCTTGACAGTGCCAAGTATCTTCATCGACAAATATCTTCATGGCTTTTGTTGGTAAAGAAAAGAAAAAACCAACAAGCCTCTTCAAATGCATCCATTATATCCATGGTTGCCCTCTTTTCTTAAAAAGCATCTCTACATATTGTTAGTTCCAAAACATCCTTTATAGGGGTTGTGTAGATTAGGCCATTTGGTATCAAGATGTGAATGGTAGTGTGACATTTGTGCCGTGTTTGAGAGATAATATGCAGGAAATAGTATGCAAAATGACAAATAAAAGGTATGGGAGGAAGGAGCAATTTGTATGGGAGGAAGAAGAAATTTTGATAAAATAAAACTGTAATTGATTGATTTGTGTTGTTAGATCCCATAGGCTCTGATGCCAATTATTACACAGGTTGTGTGGGAAGATTTCCAGGATCGAATGATCATAACAACAACACGCCAATCATCATATAAAATAAGAATTGAAAAAAGTGAAACAAGGAAGATTGGGTGAACCCATAATATTGATATTAATAATCTGAATTGGGTTACATTGTTTGTTACACAAAGTTACATATTTATACTATTCTAATAGGTATGTAGAAGGGTTGTCATGGTTCATTAGAACCAACAAACATGTCCCTCTGATAATAACTAACTTCTAACCGTAAATAACTAACTATAATAACTTTCAAGTGACAAGTCATCAATCCTATGTATTCAACCTTATTGGTCGAATTTTATGTCTGCTAATAATATTGTCTGTGATGCTGGTGCAAATTGCACTCCAACGAAAAACATTGATAACGCTACACGCGTCGTTCGGGGTCAAAGGAACTTCCTTTTCGTCGAGCAAGTTTTTCAACACCCTAGACAGTGAACCTAATCGTTGTAGTGTAGTATTAGGGTAAGCCACGGGTATTGATATCGTTCTCTAGGGGAATAGGAATGCTAGTGGGAAGTTACTACGCTAAGGTTGGGGTTGAGGAAGATTATTTTTTATCTTTTATATTTTTAGGAAATGGAAAGGTACGAATCTCGGGGTTTGGATTTGGGGTTGGTATTTCTACCGATTACTCTACTTATCTAATTATCTAATCTAAGGTGTATGTAGTCTATGTCTAATTATTGTGTGCTCGATGATGGTTTAAAGATGTGTTTACTTAGGTTTTACTACTCCTTAATTATCTCCTATTTGTGGTTGAATTGTCACGTCCTTATTCTTAGTTGCGTTGTGTGTCTAAAGTTGTAGGGTATGCATTTCTCCCTAACTCTTTGAACTTACCAAAGGGTCTCGCCTACAAAACCCACTAGGGATAATAAACTCTTACTCTAAGGCACTCTTTGGATGGTTTAGCTTACAACTACTCAAGGAGTTATATTCTAAGGTTCACAAAGATTTAATCAAGCATTAAGTACACAATGAATGACCTATCGCATTACTAGATCATTAACAAACTAAGATAAGAGACAACCAATCAATATTCAATAATTAAGTTTCATATTCCTAAGCAAACACACAAATAAATTAGCCGGACATGGAGAACATGCAAGCATACACACAAATAATCAAAGACATAATTGAATTAATGAAGTAAAACACTTATCTTGGTGTAAGATAGGGTTTGGAACCCTAAAATACTGTACAAGACAGCCTTGGTTCTGTTTAGGTTTTTACTCCAAAAGACTACACACTAATACAGAAAAATTCGGATTCTATATATAAGATTACACATGCGACGGCGTCACCTTATGTTCTGTGACGCCGTCCGTCGCCTTTATTAGGTTTCTTCTGGCCACGTTAGACTTGCGACGGCGCACCTTGTGCTTGTGACGCCGCCCTCTTCAAATTCTCGACGCCGATTGCATCTAGGCCGCCCGAAGTTGCGACGCCTACTCTTTTATAACTTGACGCCGTCACTTGAAAATAGGAGTTTTGCTTCGTCTCCGCCACAAAATCCTCCGACGGCGTCGCAGATAAGCAGTGACGCAATCACCTTGTATTTTCAGCAGCTGGAGTGTCTCAATTCTTGACTTTGGCCATTTTCTTCAGATATCCGCTTTTCGTCCAAATAAGTGCCATTACAGAATTTGCCTTCAAGAGACCTAAAAAGTGAAAAGGAACGATATTAAGTAATAACAGATACAAAAGTGATCAAATAAAGGCTTAAATGACCCCTCAAAAAGGTACATTTTAAAACCTTATCAAATATCCCTACACTTGGTATTTGCTTGTCCTCAAGCAAATGTGCTTTTAGCCAATTAATTTATAAGTTAGGGGTCATGAAGCATTGGTTTAAAACAGTCCACAACACATATAAGCCCCGCAAAAGTCATAACAAGTACGGAAATTACATACTAACACCTCACATGGGGTGTTTGGATACTCACATCTCTCTCGGGTGTATATGAAATATAACAAGTTGGAAAGGGAAGATAAACACTCATTAACCGGTCCTAGTACATAGATTACCATAGGCTTGAGAATAGATCAAACCTCCATCGCTTTGGCGTAAGCACCTAGGAAAGACTATCAAAGAGGTCTTTAAAGGGTTGAAATGTTAGGCTTACGGTAGGGAAACAAAGGGTTTGGTGGGATAGGCTTTTTAGTGGTGGCAAGTCAAAAATCTCTATGTTAAATGCACACGAAGAATGGCGTTGCTAAGCCAAGACTCGACACTCTAGACTTTAGCTAACTGAAAAAAACAAACATAAATTTAAATGATAGATGTAGGATGGTAGCCCGTATTTTTTTTTTAACACTCTATTTTTTTCTTTTGTCTTTTTCTATTTTTTTTTCGATATATTTTTTTTTCATACACTTTTACTCTACCATCCTCTACGGTAACATCAAAATGATAGGGATTTATAGGCACATCCCTACACTTGAGTTTTTATTATTCTAACACTAATTTGACCCGAATTGAAAAGATCAAAACACTTGGGGTACATTATTACGCAAACAAAGGGAATTTGAATTTAACGCTCCCTTCCCGTCATTTCATAAACTTTAACTTTTCCCATGAATCCCAATCGTCCCAAAATCAGATACAAAGGATATGACTCGACTTAGCAACTCATGCAAGCAACTCGATAATTGAACTAAGGGTTTAGGGTGATAACAATAATGCACTAAAAGTGAGTGCATACAAGGTAGGCTAAGGCGATTTGGGTGTATATTTGGGGGTGGGTGTAAACAATGCTCTTCATTGATATTCCGAAAAAACCGAAACATCACGAGAACCGCGAAAAGGATAGGCTCAGAGGGGTTAACTAGGGGTATCGTGTACTAAAGATGAGTACAACGCAAAGGGTGTGGGGAATTACTCAACCGAGGTGGAAGAAGTAATTATATTACGGGTATCAAACAAGGGTTATCCTAATGCCTCTTATCATTTAGTTATTCCTAACTACACAAGTGCAGTCTTACTAGCGATCTCGAAATGCATCACAAAACAAGTTCTAGAATCTAATATACTACCGGTTCACACTCTAAGCATTAAAGATGAATGCTTTTAATTCCTACTAATCTAAGGGCGATCCTCATATTTTGGGTGGAATTTAGGTGGTAAAGGGTTTTTGTGCTAGTCATGCAACTTCCTATCCGTGAGACGCTTTTGTTAAAACTAATGGCCCACTCCTATATGTCATGAAAAATTAAAAATTTGGTGCCAAAATTACCCTAACCGATATTTTCTCATGGTTTATTACACAAATACAATTGGACAAAGCAAATATTCAAGGATAAGCATAGTTTCAAAGTTCCCGTTTTATTTTCCCTCCCTACACTTAAACTGAACATTGTCCCCAATGTTCCCCGAAAGTATCAAAGTTATGATAATGGAAGGTAATGAAAAACAAAAGAAACTAGTACTCCCTTGATTAGCTCGGTAGGATCCGTGTGTGAAGTAGTGGTTAAATCCTTTCCAAGAAGAATTTATGCGTGAAAAGCTCCTTCCAATCTTATGTAACTTCTTCTTGATAAATTAAACCTACACACTCGAAGAAAACAAACGAAACCTTCGCGTAAAATCGGCGGTAATAATATATATAAGACTCGATTTAAACTAGGATATAATGCTTGTGGAATGGATGTTTACTGAATTTCGGAAAATTAAGACCGAAAATTCCAAAAATTTATAAGTAGCTCGAAAACGAGAAAAAGTAATCTGATGTTTTACTCCTTCCCGACGCCGTCAGGTTGCATCTCGACGCCGTCAAAGTTATCCTCGACAAAAACGGTTTGCGATTTTCTAAAAAAAATTCTGGAAAATTTACATCTTTAGAATCTGGAAAAAGCAAAACATCCATTATGACTCGATACAAGCATTTGACTCGAACAAACACACATATATATCTTTTAATGAATTGTTATTCTCATGTTTACGTTTCTTTTGAAAACGTGTAATCCTCCCTACACTTATCCCTTATGTAAAATACCTTTATATGCAATTAAGACGGTTAAAACAAAATAAAGCATTTTTACAAATTTAAACATGAGAATAAACAATCAAGAAAAGATATATGACACAAACAAGCAAACAATTAAGCATGGGTTGCCTCCCACGGCGCTTTTCTTTATTTAAGAGTCTTGTAGCTAGACTCGTAGTCGTGCTCCTACGCACCGATATAAGTAAGCCTATCCTCAACAATGTCATAAGGATCAAACTTATCATTAAAGTTCCTAGTAGTACGCTCGTTAGATATGCCTTTTCAAACTTCTCTCCATAGGGATCATAGATTGTTATCCTAATGTGTCACTCTCCATCACCGTCACTAGGCGGTCTATCCCAATCCCATTTGTGTTTAGATTTCTCAACTTTCCACTTATTCATGACAAGGTTGACGGGCAAGATTCCTAGGAACTCGGTCATCTTCCTAAATACTAAGGCGTCCTCGAACGGGTTCACTTCCATGTCCCTAGCAATTTCTTTTTCTTGGAAAGTTGTTTTACTAGTGAAGGCTTCATCTAGGTAAAAAGGTCTTTGGGGACCTATGAGGTTCTTATCTATCCAAGGTCCATATCTAGAAGGCTCTCTATCCAACCTAATCTCATGTGGGATTTCCTCTTCTTTGTAGTACGTGATGCTTTTGACATCGTAAACTGATCTAGCACTCCCCTCTCCTACCACTATCTTGGACATCTTACAATCGATGATGGCACTAGCGGTAGCTAAGAATCCTCTTCCTACTAGTAATGGGCATGTCGGGTCCTTATTCATGTCTAGCACATGAAAGTCGGCCAAAAGAGTCAACTCTCCTACGTGTACTACCATGTCTTTTATTATTCCTACCGGACGTGCAACACTACCGTCCGCTAGACCTAAGATGGTTTCCGTTGGTTCTATTTTACCTAAGTTAAGGCTTCTATGGAGGGACAACGGAACAAGATTGATGCATGACCCTAAGTCGGCTAGAGCGTCGAGAGGTTTGGAAGTTCCAAGCCTACACGGAAGAGTAAATAGCCCGGGATCGTCTAACTTCTTAGGTAAATTATTTCTGATCGGCTCCGAACGGTCAAGTTTATTACACAAGTCAACCACTTGTGAATGGTCAACCGTAATGAAAGTCAGACAGTCTAGAACCAAAGCAAATAACCAGGAGAGTTTAGTGTATCCCCGGGTCGTTAAGTCCCAACGAGGTGTGTAAACTGTAATACAACGAATCTGTGATCGGGTGAATATTGAATAGGAAAAGGTTATGATTGATTTTACACTAAGGAATCTGAATCTATTTAAGACTTTGAAGTCATTTTAATTCTATTCTTAAAAACGTTTAACGTTTAAAATCGAAAACGTACGTTTAAATTAAAAACTACGTAACGTACGAAATAAAACGTGAATTTTAAGAAATAAAAGGCCTACAAATATGAAAATGATATTTTTACAATCCTAATAATAAAAGAAAATTATTATAAAAAGAAAATTATTTTTTTAAAACTATTTATTTAATTATTATTAATTAAAAACTATTTTTAACTATTTAATAATATCCTAAAATATAATAAAATATGAAATAAAGCTAGAAAAGTGAAATTATGACTTAGAAAAATCTAAAATATCATAAAACTAATTTTAAAACTGAAAATATATTTTTTAGACTTTTTAAATAATTATTATTAATTAAAAACTAATTTAAACTAATTAAAATTAAGAAAAATAACAAATGAACAGTAAAAATTATGAGACTTTACAGGAAAATCTAAAATATTATTCTAAGCCTGGGAAAAATATAAAAAGTTAAATAAGCCCACTAATAAGCTGAATTGGGCAAATAAGCAGCTTAAATAAGCACTTGAAATAAGCTAAAAGCTAACTATAAGCTACCATAAGCTACTAAAGCCTAAATCTAACCTAAAATGAGCTAATGCAACTGATTGAGAAGTAAAAGCACAAGCTACGTAAAAAAAACTCACACCGTGATTTTAATAACTATATGTCAAACTACTTCTAAGGCCCTACTTTATGCACTATATTAAGCTATCTAGAAAAATCACAAAAATAAACTAAAAATACCTAGCTGTAGATCACCAACCAAAGATCTTGTATCCCAAATTTCAGCTCAAATGGACTTATAACGAATCTGTGAAAATTCCACAAAGTTTGGCAAAAATCTCTTTGCAAAAACAATAACCAAACACCCCTTAGCAGGTTTTAAGCACGAAATGAAGCATGAAAAACAGTTTGGATGGAGAAAGAAGATATAGCTAACATGTGAACCTAAGTTGGAATAAGCTACAAACAAAGAAACAAAGCTAAAAATATGAGGATAAGCAGTTGGCAATGATAAGCTATCTAGGGCGACCTTAAGACTAAACATATGAACGAATAAGCAAAGAAAGGGCTGATTGCTGCTGATCTGCTGCACTACAGTCCTTAAACGAGCAAAATGGTGGACTTTTTGGGCTTAAAAATAAGCAACAAGTTGGGCTCTAAAGGCAATAATAAGCTAACACCAGTCCACGTCTACCTACAGGCTATCTCTGAAACAAAAATTGTATTCTAACTCTACTCTATCTACCCTGAATTCGAGCTTGAAAAAGATAAAATGGTTACTGATGAGTTGCTGTAACAGAACATCAAAACAGCCCACTTGGGCTTCTTGAAGGCCAAAAATAAGCAAGTGATTAAGCTCTAAAATCCCAATCAAACCTGAGATACCAAATCCCTACTACTCACTTCATATAAAATCACAATCAAATCTTAATCCTAAGTCTAACCTATCTAGGACTAAAATTAAAAGTGAGACTGTTGGGGTTGCAAAGGACAGAAAAGGGAGAACTTCAAAATTTATTCTAAAGCTATTCTATTAACTCTAAACTATTGAATCAGCTAAACTATCATCACAACAACAAAGCTACTTCAAGAACTCAACATGGGTAAAAAGTGATTTTTGACCCAAGGCATCTGCAAATCCAAACAGCCGTACTGGGCAGAAGAGGGTTTCTGAAATGGAACAGGTTTAACAAAAAGCTTCAAACATTACTGAAAACAAAATTTAGATTACCATGACAGATTTCAAGAACATAAATGATCCGTGCTGAACCGTCAAGTTTTATCACGCAAGCCTGCCACTTGTGAATGGCCGACCGTAACAAACTTAAAACAGTTTAAGCGCAAATGCAATGAAGATCAGGAGAGTATAGTGTTTCCCCAGGTCGTTAAGTCCCAACGAGTTGTGCGAGAATAGTCAAACGTAAAGTAATCGAGAGGATTTGAACGGGAGAGGATAGTGATTGATCTATACCTAAAGAGAAAGCCCATAAACTACAGGGGCTTAAATGCAAATTAAAAAAAAGTTAAAAAGATAAAAAATATTAAATAAACGCTATCACTATTTGCAAAATGATGAACGTTTAAAACTTAAAACTTACGTTTAAATAAAACTTACGTAAACGTACAAATAAAAACGTGAAACTTACACAATATTAATCCTAAAAATATGAAAATGACATTTTTACAAACCTAATGATAAAAGAAAATTATTAGAAAAAGAAAATTATTTTTATAACTATTTAATTAAGTATTATTAATTAAAAACTATTTTTAACTATTAAATAATAACCTAAAAGACAAGAAAATAGGAAATAAAGCTAGAAAAATAAAATTATGACTTAGAAAAATCTAAAATAACAAAATAGAATTTTCAAAACTATTTTTATATTTTTCTGATTATTTTTGAATTTTCTAGGAATTAAAAACTATTTAAAACTAATTAAATTACTTAAAAATACAAATAAAACTATGAAAAATCTGGAAAATTACTTTTTTTACTTTTTATATTTATCTTAACTTAAGAAAAATGAAAAATTATTTTTTTGAAACTTTTCTTAATTTTTTGTATTAAATGCTATTTAAAAAGGCCTAAAAATTAATTTAAATGCAGAAAAATATCAAACAAGCTTGGAAAAATCTGAAAAATTCAGGAAAAGCTTAAAATAATATGAGGATTCTAGGAAAAATGGAAAAACAAGGGCTTGTTTGGAGGAATTTGAAACTGATGTACAAGTGCTTATTGAAATAAGCACTTGAATAAGCTAAGAAGCATCAAAGAGCACCAAACTGAAACAGCAGCTACAATAACCTAAAACTACCTAAATGCAACAAGAATAAACAAGCTATAACCACAGGATTGCAATCTACAAAGGATTTGATGAAATGAGCTTAAGGCTAAAAACAGTTTTAGGTGGCTACTTTGGACATGGAAATAAGCACTCAAATAAGCTAGCAACCAAAAACCAAAACTTGTAACTTACACTAGACCTGGGTGAGAGCTTATAAACCAAATTACAGACCTAGACAAGCTCAAATGAGACTTGTGCAAGCCCTGTAAAACCTCAGATAACCCCTGTGCAGGCTCAGTGCCCTGCACAGGGGATTTAGTCCCATTTTGACAAGTTATTTAAGAGCTTAAAGAAAATTTACAAAAATATGAAAAAATCACAACAATAAACTAGACCAAGTGAACTTTTTAAAGCCACAAGTTTCACTTAAAATGACTCAGAAATGAATCCAAGAAAATTCATCCTTTTTGGGCTCAAAATGAGTTTTCAATGTTTTTGACTTTTTGACAAAACTAAAAAATTGACTAACTTGAATTTTAATCTCAATTTAAGGACTGATATAGAAGTAATAAGGTTAAATGAGACTACAACAAGTTGTATTTATGAATTATGAACACAAAATAAACTTTTGATTCTCCAAAAATCCAACAGTAAGCACATTAAGACAGAGTTCATGTGGATTTGACTTTTTTGAGTTGTAGACTCAAATTAAAGACAGATATGAGCATGAAATAGCTACACAAGCATGAAATAGCTACACAAGCATGAAACAACAGAAACCAACCACTGCACAAACCTTAAAGACAGATTAAAGAGCACATCCAAACACACCTATAAACACTGATTTGCAACTAAAATAAACCAATCCATCAACAAGCAAGTAATAAGGATCAAGATGAGGTTTACTGTCCTAAATACAACTTAATAAACAAGTTTTAACTATTGGTGACCACAAATAAACATTCAAGCATAATATGCAAATTAGAGCTAAAAATGAAAATGAGACAAACAATACTCACAAGAGGTCCAAATTGCTTGCAGGCTAGAACCAAACCAAACCTATTCTAATTTACCCTAATCCAACCTATATCCATGCTGCATCAACCCAATATCCATTTTCTCTTCAATTTTTGCCCATTTTAACTTTCATTGACCAAATTCCAAAAGTGTTTGAAACTTGAATAGAAGCTTGTAAAGCTATGACAAGCTTATGAAGCTTGTTGAGATCAAAACTAAGTCGCTATAGGCTTTGACAAAAGAGTTTGAAAATGAAAATTCCAACAGTAAACACAAGAATGAGAACTTTAACCAAACTTTGAATTTGATCCTTAAAACAGATTACAATGATAACTTAACTTGAGTTTGAATCATTAAAACAAAAGATTACATATTTTAAACTAAACTAAGACATTTATTAAAAATACGACATAAAGAAAAACTTTAAAAACTAACTACTCCTTTTTTCTTGTTTCTTCTTCCTTTTTATACACCCAAAAAGCTTCCACGTGTCTTCTTGATCAAATCCCACCACTTCTTTAAGCCAATAGATGAGTTTTAAGGGTTTTGGTCACTTTATGCGTTTTGGCGGGAAAAGCTCATTTGACTTATGTGGACTCTCAGACTGCAACTAGGGGGGGTGGATAGGTGTAATGATTATGGAGGAGGGGGGAAGGGATAAGGTGATGGGAGAGGTGTTGGGAGAAGGAATTGCAGGCAAGTAGTGGGAGGACAGGGATAAGGTGGAGGTGGCGGGAAGGGTGAGGTGTTTGACTAGGGGGTTCAAAAAGGTTATATGGCAGGGGGTCATAAGGGTTTTGGCAGGGGATCAAAATGGGTAAAGGGTCATTGGATTGGTTTAGATAACAAGGACCAAAGTTGTAATTCGCCAAACTAGAGGACCAAAACTGCCATTTCTCCAAAGTTAACACAAGGGTCACTTTTGACAAGTTTTGAAAGTACAAGTACCATTTTTGACATTTTCAAATTCTCAAAGGACTAAACCTGACAATTTTGAAAGTTAAAGGACCTAAGTTGTAATTTTGTAAATTTAAATCTCAAGGACCAATTTTGACAACTTAGGAATCCCTAGGGACTCAAAATGATATTTTTCTTTATTTTGATTTACCAGTGGACCTGCTTTTTGACAACTTTTGAAATTTGGGGGACTAAAACTGCCAATTATGCAAACTTTATACGTTTTTCACCAGATTTTGATATTTTTGCATTTAAAACACATAAAACACTTATTTGTGATATTTTTATCATTTTGATGTATTTCTGAGTGTTTTCAGATGTTTTTGCAGTTTAAATTGTACAAAAATGATGAGTATTTAGACACTCATCAATCCCCACACTAAGATATTGCTAGTCCCTAGCAATGTTTTGAGAAAAATTAATGGATTTCATCTCTTTACCAAAAGCCATTACTTCGGGAGTAGCCAAATGTTTCAGTTCAAGTAAGAACCTTGGTACACCGATAACCAAGTGATTTTGAGCAAACCACCAAACTTTCAACGGTTTTGATTTGTCTTTACCGTAAGCCGTTTGCTCGACTAGCCAAATCTTAGATAAATTATCAATATTATCTTTGGTGAGCTGATTACCAATTATGGTTTTTCCATTGCCTTTACCACAAGCCATAAACTTGCGGGCTAGCCAACTCTTCACTTTTAAGGATATGGTGAGTCGAATACCATACAATTTTGGGCAAATTGTAAGCCGTCAACGGATTTGAGATATCTTTACCAAGAGCCGTTTGCTCCTGGATTAGCCAATCCTTATGTGGGTTAGACATGGTGGACTGATTACCATTTGTTGTGTTCAGTACATAGTACTTCCACTAAAAAAAATTTTTTAAATTTGGCCATTTTGGGGAAAAAGGGACTAAAAGGGTACATTTATGATCAAATTCGCCGAATTTCCCCACACTTAGAAATGAATATTGTCCTCAATATTCAAAGTACCTACTGTTATGCCAAACTTAGAACGAAAAAGATAACATTACTAGCTAAGTGTAGAAACACAACAATTATTCTTTTTGATACAACATGTGGGTATCTCCCCACACTAGGGTGGTACACACGGTGAAAACCCATGTGGTGTATGCTAATATTTTTGATTCCCGAGTCACTAGCTTGACTCGACCCTGAATTAATTTGTTCATGGGGAAGTAAGTGGAAGAGACAATCTCCATCGGACTTTCATTCAGATGTTTGGATAAACATTGACGTACGCGGAAAGTTCCACACCGATGAGATATAGAGACACCCTCACAAATGGTACATGGAAATGACTGGGTCAAAGATAATGTCTTCATTCCCGAAGGAGTGAAGAACAGGAGAAGTCACGGAATATATGAAGAAAAGAAAGAAAATCATGATACAAATCATGACTAACTCTTCATCCTCAATAGGAGAATTCATAGTTTCATGAATCTCCTCGCTAAGCTCACTTGATCAAGACATATTATGGGTGTGTCTAGATCAAAGTAGAAATTATCATACTCCGGCGGAGATATGATATGAGTAAGTTCACAGAGAACTCCTCAAGGTAAATGAATCATATTCTAGAATTGGTATCGTGGGTTCACGGTGAACTCATCCAATCTAAATGATTCATAATCAGGGAGAGAATTATGAGAATGAAAAGTGGTACTGCCACTAATCTTCTCTCCCATATTATCAAAACAAGGCTTCCATTTCCAGAATAGAATCATCGGAAAGAATGTCACTATCCTTAATGGGGATAGGAGATGAAATAGGTTTTTCATTGAAAGCCTCGATTTTAGAAATGAGAAGACTGACATTCAATAATGTTGCACGAAGTGCTTCATCTTTGATTTCAGTGTCAGGAACTTCATCATTCTCTTCTTCTAAGCTAACAAGCTCAGAAGGTAATTCTTCCATATAACTGATGTCTCCACAAGATAACGAATCGCCATCAATAGAATCGGAGCACATCTCAACATGATTACTTTGGAAGACAAGAGGAGGAGGGATATCACACACATGATCAAGAATTCCATGTGACTCTCTTGGGATTGGGACAAGGTTCTCAACACTAGACTTTATGAATTCGTCCGATTCCTTTTCAGAACAAGTCAAGAAGCTCATCCCCATGTTCGAGAGTGAGTGGGAGCTTCGGGTGTGATAGCAGCTTGTTTGAGAATGAATCTCAACCGCTGGATATCATCCGATGAACTTGATGAATCTTCAAGTGTATCCTCATCATCATCCGCCATCGAATAAAATGAAATTGAGAGCTAGATCCGCTCGCTTTTTCTTTTGCAAGTGATTCCCTAATAGATTTTTCAAAGGCAATTTGGGAATTTATTTTAGCAATCCGCTCTTCAGCTAGCAATTCTTCCATGGATTTCTCATGTGAATTTTGAATGACGGGACATTGTGAGAGTGGAGATTTGTCAAACCGAAGGTTGACATTGATAATCATCATGAGGACCCCACAATATACACAAGAAAACGGGAACATTATGAAATGCGCCTTATTGAACTCCTCACCTCTTTTCAAGAACTCCGTAAGCTCTAGATAAGTGTCTTGTTGGGTTTGCTGAGGAGTTTGAGTCATTTGGCACCGTGGAGGTTGGTCGTGATATGGATAGTCGTAATTGTTACAAGGAAATGGATTCCGTGTTTGACAATCGAAATGAAATGGGGACCTCCACAGCTTCTCACAACAAAATGATTGTTGTGGCTAGTCATGTGAATAATATGGAATTTGGTCATTTCCAAAGTCCTCGAGTGTTACCGTAAAACTGCTCGAGACAAACGTGTTTCTGGATTGACACTCAAATCCTTGGTGAGGACCTCCACAAAATTCACAAAGCAGCTATGTTGATTATATGAAGATGAGTCGGCTGGTGGGTACTTGAAAAGTTTGAGGGTCGTTAAATGAGTTCAGATTAGGATCATAATCAAATGAATTCCTCGAACCACAAAACAAACAACTCCCGCTACTTAATATCATTACCACACCGCATAACACGCATACACCAACGCATGGTGAACCATAAAGAGGCTCACCACAACCGACACAAGGAATAAACGATTCTTTTTGAGAATTATGAGAAGGAATCTGATTATTCAAAGAATCAACAAAACCAACATGGTGATCTGAATGACTATCAAGTCTCAAAGAACATTTTGAAAAATCAGGAGGTGGGACAAGTGGTGTGCTCTGAGAGCTAGCAATTTCCACCACTTCCGTTATGGTCTCCTGTTCTGGTTCTTGAGAAACGTGAAGATTAGGCAAGTCATTCTTGCTAGTCACCGGTCTACATTCTGCATGTTTGCTTTTAACCGTAAATCGTGAAAGTTTAGAATCAATTCTAGACGGTTTAGGAGCAATTGAGGGATTAGATCTTTGGATAACCGTAGGTTGGACGTATTTAGCACTTCCTTTATTAGAGGGAAGTACCTGGTCCTTTGTCACCCCGGTTTCTCTTTCCATTTCCTATGCAGAATTAATGGATTATCACGAACAACACGAATTCTTGACATTTGTGATAAAGTCTGAAGTTTTTCACTTCGGCCCCAATTCATCGCAATGAGATATTCCATGAGAATAGAAGAAGTTAGAATCAAATGGATAGAGGGTAAAGGGATAAAGAATTAAAAAGGGTAAGAGGGTAAAGAGGAATATTTTTGGGTTTTTGGATAAACATTTTGTAAAAACAAATGATGAAAATCTTTTTGGGTTTTTTGATTTTAAATATATAGATGGTATAAACAAGGAGTGATTATTCAAATCACTAATCTGCTAAACATAAGACTATTAGCACTGCTCCCCGGCAGCGGCGCCAAAATTTGATCCGTGCTGAACCGTCAAGTTTTATCACGCAAGCCTGCCACTTGTGAATGGCCGATCGTAACAAACTTAAAACAGTTTAAGCGCAAATGAAATGAAGATCGAGAGTATAGTGTTTCCCAGTGTCGTTAAGTCCCAACGAGCTGTGCGAGAATAGTCAAACGTAAAGTAATCGAGAGGATTTGAACGGGAGAGGATAGTGATTGATCTATACCTAAAGAGAAAGCCCATAAACTACAGGGGCTTAAATGCAAATTAAAAAAAGTTAAAAAGATAAAAAATATTAAATAAACGCTATCACTATTTGCAAAATGATGAACGTTTAAAACTTAAAACTTACGCTTAAATAAAACTTACGTGAAACGCATAAAATAAAAACGTGAAACTTACACAATATTAATCCTAAAAATATGAAAATGACATTTTTACAAACCTAATGATAAAAGAAAATTATTAGAAAAAGAAAATTATTTTTATAACTATTTAATTAAGTATTATTAATTAAAAACTATTTTTAACTATTAAATAATAACCTAAAAGACAAGAAAATAGGAAATAAAGCTAGAAAAATAAAATTATGACTTAGAAAAATCTAAAATAACAAAATAGAATTTTCAAAACTATTTTTATATTTTTCTCGATTATTTTTGAATTTTCTAAGAATTAAAAACTATTTAAAACTAATTAAATTACTTAAAAATACAAATTAAACTATGAAAAATCTGGAAAATTACTTTTTTTACTTTTTATATTTATCTTAACTTAAGAAAAATGAAAAATTATTTTTTTTTGAAACTTTTCTTAATTTTTGTATTAAATGCTATTTAAAAAGGCCTAAAATTAATTTAAATGCGTAAAAATATCAAACAAGCTTGGAAAAATCTGAAGAATTCAGGAAAAGCTTAAAATAATATGAGGATTCTAGGAAAATGGAAAACAAGGGCTTGTTTGGAGGAATTTGAATCGATGTACAAGTGCTTATTGAAATAAGCACTTGAATAAGCTAAGAAGCATCAAAGAGCACCAAACTGAAACAACAGCTACAATAACCTAAAACTACCTAAATGCAACAAGAATAAACAAGCTATAACCACAGGATTGCAATCTACAAAGGATTTGATGAAATGAGCTTAAGGCTAAAAACAGCTTTTAGTGGCTACTTGGACATGGAAATAAGCACCCAAATAAGCTAGCAACCAAAAACCAAAACTTGTAACTTACACTAGACCTGGGTGAGAGCTTATAAACCAAATTACAGACCTAGACAAGCTCAAATGAGACTTGTGCAAGCCCCAGTAAAACCTCAGATAACCCCTGCAGGTGCTCAAGGTTCTCGCATTGTGGATTTAGTCCCATTTTGACAAGTTATTTAAGAGCTTAAAGAAAATTTACAAAAATATGAAAAAATCACAACAATAAACTAGACCAAGTGAACTTTTTAAAGCCACAAGTTTCACTTAAAATGACTTTAAATGAATCCAAGAAAATTCATCCTTTTGGGCTCAAAATGAGTTTTCAATGTTTTTGACTTTTTGACAAAACTAAAAAATTGACTAACTTGAATTTTAATCTCAATTTAAGGACTGATATAGAAGTAATAAGGTTAAATGAGACTACAACAAGTTGTATTTATGAATTATGAACACAAAATAAACTTTTGATTCTCCAAAATCCAACAAGAAGCACATTAAGACAGAGTTCATGTGGATTTGACTTTTTTGAGTTGTAGACTCAAATTAAAGACAGATATGAGCATGAAATAGCTACACAAGCATGAAACAAAGAAACCAACCACGCACAAACCTTAAAGACAGATTAAAGAGCACATCCAAACACACCTATAAACACTGATTTGCAACTAAAATAAACCAATCTACTGAACAAGCAAGTAATAAGGATCAAGATGAGGTTTACTGTCCTAAATACAACTTAATAAACAAGTTTTAACTATTGGTGACCACAAATAAACATTCAAGCATAATATGCAAATTAGAGCTAAAAATGAAAATGAGACAAACAATACTCACAAGAGGTCCAAATTGCTTGCAGTGCTAGAACCAAACCAAACCTATTCTAATTTACCCTAATCCAACCTATATCCATGCTGCATCAACCCAATATCCATTTCCTCTTCAATTTTTGCCCATTTTGACTTTCATTGACCAAATTCCAAAAGTGTTTGCAACTTGAAAGAAGCTTGTAAAAAGCTATGACAAGCTTATAGAAGCTTGTTGGAGATCAAAACTAAGCTGCTATAGGCTTTGACAAAAGAGTTTGAAAATGAAAATTCCAACAGTAAACACAAGAATGAGAACTTTAACCAAACTTTGAATTTGATCCTTAAAACAGATTACAATGATAACTTAACTTGAGTTTGAATCATTAAAACAAAAGATTACATATTTTAAACTAAACTAAGACATTTATTAAAAATACGACATAAAGAAAAACTTTAAAAACTAACTACTCCTTTTTTCTTGTTTCTTCTTCCTTTTTATACACCCAAAAAGCTTCCACGTGTCTTCTTGATCAAATCCCACCACTTCTTTAAGCCAATAGATGAGTTTTAAGTGGTTTTGGTCACTTTATGCTTTGGCGGAAAAGCTCATTTGACTTATGTGGACTCTCAGACTGCAACTAGGGGGGGTGGATAGGTGTAATGATTATGGAGGAGGGGGGAAGGGATAAGGTGATGGGAGAGGTGTTGGGAGAAGGAATTGCAGGCAAGTAGTGGGAGGACAGGGATAAGGTGGAGGTGGCGGGAAGGGTGAGGTGTTTGACTAGGGGGTTCAAAAAGGTTATATGGCAGGGGGTCATAAGGGTTTTGGCAGGGGATCAAAATGGGTAAAGGGTCATTGGATTGGTTTAGATAACAAGGACCAAAGTTGTAATTCTGCCAAACTAGAGGGACCAAAACTGCCATTTCTCCAAAGTTAACACAAGGGTCACTTTTGACAAGTTTTGAAAGTACAAGTACCATTTTTGACATTTTCAAATTCTCAAAGGACTAAACCTGACAATTTTGAAAGTTAAAGGACCTAAGTTGTAATTTTGTAAATTTAAATCTCAAGGACCAATTTTGACAACTTAGGAATCCCTAGGGACTCAAAATGATATTTTTCTTTATTTTGATTTACCAGGGACTGTTTTTGACAACTTTTAAAACTTGGGGACTAAAACGCCAATTATGCAAACTTTATAATGCTTTTCACCGATTTTGATATTTTTGCTTCTAAAACACATAAAACACTTATTTGTGATATTTTTATCATTTTGATGTATTTCTGAGTGTTTTCAGATGTTTTTGCAGTTTAAATTGTACAAAAATGATGAGTATTTAGACACTCATCAATAAACAAAAGACAAAACTGCATAAACTACAAAAACTGGAATAAACTGAAAATAGACTGCATTGAAGTTAAAAAGTTGCAAGAAATGTAAATGAAAAAAAAAATTAAAGATGGGAACAGAACATAGAATTCCAGACTAAAACTAAAATCTAAATTAGAACTAAAAAACTAAAAACTGACTAAAAAACTAACTACTGCCACATAATGGCTAAAGGCTTATTTATACTAAGGCTTCTTGGCTCTTCTCTCTTCTGGCTTCTCTCTTCTCTCCTCAATTCCCAACAAAAACATTAGCCATTGGATTGGTCAAAGTGCTCCAAGCCGTTGATGTGAATTTGGCGCCAAAAAAGTCTTAGCAATTGGGTCTGTGACTTTTGAGACAGGGAATGGGAGTATTTAATTGTCTTTGGTATGTTGTGGAGGTGGAGGGGACAAGGTTTAAGAGTTTGTGAGCTGGAACCTGCAATTTCCTGATTTCTTGAAAGGCTTAAACTGCAATTTTTCCAAAGTTAACACAAGGACCGATTATGCCATTTATAAATAGTACAAGGGTTATATTTATTAATTTTCCATTTTAAATAACCCAGGGACCATTTTTGACATTTTTCAAAGTTGAGGGACCAAAGTTGTAAATATGCAATTTTAACTTCAAAGGACTATTTCTAACAACTTGTGAATCCCCAAGGACCTTTAATGATATTTTACAAGTTTTGAATTACCAGGGACTAGTTTTGCCAATTTATGAAAGTTTAGGGACTGAAACTGTAAATTATGTAAACTTTGTTGTTTTTCATCAGTTTTCAATCCTTTTGCACTTGAAATACATAAAAATACATTTCCATGATATTTGTAGCATTTATATGGTCATTTGCGTGTTTTTGGACATTTTTGTTGGTTTAAATAATATAAAATATATGTGTATTTAGACACATATCAAATCCCCCACACTAAACTATTGCTAGTCCCTAGCAATCTTTTATGAAAATTTAATGGATTTAAGTCTCTTTACCAAAAGCCATTACTTCTGGAGTAGCCAATTGTTTCAGTTCAATTAAGAACCTTGGTACAATGATAACCAAATGATTTTGAGCAAACCACCACCTTTCAACGGTTTTGATTTGTCTTTACCGTAAGCCGCTTGCTTCTGGACTAGCCAACTCTTAGATAAAATATCTTTGGTGAGTCGACCAATTATGGTTTTCCAACCGCCTTTACCACAAGCTATAAACTTGCGGGCTAGCCAACTCTTCACTAATTAAAGATATGGTGAGATGAACACCATACAATTTTGGGCAAATTGCAAGCCGTCAACGGATTTGAGATATCTTTACAAGAGCCGTTTGCTCCTGGATTAGCCAATCCTTTTGTTTATTAGACATGGCGGATCGATAATCAGTAAGTTGAGTAAGTGCAAAACACTTACTCCAAAAACAAATTTGGCCAAAAATAGGGGAATTGGGTGGTATAATTACATGATAAAATTCGTGAGAATTCCCCCACACTAGAAATGAATATTGCCCTCAATATTCAAAGTACCGACAGTTATGCCGAAACATAGAACGTAAAAGGGAAATACTACGCCATTTTTGTGATTTTTTTTTTTTATGATTAAAATTTATATATACAAATGGGGCAACTCCCCCACACTAGGGTGGTACACACGGGTGAAAACCCATGTTTAACTATCGTTTTTGATTACCGAGTCGCTAGCTTGACTCGACCCCGAATTAATTTGTTCATGGGGAAGTAAGTGGAAGAGACAATCTCCATCGGACTTTCATTCAAGATGTTTGTATAAACATTGAAGTACGTGAAAGTTCCACACCGATGAGGTATACATAGAACCGTCTCACAAATGATAAATGAAAATGCCGGGGTCAAAGATAATGTCTTCATTCCCGAAGGAGTGAAGAACAGTGAGAAGCCACGGATAGGTGAAGAAAAGAAAGAAAGTCATGATGAAAATCATGACTAACTCATCTTCATCAGAAGGAGAATTCATAATTTCTGGATCATGAATCTCATCATTTAAGCTCATTTGATCTAGACATATCCCGGGTGTGTCTAGATCAAAGTAGAAGTTATCATACTCCGGTAGAGATATGATATGAGTGAGTTCACAGGAGAACTCTTCGTGAAGAGAATCAATCACAAGATGTAAATTTGTGAATTCTTGTTTCACATCACTATCCTCTATCTGAGTATCAAAGAGTGGATTCTCAGAAATTAAAGTGAATTCAGAGTCTAATTCAAATAGAGGATTAGTGAGAGTTGTTTTGAACGCTTCAGGAACAAAGTGATCAACATTCTCTATTGGACTGTTGGGATAAGAAGTGAGTGAACGATCATTATAAGCGAGACTTTCAATTTCTCCCAGATCGGCTTCGAAATCAAAGAGACCATCGCCACTTTCTGATGAAAGTGGACTGATGTGAGTGAGTTCATCGGTGAACTCCTCAAGAAAAGGATCGACTGGGAGTGATGCCTCAACATACTTGATGTTTCCATAAGAAGCACAATCGTCGCTAAGATCATAGAAAGTTTCAAAATGATCTTTTGAACACTCAAGAAGGGAAAGAGAATCACACATATGATCGAATTCCCGTGACTCTCTCGGGATCGGGACATGGTTCTCAACACTAGACTTTATGAATTCGTCCGATTCCTTTTCAGTGAACAAAGGTCAAGATGCTCATACCCCATGTTCAGAGAGTGAGTGGGAATATCGGGTGTGATAACAACAGACCGAGGGAGTTGAGAAGGACTAGCATACATATGTTTTATACTTTCCATTTGTTCTTCTAGTAATTCCATCAAAGTCTTTTCTCCCTGATTTTTCATGGAAGGAATTTCAACTGATGAACTTGATGAATCTTTATAGAATTGAAGGATATCAAGGTTATCCTCATCATCACCGCCATCGAATAAAACGAAATTGAGAGCTAGATCTGGCAGCTTTTTCTTTTGCAATTGATTCCCTAATAGATTTTTCAAAGGCAATTTGGGAATCTAATTTAGCAGCCCGCTCTTCGGCTAACAAAACTTCCATGGATTTTTATTTGGATTATCTTGGGATTCCTTCAAATCTTTCACTAAATCCAAAAGATCAAGGAGAAGATTTTGAGGAAGTGGATCAGGCCGAGGTGGTGCCTGATTCATTTGATACTGTGGAGGTTGGTCTTGAAATGTATAGTCGTAATTGTTGCAAGGAAATGGGTTCCCTTTTGACAATCCGAAGCTAGAGTGAGGACATCCACAATACTCACAACAGTAAAACTGATGTGGCTGTGAGTTATATGTGTTGTAGTCATAATTGTTATCAGGAACCTGCTCATAGACAAGCGTGTTTCCCGATTGACAATCGAATCGTAGTGTGAACCACCACATCACAACAAGAAAACTGTTGAGTCTCACAGGTGGTAGCCGATGGAATAAACCGCTGTGTTATGGTAGGAATAGGGATCCCGTTATAGACGACCCGCTTCCTGACTCCACCATGCTACAACCGACAATTGCCACCATTATGAGGACCACCACACCATTGACAACCAAGAGGGTGAGGATGAGACATAGAAAGAATCATATGGTTTTAGAGGGTAAGAAATGAAGAATCAAAAGGGTAAGAGGGTAAAGATGAATATTTTTGGGATTTTTGGAAAACATGTTGTAAAAACAAAGAATGAAAACATTTTTGGTAATCGATTAGTCAAACGAATTAACTTCACGATAATTTTGGTTTTTTATGAAAATAAGGAAATATGGACAAAGATGGTAAATATACAATGGGTGTATATTCAACAATCACTGATCGGGTGAATATTGAATAGGAAAAGGTTATGATTGATTTTACACTAAGGAATCTGAATCTATTTAAGACTTTGAAGTCATTTTAATTCTATTCTTAAAAACGTTTAACGTTTAAAATCTAAAACGTACGTTTAAATTAAAAACTACGTAACGTACGAAATAAAACGTGAATTTTAAGAAATAAAAGGCCTACAAATATGAAAATGATATTTTTACAATCCTAATAATAAAAGAAAATTATTAGAAAAAGAAAATTATTTTTTTAAAACTATTATTTAATTATTATTAATTAAAAACTATTTTTAACTATTTAATAATATCCTAAAATATAATAAAATATGAAATAAAGCTATAAAAGTGAACATATGACTTAGAAAAATCTAAAATATCATAAAACTAATTTTAAAACTGAAAATATATTTTTTAGACTTTTTAAATAATTATTATTAATTAAAAACTAATTTAAACTAATTAAAATTAAGAAAAATAACAAATGAACAGTAAAAATTATGAGACTTTACAGGAAAATCTAAAATATTATTCTAAGCCTGGGAAAAATATAAAAAGTTAAATAAGCCCACTAATAAGCTGAATTGGGCAAATAAGCGGTTTAAATAAGCACTTGAAATAAGCTAAAAGCTAACTATAAGCTACCATAAGCTACTAAAGCCTAAATCTAACCTAAAATGAGCTAATGCAACTGATTGAGAAGTAAAAAGCACAAGCTACGTAAAAAAACTCACACCATTTTAATAACTATATGTCAAACGGCCTTTAAGGCCCTACTTTAAGCACTATATTAAGCTATCTAGAAAAATCACAAAAATAAACTAAAAATACCTAGTTGTAGATCACCAACCAAAGATCTTGTATCCCAAATTTCAGCTCAAATGGACTTATAACGAATCTGTGAAAATTCCACAAAGTTTGGCAAAAATCTCTTTGCAAAAACAATAACCAAACACCCCTTAGCAGGTTTTAAGCACGAAATGAAGCATGAAAAACAGTTTGGATGGAGAAAGAAGATATAGCTAACATGTGAACCTAAGTTGGAATAAGCTACAAACAAAGAAACAAAGCTAAAAATATGAGGATAAGCAGTTGGCAATGATAAGCTATCTAGGGCGACCTTAAGACTAAACATATGAACGAATAAGCAAAGAAAGGGCTGATTGTCACTGACCGCCAAGACTACAGCCTTAAACGAGCAAAATGGTGGACTTTTTGGGCTTAAAAATAAGCAACAAGTTGGGCTCTAAAGGCAATAATAAGCTAACACCAGTCCACGTCTACCTACAGGCTATCTCTGAAACAGAAATTGTATTCTAACTCTACTCTATCTACCCTGAATTCGAGCTTGAAAAAGATAAAATGGTTACTGATGAGTTGCTGTAACAGAACATCAAAACAGCCCACTTGGGCTTCTTGAAGGCCAAAAATAAGCAAGTGATTAAGCTCTAAAATCCCAATCAAACCCAGAGATACCAAATCCCTACTACTCACTTCATATAAAATCACAATCAAATCTTAATCCTAAGTCTAACCTATCTAGGACTAAAATTAAAAGTGAGACTGTTGGGGTTGCAAAGGACACAAAAGGGAGAACTTCAAAATTTATTCTAAAGCTATTCTATTAACTCTAAACTATTGAATCAGCTAAACTATCATCACAACAACAAAGCTACTTCAAGAACTCAACATGGGTAAAAAGTGATTTTTGACCCAAGGCATCTGCAAATCCAAACAGCCGTACTGGGCAGAAGAGGGTTTCTGAAATGGAACAGGTTTAACAAAAAGCTTCAAACATTACTGAAAACAAAATTTAGATTACCATGACAGATTTCAAGAACATAAACAAAAGACAAAACTGCATAAACTACAAAAACTGGAATAAACTGAAAATAGACTGCATTGAAGTTAAAAAGTTGCAAGAAATGTAAATGAAAAAAAAATTAAAGATGGGAACAGAACATAGAATTCCAGACTAAAACTAAAATCTAAATTAGAACTAAAAAACTAAAAACTGACTAAAAAACTAACTACTGCCACATAATGGCTAAAGGCTTATTTATACTAAGGCTTCTTGTCTCTTCTCTCTTCTGGCTTCTCTCTTCTCTCCTCAATTCCCAACAAAAATATTAGCCATTGGATTGGTCAAAGTGCTCCAAGCCGTTGATGTGAATTTGGCGCCAAAAAAGTCTTAGCAATTGGGTCTGTGACTTTTGAGACAGGGAATGGGAGTATTTAATTGTCTTTGGTATGTTGTGGAGGTGGAGGGGACAAGGTTTAAGAGTTTGTGAGCTGGAAGCATGGGAGACAGGTGTGGTAGTTTTGCAGGTGGAGAAGAAAGGTGAGAAACGTGGAAGGAGGGAGTTGGGTTGGTCAAAAGAAAAAGGGTGGGCTTGGTTTTATTATTGGATTTGTTTGTTTGTTTAGTTAATAAAACACAAGGACCATTCTTGTAATTTCCTGATTTCTTGAAGGGTTAAACCTGCAATTTTTCCAAAGTTAACACAAGGACCGATTATGCCATTTATAAATAGTACAAGGGTTATATTTATTAATTTTCCATTTTAAATAACCCAGGGACCATTTTTGACATTTTTCAAAGTTGAGGGACCAAAGTTGTAAATATGCAATTTTAACTTCAAAGGACTATTTCTAACAACTTGTGAATCCCCAAGGACCTTTAATGATATTTTACAAGTTTTGAATTACCAGGGACTAGTTTTGCCAATTTATGAAAGTTTAGGGACCGAAATCAGAAATTATGTAAACTTTGTTGTTTTCATCAGTTTTCAATCCTTTTGCACTTGAAATACATAAAAACACATTTCCATGATATTTGTAGCATTTATATGGTCATTTGCGTGTTTTTGGACATTTTTGTGGGTTTAAATAATATAAAATATATGTGTATTTAGACACATATCAATTTCGTACAAAAGCGGACCCATGTTTTCCAAGCTTAAGTTCTAACTCATATTTTTCTTTTAAAGCATTATAATAAGGTGCATGAGCTAAGACCTCAAGAATCGGTTTTTCTTGATGGAGTTCCTTGTACTCCTCTAAACTAGGTTTGGATTCTTGGTTGACGGGTTTCTCAAGAGTAGGTTCTACCAATGGTGCAGGGCCTTGGTACCTCATTTTGGATGGCTTGGAACCCTTTTTGATAGCATTTACCGAGTGAACCGCTTGGGTGTGAGGGCGTGGATGTGCATTCTCCCATGGTGAACAAGAACATGAAGTCGATTTAAATCGAATTCACTTTTGGGTTCTTTATAGTATCACTTGGGAGTGCTCCAACTTCCCGCTCATTGAAGGCTTTTAAGAGGGCATCAAGCTTGTTTGTCATCTCGCCTTGTCTTTGCTTAAAATCGGCTTCAAGCTTAGTCAATCGAGTCTCTTGAGATGACAGGAATCTAGATGCAATTGCCTCAAGATTAGTGGGTTCCTGGTGTTTAGAGAATTGAACCTATTAGGTGGACTAGATGAGCTTTGGGGTGTGCTTTAGTTTTGGTTCCACTTAAGGTTAGGGTGATTTTTCCACGAGGGGTTTTAAGAATTTCCTAAGTTGTTTTGTTCGGGCTTGAAAGTGTACCACTTCTCTCCTGCTCCGTCGGTACGCACGGAGGCGTAGTCCGCAAAAGCTTGTTCGGGGAGTCTTGTGCAATCACGAGTGTCATGGGGACCACTACATAACTCACAAGGTAGAGTGATTTTATTCACTTGATGCGAAGACTTAGGATTTTCGTAGGAACTCATTAGGAATTTAACTTGATCTTCAAGTTCGATCATCCTACGGTCGGAAGATTGTGAGTCAATGGGAGGCAAAGAGATTGCCTTAACGGTTTTGGGCAACTCACGGAGGTCATTCCAACTTTCGTTGTCATAGAGAGCAAGGTCCTCTATTATACCCCATGATTATTCCGCGGTGAGATCACTAAGTTTTCCACCGGCCGCTTGGTCAATGGATCGCTTGGTGAGGAAGTTGACATGATCATAAAAGATTTGGACTTGAAGCCAAAGATCAATGCCGTGATGAGGGACTTTATGAAGTAAGTCCTTGAATCGAGTCCATGCTTCGTAGAGAGATTCATTTTGACGTTGTTGGAACATCAAGATGTCATTCCAAAGTTTAGTGGTTCTCCCCGGTGGGAAAAATTGAGCAAGGAAACGAGAGGTGAGATCATCCCAACTTGAGATGGAACCGGCGGGAAGTCGCTCAAGCCAATTACTAGCTTGGTCCCGTAGAGAAAATTGGAAGAGATGCAGCGCTGGTCTCCCGAGTAGTTGCATCAAGGTCGATGGAATCGACAATTTTAAGGAAATCCCTTAGATGCTGATTTGGATCTTTGGAACGAAGTCCATGGAATGCACATCCATTTTGCACCAACCGGATGGTGTCGGATCGCAGGCCGTAGTTTGGGCTTGGTCGGGAAGCTCAATGGTGTTCCTATAGCCTAGGTGGCTTGGTCTCGAGTATTCACCAAGAGTACGGGCTCTTGGCGGGTCAATTGGTGGTGGGTTGATGAATGGTGGGTGGTTATCACCTTCCATGATGAAAAGTGATGGGATTACGAACAAAGGTCACGAAGAAGGGGGATAGACTAAGAGAAAGCTAAAAATGAGAAAAATTTACTTGATAGGAATCAAGCAAAGAAACCTAAACGAGGTGTACTACTAACTAGCTATTCTATTCCCCGGCATCGGCGCCAAAAACTTGATAACGCTACACGCGTCGTTCGGGGTCAAAGGAACTTCCTTTTCGTCGAGCAAGTTTTTCAACACCCTAGGCAGTGAACCTAATCGTTGTAGTGTAGTATTAGGGTAAGCCACGGGTATTGATATCATTCTCTAGGGGAATAGGAATGCTAGTGAGAAGTTACTACGCTAAGGTTGGGGTTGAGGAAGATTATTTTTTTTATCTTTTTATATATTTTAGGAAATTGAAAGGTACGAATCTCGGGGTTTGGATTTGGGGGTTGGTATTTTTACCGATTACTCTACTTATCTAATTATCTAATCTAAGGTGTATGTAGTCTATGTCTAATTATTGTGTGCTCGTATGATAGTTTAAAGATGTGTTTACTTAGGTTTTACTACTCCTTAATAATCTCCTATTTGTGGTTGAATTGTCACGTCCTTATTCTTAGTTGCGTTGTGTGTCTAAAGTTGTAGGGTATGCGTTTCTCCCTAACTCTTTGAACTTACCAAATGGTCTCGTCTACAAAACCCACCAGGGATAATAAACTCTTACTCTAAGGCACTCTTTGGATGGTTTAGCTTACAACTACTCAATGAGTTATATTCTAAGGTTCACAAAGATTTAATCAAACATTAAGTACACAACGAATGACCTATCGCATTACTAGATCATTAACAAACTAAGATAAGAGACAACCAATCAATATTCAATAATTAAGTTTCATATTCCCTAAGCAAACACAAAAGTAAATTAGCCGGACATGGAGAACATGCAATCATACACACAAATAATCAAAGACATAATTGAATTAATGAAGTAAAACACTTATCTTGGTGTAAGATAGGGTTTGGAACCCTAAAATACTGTACAAGACATGCCTTTTGGTTCGGTTTAGGTTTTTACTCCAAAAGACTACACACTAATACGGAAAAATTCGGATTCTATATATAAGATTACACATGCGACGGCGTCACCTTATGTTTTGTGACGCCGTGTCGCCTTCATTAGGGTTTCGCTTGGCCACGTTAGACTTGCGACGGCGCTACCTTGTGCTTGTGACGCTGTCCTCTTCAAATTCGACGCCGATTGCATCTAGGCCGTCTGAGTTGCGACGGCCTACTCTTTATAACTTGACGTCGTCACTTGAAAATAGGAGTTTTGGCTTCTGTCCCGTCACAAAATCCTCCGACGGCGTCGCAGATAAGCAGTGACGCCGCCACCTTGTATTTTCAGCAGCTGGAGTGTCTCGATTCTTGACTTTGGCTATTTTCTTCAGATATCCGCGCTTTTCGTCCAAATAAGTGCCATTACAGCAATTTGCCTTCAAGAGACCTAAAAAGTGAAAAGGAACGATATTAAGTAATAACGGATACAAAAGTGATCAAATAAAGACTTAAATGACCCCTCAAAAAGGTACATTTTAAAACCTTATCAAACATGCAGACTTGATTTTGAGAAACAAAGATTAATGGATTATGTTTTCCAACATAATATATACATATAAACACAACGAGAATATATGCAAATTTCAATTTAATACACATACAATCAGAAGCATTTGAGGGGGTAATGTATTTGGGGTTAATGCTGTTAAGTTTGCGGTTTCGGTTGATGATGCGATTGGATTTGATTTTGGGAGGAAATTGGAGAGGAGAGTTGAGGAATTGTGTGAGGAGATTGTGGAGTGGGCTGAGAGGAAACAGGATTATAGGAGGGTGGGCGGGAGCGGATGTTGGTGTTTCATACTTTTAGTAATACGAGTTGGCTTGCGTCATGTGTATGTTGTTATTTCGTTTTAATTTACATTAGACTTATTATTTTTATATTATGATTGCTTTTTAAAATTTTGTATATTGTTATTAGGGGTGTCAATCGGGTCGGGTTGGTCGGGTCATTCGGGTCGGGTCGAAGTCGGGTCAAGACTAAAAAAACATACCCGAACCCGACCATATTTGAACTCGGGTTGGTCGGTTCGGGTCAATTCGGGTCGGGTCAAGTCGGGTTCGGGTATGTGCCATTTAATTGTAACTATGCAAATGCATGCAACCATCCATGGTAACAAGCTAATATGTCATGAAGTGTATAACTAGTTATGAAATGAATAATTGAGCAGCGTTTATGTTGGAGACTTGCAGACTATGTATCTTGTAGAAAGGAAAAATAAAACATATATATCAGACGAGTTCAGTGAAATATACCTTTAAGTACAGACTAACAATTAACTAACACTTTCATTTTTCATGAATATCTTTTATAAATACTTTCTATAACTTTCACTAACTAACATCACATCTATATATATTTAGCAAACACAACATATATAGGTGTTGATTATAATACTATAAAAAACAAAAAATGATTCAACATATTGCAACAATGCACATGTCCCACACATCCAAAACTGCAGTAGCAAATATAACCAATATGATATTGAGTACAGATGCAGAGGAAAAAAAAAACTCTGGTTAGTCGGGTTGACCCGAACCCGAATAGACAAGTATTTTAAACCCGATACCCGACCCTAGTTCATAATCGGGTTGACCCGAGTTAGATTTTGGACCCGAGTAACCCGACCCGATTATCCTTATTTGGGTTCGGGTCCGGGTCGGGTTGGGATTTATGACACCCCTAATTGTTATTGTGTTTTTATATAACAGATAGTTTGCAGGGTGTTTATGATTGCTTATTATAACAATTTATATGGTTATTGTGTTTTAAGGGAGTGTTTGTGTTAGCTTATTTTAAGGGTTCGGCCGATTCGTATCCTGAGGGTTTGTGGTTTTTGCTTTTATGCACGTAATATATTTATTACTGATAAATCTACATCATAGTTGATTACCGTTTTATCCTTCTATGAGAATATTATCGCATTCTCATTTTCATTTCATTTCGTCACTCTTATCTCATTTTCGCTTGTGTGTTCCTTTTAGTGTGCACCGGTGTTACCCTTCAACATTCTGTTCCTTTTATGTACTTAATATATTTATCTCTGATAAATATACACCCTGATTAATTACCATTTAACCCTTCTATAAGAATATATCGTATTCTTCATTTTCATTTCATTTCGTCACTCTTTTCTGTTTTCCACTTATGTGTTCTTTTTAGCATGCGCCATTGTTACCCTTCAGCATTTTTTTTGAAGACTAGTTGTGAGAGACACCGTTCTTTGCATACTAATCCTTTCAATTACAACCACATAAACAAGTAACTTTAAGGCTGCACAAACAAAACAAGTTGTCTCCTAAATACTATGGCCCTTTTCAACCGGTGGACAAGTGTGGCGAAGTTGCTTATAAACTATTGTTAGCAGAAACTGCTACAATACGCAATGTTTTTCATGTTTCCCAATTGAAAGCTTTCAAAGGCAAAAAAAACACTCCTATATTCCACTACAACATTGAACAAATGAAGGTCTGGTTACTGGACTACCTATAGGTGCTTTGGACATGAAGATAGCTAAGGTTGGAAATAAATTTGTGGTCCATTAGTTGATTCAGTGGTCTAATAGTATTGTAGATGATGATACTTAGGAAATATCTACTCACATTCAAGGTGAGTTTCCTGCTTTCAATGTGGATTCTTGAGGAAAAAGAATGTTTTCAAGGAGGGTGGATTGATATGAGCCAAGTGAAGACTCACGTGCCCTGCATGTGAATAGTTGAAAACCAGTTAATAGTATTTTGGCGGGAAAAGTCGTTACATAATTTTCCCTTTCCCCTGTTTTGTATAAATATTTTTGTATTTTCATTCAAGAACTTGTAACTGAATTATCTCTTTACCCAAATCAATCAATAACAAATCGTTTCACCATTTATCTTCAATCTTTGTTCTTAATTCAGTGAGATTCAGGTCAATTGGTTTCTAATTCTTCAATTCATATTGAAATCTAGAATTGGATCACATCAAATATCAAACAACAACCTTGAGTACTTTTGTTGTTGGTGTAGAAAGTGGTAAGTAAAGTATAGCCTCAAATATGGATGATGTTCTTGATATTACTATTGAAGACTCAGTGAGACCAAAAATAGGTGAACATGGTTGACTCGCCATTAATCGAGTATGTTTATGTGTTTTCCTTACCTCAAGATTTGTTTATCTTTCACTTATTTGTTACGCTATTAATTTGTCTATTTGAATTTTTTAGGCAAGTACCAACAAAATACAGTACAAGCTAAAATTGAGATACAAAAGCATCTTTAAGTCAGTCAAGAACACATGTAGGAGAAAGGGTTCTGCTTGGCTATATTTGTGGTTTCCGGATTATGTCATGTTGCATCTCTCATATACTTATGTTTGTTCTGACTTGGAATATTGTGGGTATAAAAATATAAAGTATCAAGTTAGTCGCGAGATGTCTTTTGGCATAAAAATTAAGGATACAACGGGCTTACGGAGAGGTGATTCAAGAAGTAGAAATATAGCAAATTAAGGTATTTATGAAGGATGAACAATTTAGCAATGTTGATGTAAGTGTTGAAAAAAATTGTACTTACACTACAAAAAAAATGACTTTTAGTGACACCATTTTTAATGACACACAAAAAAAAGTGTAAGTGAAAGTACATGTTTACTTACACTTTAAAAAAAAATGTAAGCAAAAGTTTAGTTTCGCCCACACTTTTCAAAAAGTGTAAGCAAAAGTTTAATTTTTACCCACACTTTACATAAAATGTAAGCAAAAGTCTAGTTATGCCTACACTTTTTGAAAAGTGTGAGCAAAAGTCTAATTTATACACACACTTTACATAAAGTGTAAGCAGAAGTCTAGTTATGCCTACACTTTTAGAAAAGTGTGAGCAAAAGTCTAATTTATACACACACTTTACATGAAATATGAGAAAAAGTGTAGTTTTACTCACATTTTTTCTAAAAAGTGTAAGTAATAGTTTCATTTTTACTTTTACCCACACTTTTTTAAAAGTGTGAGCAAAAGTGTAGTTTTTATTAAAAATAAATGTTATTAAAAGTCTACCTTGTATCTGTACTTGTTGAAAAATGTAAATACGAGGCTCGCTTTTGTTTACAAGATCATTAAATTTTAAATGTATTAAAGTAAAGTTTGCTTTTACCATTGTTTAAAAACCCGGGTTGACCCGGCCGGTTGAACCGCGAACTGGTTGAATGACCGGTTTGAGCGAACAAACCGGTTAAACTGTGACTGACCCGATGGCTCGGGTAGATCAATTAAAAACCGGTTTCTAAAACATTGGCTTTTACTCTTCAAATTTTTTAACTAAACATTTTATAAAAACTTTACTACTTCTAATTAGGGCTGCTCATCCTTTATTATTTTGTAAATGATAAGTTTAAATGGTTACAATGACAAGTTTTACATTTTTTAATGTTTAATAGTTACAGCCTTTCAACTTTTTGAAATGCTATATAGTTTGAATATTTTTAAATTTTACTAATTCCTTGTCACTATCATATTTGTGACACTCTTTATTAGTATATAATAAAAAAAATAATAATAATAAAATAGATGGTATTCTGTCAAACTAACAGTCACATATTACAACCGTTTGCAATTATATATTAATCTTTTCACGTTTTATTTTGAATTTTATACGAAACACTTGTCACAATATAGCATATCGTTAATTGTCTGCCGCTAGGAACATATAAAAAAAAATTAATAATTTTAATACCTTATTTTTCTCCAAAAGTGTATTATAAAGATATCTTTCTCCCCCAAATTATTTCACTTTCACTTCCTGGCACGAACTAATTTTTCCCCAAATTTACACACGCTCAAAACACACACAGTTAAACAATTTCACGAATCAATGGAAGAAGAACATGAAATCACCGATCAAAACGTTCACAGATCGATTAGTTACACTTTCCGTTAACAATTAACCGTTTTTTAGCCCTAATTTCATAACCTAGGGTTTCAAATTTTTACTTCTATAATTATGTGTTTTAACTGTGTGTGTGTGTGTGTTTTATGATGATAGAAACGACCTAGGGTTCCGACGAAAGCTTTCGACGGGATATTGAGTCGAATTAGGGACGGATTTGAGTCTGATGATGATTTCGTTGCCGAATTGGAGCCGAGTCGTCGCAAAGTGAACCGGAGTCGGCCTGCGGATGGTGCAAAGTGAACCGGAGCCGAGTTGCCGAATTGGAGCCGAGTCGGCGCAAAGTGAACCGGATGCTGCTGCTGCGGCGAAGTCTCGCCGAATTTAATCGGTATACCGCTTATTCTTATTTTCGTGGCTTTCGCTATTGTATGCGTTGTTAATCGTAGCTGTGGTGTTGCGTTAATGAATATGGAATGGCGTACATTTTGTCTGTTGTTTTTGTCGCGATAAGTTATTAGGTTAAGAGGTTGTTTATTAGGCGTATACTTCGCTATTATATGTGCCGTTAATGGTAGCCGTAACGCTATGTTAGTGGATACGGATGAAGTATGTTTGTGTGCGGACATTTCGTGTAAAATGTATAGATTGGTTCAAAATTGGAAGTTTTGTAAGTTGAGGAGTACAAAGTTACTGTGAATTTAGTAAACTTGTAATACTAAATTAGTGAGCACGGAATGTAGTAGGCCGTTTTTGTTATTATATCTATTAATGTTAGTTGTAATGCTGCGTTAATGAATATGGGATGACATATGTTTGCGTTGTGTTTGTTTTTCCGTGGTGCGAAAGTTTTTCGTGTAAATGTTCTTTCTTTATATACACTTGTAAACTGTAGTTTTATGTCAAGGTTGTTTTAAATTGTACAAAAAGGATAATCATGAAATTTTGTGGGTTATAATTTGAAAATTTCTTGCTAGTATTGTTAGAACAGTAATGTATGATGTATTATTGTATCCTACGCTTCTAAGAGCAATTGCAATGAAATATTGAGCAAAGATGTCCCGATGCTAGAGACGGAGCCCAAAATTATAATTACAAATTATAATTACATGGGCCCATCTCCGCTTAACTGCTTTTATCGCATAACTATCCTTGATATCTCCGCTAATTGTATTATAATTACCGATTTACACCCCCTACTGCAGAATCGATATATTTAGTTAATATGGCATCTTAATGCGATATTTGTATGCAATGTATTAAGGCTCATGCAAACGCGTTATTTTAAGTTTACACAGATAGTCATGATAGGCGTGTATGATTTGAAGAGCTAGCCGAGTGGGTGCTACAAAAATGTACGCTTTCAAACTGGGTATTCGTGAATAATCATTGTGACCAACTAATTGTGCGCTCATTAGTCATTAAGTAGTATAATTTTGATATGAAACTAGACAGAATGAAATCAAGTGTCATGGTTAAGCAAAGTCAAAATTAATACAATACAACAAATAACAGCAAGTTAGAGAATTCGGAAAAGAGTGTCACCACTGTCCTTCACTTTATTGATATAGATTCAGCAGCTGTTCATCACCATCAGCATATCAAAACTTCTAGTTGGCTTACAACCCATTTGACCCCTTTTAACCCGTTTGACTTGTATTAGGTTTATGTAAGCTTTTAAATCAACTTGTTATTGATAAAATTCTAACCCAAGTAAACACATTTTCATGTTACTGAATGGGGCAGTGTGTGTGTGTGTGGGTAACAGGTTAAAATGGTTGTAATTAGCAGTCTCTTGATTGTGAAATCAGGATATCACTTCTTGTAATCGTATGTCACTCTTTGCTGTCAGTTTTAAATAAATAACGCGTCTCTTGATTTATGCTAACAAATCTTTGTGGATGAAAGTGCGATAATTTGTATTGGCGAATGCTAATAAGACTTCTTATTGTAAACAGAATATTTAGGTTTGTAGTGATATCGAGAGATGGGTATTGAATAAGAAACTATTGAGCAAGCAGCAGCAGCTCGACATGAGAGATTGAAAGCTTTGAAAGCCACCCAACAGCTTCTAGAGAATCCTGAGGATGATGAAACACAAGCCAATGAGGATCAAATTACTATGCTATGATTTATGCTCTGCTGTACCAAGCCGTGCTAAATGCTAACAAATTACTAAACCTCTGCAGTGACGTTAATGTGAACTTCCGAAATTATCTTCCTCACTATAAGCAGCTTCAGGAGGGCAAGCTTGATCCACTAAAGTTACCTAAGTTTGAAGACCCTGTTGCAGCTGAACCTCCAAAGGAGGTAGGTTGGGTATTTTGATACTAGTATATACTTTTTCATTTTATTATAAGTGTATAACGAGTTTCTTAAATGTTCATTAGGATCTTTTTTTGGACATTGCATCCAAAAAACGAAACTAGAATCTTAGAAGGACGCATTAAGAAACTTGATAAGCTTGAAAAACGCACACAAAAGGCCCTTTACCAACTTACGGGTATGTGAACTTTCTTGTTATCTATTTTCATCTACATGATGATATTGCCTTTAAACTTTATTAAGGAGCATTATTCCCACCTTCTTTTAAACATTAGCACCACCATTCACCTAAAAGATTTATGGATATGTACGTTTTTAATCCTCCACCTGCATTACTTTTGTCATTCTTTAGTAAAGGATCCTTTTTTGAACATTAGCACCACCATTCACCTAAAAGATTTATGGCTAAAATCCTCCACCGCTTTTTAAACACAGCTCAAGAGTTTGTCTTGTGTCAATACATCTTGTATATATGCTTTTCCAACAAAATATCTTACATACGCGGTATGTAATATTGCAGGTTGAAGCTTTGGCTTTTCCTAGCATACGCTGTTTCATCTGCCTCGCTTGGTCGCATCATAGGCTTGTTTATACAAGATGCACTCTCGCCTCAAGGCCCTTCACCTTGGACAGTAATAAGTCGGTGTTCTCAGTAGTGTGTGCTAAGGGAAGGTTTTCACCCTGTAAGTTACCTCTTTAGTTTGCATGTATACATTCAAATGCAGCATCAATAACCATATGTATGTATACATTTGGTTATATGCGTATATAAGCGTGATTGATTAGTTATTCGATCGCTTTCATAACAGTTGAAGTTGCAAAAGCATATGAGAAAGGTGGAACCAAAGATGCCTCGTGTTCGACCGATTCAAAATATTTTCGTGTATATATTGATTGTACCATGTTTGATTCTAACTAATATTTAAAAGGTCTTCTGATGTTTATGTAATGCTTCTTTGTTTATCACTAAAGGGGCTTCAAGATCTAGAGGCTATAATGAATGCCGGAGTTAAGGTAAAGTTTTTCTTTAACTTTTTGTACATTAATCTTGTAGCACGCTTTGAGATTATCTAAAATGCAGGCCCTCTCTTGTGCAAAGAGTTCATTGTTGATGCATGGTACCAGATATGGGCGAACAAAGGGTGCAGATGTTTTGTTAATTGCGTACCGATTTTGACATCAAACACATTCTTAAGATATGCAAAATGATTGGACTAATCGCACTCGTTGAGGTAGATTGAAGCTTAGTTGACTTGTTTGCTTTCATTTTTTCTAGCAAATGGTAATTTCTTTACCAAGTTTCACATTTCTTCAAAGCGTAGATGATAACGTGGCTTCTCGCAGTTGGCCTTTTCACATTTTAATTTAATCAGATGTAAGGCACCATTAATTTATTAAAAGAAGAAAGACTATTTCGTGTCGAATTCGCTCCAGCTTGATTGTTTTACCCATGCAAGCAAAACTAACATTTTTGACCCTATAGCCAATCCATGAATTTCCCACATCTAATCATAGCAACATAGCTAGTAAGATGCTTAACATTACACGTTTTGCTTAATTTTTGTATGTCAGCCCTTGGGCAAAGAACAGAAGCATGGATCAGAAACTCATTATTTAGGATCTACATCACTCTATACCATGTTGCACATGCGAACACGAGGTATGTCTGTTGCTAACTTTAATCGTGTGAAACTCAAGCTTACCTCATGACTCACTTCAACTTAACCCATTTTTTTCCTTATGTCACAAGTTTTGTGTGCTAATGTTGCATTTATCTGTTATAATCACCAGGAAGGTGTTACGTGTTTGGCATGGGTCTACGATCTCGCTTTGTGGCTACAGTCGTGGTTGACGGTAAAGTGAGGATATGAGATAGTCTTTTTGTACTTGTACTTGTATTTCATATTCGAGAAAGATGTTTGTTTCCTGCTTGTGGCTACCGCTAAGAAAAATACTTGGTTTATATCGACTTATGGTTGAAATTGTAAATAGGTTTCAAGCTCAGTTTTTTGTTATTAATTTCTAGTTTTTCTTGGTTTAATCTTGGATAAATAAAGCTGCCTAAAATGTATATATACATATGAACAGATTCTTTGGTAGTAGCCTATAGTGACAGATTTATGTGTCAGAATAAGTCTCAACCTTTTCTGACACTATTAAGTGTCAGAAAACTTTGTCACTATATACTTTTACCGCCTGAATTTTTAATGACACTTTTTATAGGTGAAGGTGAAAAAAAAAAAGCATTCAGTGACACTTTTTTTGACATTTTCTGACACTTTTTGTGTGTCACTAAAATACATTTTTCTTGCAGTGTTATGTACTTCTTACACATTAAAGTGTGTTAATCAAATATAATAGAAATATACCTCACTAGTTGTTTTAGACCCATAAAGACTAAAATAAAGAACCCAGCATCCAAACCGAACTCGAAATGTGAAACTCAAAACCAAACAGAACTTCTAATATCCTCACCGAGATCATCTTGCGTCCTTGAATCTGTCAAACACATGATAAACGGAACCGTACGGGAAGAAGTTCCCTGTCCTTTAAAGTACTTTCGGCACTCCGTATGTTGCTCGAGTCTCCAAGCCTAAGCACCCAGGATTGATACAGTTCTACACACGTAATCGATGAGTAGCAACAACTATCGATTACAACACAATGGCGGTAACAGAAAAAACCAATAGAAGAAGCAAAACAAACGAGTGAGTATAGTATTTTTTATCTCTATATTCATGCACTCACTTGTCATCTTTATATAGCATGTATTTTCAATACGTGACTGATCCCACTCCCTGAATATAAGGAGATGGTGGGGGAGGTTAGTATTTTGATATCAAGCTAAGACCTCCGTTATCCCATAAGACCCGGTCAAATACAACTTCCTTATACAAGTGCTACTTCAACTTGTACTAATAGCTATATGATAAATACTAATCACTTGCGTACTTCAAGAGTTTGTACTTTGTGCTTCATAAGTGGCCAAACTTGCCAACATCAACTTAATTCCCAACAATCCCCCGCCATGTTGGGAAGTTTTCTGCAACTCTGATAAGTTGTGTCATGGTGGTGTCACTAAGATTAAACCCCATTTACTTTAAGTACACAAATAAAAATGATTCAATGGTGTCCGAAGATTAAACCACAAACCTTTGTATTCTTATGTGCATACTTATACACAGTTCCTATCGTAACCAAAGTGTTCTCACTGAGCGCGAGTATGGCCATGCGCTAATTCCTGATTCATGACTCTCTAAGAGAGAAACCACAAACTCTCCATTCAAGGCGGCACCATCTTTAAGTCATATAGGCAAAGCTTCTATAACGCCTCCGTTGCTAAAATGCCTCTAAAGCTTTGTTAAGAGGATATCCTCATCCTGATTCTCGGCAACGCCGTACTATCTCTACTACATGGGTCAAATATTCGATAGTACCTTCTACCGACTAGTAACTTGTTGTTACCCATTAAACTTGAGGATAGGAGCACTAAATTCAAGTGGGGTTACCATCACTAACCGGTTCACTTATGGTTTCAGACCCATGTCTCTTGTAGTAACACTCACTAAGTCTCTCGTCAGAGACTTAACGAGCTATATCCGACGTGTTTATAGACAACTAGTCGGTCACATCACGAACACTCAAGTTTCTAGATCACTTGACAAACATATCATTAATGGCCATTCTCAAATATTTATAAATACATTCCATCACATTGGAATTTTGATAAATTGGATCTTTAATCCACTTAACATCTTCTTTAGCCACGACTAGGCAAATAACATAACTTCCTTCTTGAAGTGTAAATACACACATGTTTCTTGCACATTCAAGAATCAATTCGTTGTGTGTGAGTTTTAGTGATTCACCAACTTGTGAAATTTTTTATAATTTTCATGTGTATTTGTAATTTTCAGTATCTCGATTACACTATTTGAGGGACGAAAAAAGAAAGAATCATGATCATAGAGATCAGTTATAATCACAATTCTATCCAATATAAGGGACATAGGGTGATGGTTTCAAGTTTATGTTGCTTACCAGATCACCCTTTCTTCATCAATCACATACACATGAAACGCCATACACAAAATTCCTTCAATACATTAAGCGTAAGATTATAACTCGTCTCTTCATAACCTCGCAATCAACCTCAATATTAAATTTATGTCGCTTAAGATTTCACATATGAAACTCGTATTTGGTTCAATCACTTACCAACTTCAAAATTCACAAAATTTCTTGTCTCTCGTAATGTTAGGAGAGTAAAAGTTTCAACTTCAAACTTTTAATTCATAAATTAACACACCGATGATTAAAGTTGAAAAATTAAATCAACATTTCAAATTTAAGACTAATGTGACCATCAAGAATTTATAGAACACATATCCTCTGATATCTCGATGTCGGCTAAAGAATCCTACTTGATCTTTAGTTGATACATCCATCATGAATGTATATATAGTTTTACACACGTAATCGATGAGTAGCAACAACTATCGATTACACTTTGATCACTTGATCTTTAGTCGAGTCTCCAAGTCTAAGCACCCAGGATTGACACAGTTCTACACACGTAATCGATGAGTAGCAACAACTAGCGATTACAACACAATGGCGGTAACAGAAAAAACCAAGAGAAAAAGCAAAACAAATGAGTGAGTATAGTGTTTTTATCTCAATATTCATGCACTCACTTGTCATCTTTATATAGCATGTATTTTCAATACGTGACTGATCCCACTCCCTGAATATAAGGAGATGGTGGGGGAGGTTAGTAGTTTGATATCAAGCTAAGACCTCCATTATCCCATAAGACCCGGTCAAATACAACTTCCTTATACAAGTGCTACTTCAACTTGTACTAATAGCTATATGATAATTATACTAATCACTTGCAGCTTCAAGAGTTTATACTTTGTGCTTCATAAGTGGCCAAACTTGCCAACATCAACTTAAGTCTCAACAGTAAGAAACATGCATGAGTGCTGCAATGAGACACATTGTTAATAATGTCTCATATTTGTAACTGTAGGGTTCTTATGCTTCCCTTCTCAAGTTGTATTGTAATGCACTAATGCCAGTATATTAATTAAAAAAAAACATTTGTACAAAAGGTATAGAAATCAAAGTAAGTTTATTTTTATTATTTTTATTTTTTTATTATTTTTTATTTTTTAACGACAACTAATTATCGTACAATATACAATCACAAACTATCTTATACGACTCAAGCAGGACTTGAACCCACAACCATTTTGGTTGAAAACAGTTTCACACACAACAAAGGGTGCCATTATGAGACAAGCCTTTTGGTTCTCATTTTTTTGCTTATTTAAGGGCTAATGTATTTAAAATGTATCATACTTGTCACAAATTCCAGAATTCTATAACAATTTTTTTTTTTTTTTTTGCAAATTCAAGTACTAAACTTTCAAAAATCATCACTTTGGTGTATTTTCGAACATTTTACACTTCAATTTATTAAGACTCTTTTTATTTAGGAGGGGTAAAATAGTCCAAAAATACACCAGAATGACGATTTTTGAAAGTTTAATACATGAATTTGCAAACAAATAACTTTGTTACACAAACCTAAAATTTGTGACAAGTAAGATACATTTTAAATAAATTAGCCCTTTATTTAAATGAGATTATAGTTACATCTACTTATCTAATTAGGTATGTTTTAAGAGCTTTTAGTCATCACCACACACTTAAATTTTTATCTGTACTATAAGCTTATGTATTGTTATGATATATATCTAAGAAAAAATTACACGTTTGGTCCCTATGGTATACCCCAAATAACAACTTTAGTCCCTAAGTCGTTTTTATTACACCAGCAGTATCTAATTTTGAAACTATGCACGCTTTTGGTCCCTATTTTGGATGGGCGTTAGTTAAGTCCGTTAAGTATTTTGCGCTGTTAGTCCTTCGTTAATAATTTTTGCACCGTTAGTCCTTAAAGTTATATGCATAAATCGTCCTTGTGGTTAGCCCGGTCAACGGGTCGGTCAACGCCACATGTCACCACCTGAGTGGTGCCACGTGGCATTGGGTCGGGTCGGTCAACGGGTCAAGTCGGGTCGGTCAACGGGTCAAGTCCGGTCACCACGTGGACCAATGAGGTGGCGCCACGTGGCGATGGAAAATAAAACCAAAATTTACCTCCCCTAGGATCGAACCCTGGTGGGTTGTGTGGGAGGCCAAGGTGATACCCATCTATTTAACCCTTAAAAAGCCCAGTTGGTTTTTATAAATAAAAAGGGTCAAATGGAAATTTGACCTGTCATTTTAAAGGGTTTTGGGCCGGTTCAAAAATTGAGAAATATGCGACTTTTTTCTTGGTAGCTCGGGAATTTGATTTTGAATCGAAAATGCGAATAATCGTTTTTGTTTTCGCATTTTTCGAGGTCCAAACCAAGTCGAAAAATTATCCGAGCATACCGTCGACTTGTTTTTTGTACTTTTTCCAATGGTATGCTCGGGAATTTTTCGATTAAACGAACCTCAAAAAATGCGAAAACAAAGAAAAACGATGATTTTCGCATTTTTCGAGGTTCCAACGAAGTCAAAAAAATTCCCCGAGCATACCATTGGAAAGAGCACTAAAAATGAGTCCGAGGTATGCTCGATAATTTTTTGACTTGGTTTGACCTCGAAAAATGCGAAAACAAAGAAAAACGATTATTTTCGCATTTTCGAGGTTCCAACGAAGTCAAAAAATTCCCCGAGCATACCATTGAAAGAGCACAAAAAACGAGTCCGAGGGTATATTTATTTATTTTTTACGGTCCATATAATTCCGTAAATTAATGAACCAAAAACTAAATTGAACCTTTTATGTTATTGAATTGGGCTCTTAAATGCTAAGGTTATGTATTAAATTTAGAGAAATATAATAGAAGCTATGCTTAGCCCAGTTGGGCAAAGCTATGCTTCCCACCCAAGTGTCCCGGTTCGAATCCCATGCGTGACAAATTGTGGGTATATTTTACCAATGCCACGTGGCACCACCTCATTGGTCCACGTGGCAACCCGACCCGCCCGCTGATCGACTGACCGATGCCACGTGGCACCACTCGGTGGTGACACGCGGGCGTTGACGACCCGTTGACCGAGCTAACCACAAGGACGATTTATGCAAATAACTTTAAGGACTAACGATGCAAAAATTATTAACGAAGGACTAACAGCGCAAAATACTTAACGGACTTAACTAACGCCCATCCAAAATAGGGACCAAAAGCGTGCATAGTTTCAAAATTAGATACTGCTGGTGTAATAAAAACGACTTAGGGACTAAAGTTGTTATTTGGGGTATACCATAGGGACCAAACGTGTAATTTTTTCTATATCTAATGTATAGAGAAAGAGAAGATGGTTCTTGCCAAAGAGATGATGTTATTAAATTCGAACTTAATTGAACATTTAAAGCAAACACTTTAGCTAGAGCAGATTTATGTTAGTGCTTCAAATAATTCATGACATCTCATGTAGTTTGATCACCTGACTTTTAAGTATTTACAATACTTTTTGTGTTTTTGACTTACTTTTTCATTGGTTAATTCACGTATTAGGTGATCTTAAGTGGAACACAAGTTTTTGGTCACGCCGACTTCCCCTTGTGGATATTCGCACCATTTTTTCACTCATTTGTATAATCATGAAGAGATTTATTTCAATCTCGCATAAGCTTGCAGTAAGTGATCATCACGGTTAACAAAAGTATATAGCTCTTCTGTACTTACCAGTTACCATTATAGATGCTTAAAGAGAAATCATCATTTTTGCACATTAGCATGATATATCAAGTATAAATAATATTTTTATTGTAGATAAAAAAAAGTAAAAAAGATTTAACATATATTCCTTTAAATTTTAAATTTTAAATTTTAAAGAGTCACTTGACAAAAGCATGGCCCATCTAAGTAATTAAGATTGAAAGATAAATAAATATATAACGAATTAGAATTTCAGTGTGCCGTAAGTGTGGCAATATAAACAAACCCAAGTAACCCTAAAATTATATCACGAAAGTTCTTGTGCAATATTATGATGGCGGCTTCCTCCAAGGTAATTGGTTTGAAGGTCTTCACCCGGTCCATCGCACAGTTCCGTCCGGTGGTGGCAGGCTCTCGTTTCTGTAACACCAACAGTATCGGTGGTGATCGTCTGTCTCGTAGCATCAATCGCGCTAATCCTGCTTACAAATCTTTTATTGGTAGTGTTGCATTTGTTAAGAATTACTATATTCTTTCTGTATAAAATGATATTAATTCTTCTAGATCTCTATCCCTTAATTAGTTTTTGTTTTGTAATTGAAATATATGTTTAAAAACACGATGATGTTTTTCAGATTACGTGTTGGATAGATTCTCAACAACAAGAACTACTCTAAAGACCTCTCCTTCAAGTACGAAGGTGATTAAACCATGGAAAACCATAGATGGACATAAATGCCTACGCTTTATCTTTATCATAGACGTGGATGTGAGGGAGGAGTGTGTCGAAGTATCCGTTCAACGCAATACGGTTATCGTTGAAGCTCATGTGGACGACGTTTTCATAAAAGATTTGGGGTTTGAAAAGTATGTTTGTAACATTGATATACCGCATAATATGTACAAATTAAGCGATGTCAAGGCAGAAATGAAGAAGGATTCAGGAGTGTTGATTTTAACTATTCCTAGGTTGAAGCCAGACGAAATTAACTATAATGTCAATGTCAATGTTACAAACAGAATACTATAAGTTCAATCTGAATGTCAGCTCTTGCTCTCGATTCCTATCTTGTGTTTCAATAATCTGTCATGTTTAACCTAATCAACTTCTCTTTTCTTATTTGTATTACTTTGTTTTGTTTCATGCAATGTTCAGTACTTCAGTTTAATACATTTACATAAAACGAGAATATATGCAATGTTCATTTAAGAGAGCTAGGTGTCATAACAAGGCATAAGTTCGTCGTCGCGCCACCTCAGCGCCACATCAGCATCTCATTTTCCCACAACTAACCACAACAAACCCCCTCCTCACTCATAACAAACCTCAATGAATTAGGTGTATCGTGTAATTAAGTTAAATATCGATGAATGTCAGATAGTTGCTTCGTTGTCCCGACGATTTTGGAAGCGACGGCGAGCCACGACGGGCAACGCCGGTGTGGCGGCGGCCCACGGCGAGCCTCCACGTAGGCGACGGCGAGCCCCACGGCGGTCCACACCGTCCGCTCTAATACACATACAATCAGAAGCATTTGAGGTGGTATGCTGAGAATCTGAGATGTATAATGTGTTTTTATCCAATTGACTTGATTTTATATATTTAAAATCCTAAAATACACGTTAAATACTATTTAATTATAAGATGACCATTATACCCGTTTCATCTATCCCTAAATAATGTGACTGATCATTCATCTTCTCATTTTACTCTTGTCCAGATTTTTCTTTTCTACTGTATCCATGAGTTCCTCTAATTATTCAGCTTCTTAATAAGGTAATTATGATTCAGTCTTTTTTTCTTTTATTGTTAAATCCTTTTAGTGGGTTGCATTGTTAGTTTTTTGTTTGAATGTGAGGTTGTTTGTGGCCGCAGTAGGTTTGCTTCCTCGTAGGGGCTTTACCCATGAGATGTGGTTTTTATTCTTTGATTTGCTCTAATAATATTTGATCATTTGAAAACAAATTAAGGGGAAAACAAGAACCCACAAACAAACATAGCATGTTTTATGTTTTTAAATAACATATGGTTGTTTTATTTTGTTTGTTAACAGAGCATGTTGTAGTTCCACTTATGTGCTATTGATATTCATAGGTCTTAATCTTTTATCACTACAATAGTTTTTATGTAATATCAAGCAATAACGTTGAATCCTTTTGTTATTGGTGTAGAAGGTGGTAAATAGAGTATAGCCTCAAATATGGATGATGTTGTTGATATTACTATCAAAGAATCGGTGAGACCAAAATGGGTGAACACGGCTGACTTGCCAATAATCGAGTTATGTTTATGTGTTTTCCTTACCTCAAGATTTCTTTACCACTCGCTTATTTGTTACACTATTAATTTGTCTATTTGAACTTTTTCTAGGTAGTACCATCAAAATATAAGCTAAAATATAGATAGAAAGGCTTCTTTAAGCTAGTCAAGAACACATGTAGGAGAAGATATTGTTTTGGCTCTAAAAAATGTATCTATATGAACCCATCCTTGTACAACTTGAATCAACTAAGGAAGAAGTCTTTGGCTCTCAAAAAGTGTGATTATACGACTAACAACATTTCAGAATTATTCAATTCCTGGGACTATTTGGTTATCAACCAGAATCTTCTTGATTTCATTAGAGAATAGATATTAAAACAATTGTCTAAAACAAAGACGGATTGTGAAACAAATAGAATGGCACATTAGTTCCAATCTAAGAACCATCTTAATCTTGTCTCAAAGGTTAGTCGAAACTGAGTTATATCTATTTGAAATATTATATACCCTTGTTACATACAAATATATATATATACCGGAACACCTCTTTTGCACCTTTATATTATTTTTCATGTAAAACCTGGGTGGGGTACGAAGTTTGTAGAAGCAACTTAAATAAAGATTAAGTCAAGTTTAAGGGAAATCGGTGGGAGGTAATACTTGATGATGAGAGAAAATGCACTTGTCGGTTTGGCAGGTTAAAGGTCTTTCATGTTTTCATGCGGATGCTTTCATTACTTTCACAAGGGATGATTACTGGGAAAAAATGTTGATCCATTTTTTCACAATTGAGAAGTTCAAAGAAGCATATGCCATCGAAGTTGCTACAATTCTAGGGAAGAATGAATGGGTGCACATAGAACCAGGTGAGAAAATATACCCAACGACTATTATCAAACATTCTATTAGGCGGCCTAGGAAGCATAGAATTGTAGCACCTGGGGGAGAGAAAATGAAGACAAAATTGTGGCTAGTGCTGTGAGTATGGACATCGTAAAAGGACATGCAAGAATCCAGAGTCTCAAAGTTCAAATGTTTGTGAAACATCCAACACTAGAAGGAATCGATGAAAGAAACGACATCTCATGAAGGCTTTTTGGCATCGGGTTGGATATGAAGAAACTCTAAAACGGTTAACTTTGATAAATTTGGTGGATTCGTTTTCTTTGCACCAATGTTTTTTTTTAGGGCTAATAACCTATTAAAGCATCATACTTGTCACAAAAAGCAGTTCGACGTAGCGAACAAAAAAAATACCCCTTTTGGCTATTTGACCCGACTATTTTGTCCTTTATAGGCATTTTACCACTTACACAACCGGTATCCGGTTATCCCTGCTCTGTCTTCTCCATTTCACATAACTGAAAACATCGTCCCTTTTTTTTCACCATTCCTTAAGAACCACAGGAAAGCAGGAATAGCTTCTGCACTTTCACCACTAAAAATCTTTGTTATCCATCGTCCCTTTTTTTTCGAATGTCATTACCAACATCAAAAATAAAACAATCATCATCCAACATAGAAATAAAAACCCACTAAAATTAATTAACTAAACCCACTTGGATCAATTCAACCAAATACCTTTCAAATCAAACACCAATCAAAATCCAAAATTAATTAACTAATCTTCATCTTCTTCCAACCCATTAATCTTCCTCAACACCATCAACCCAAAACTGTAATAGTGGTGGCGCATGGTAAAACTAGTGCCGGATCTCTGGTAGGTGGTGGTTGGTGATGGTTGTAGTGGTGGTGATGAGTGGCGGCTATCGAGGTGTTGACGGTTTCAGATGTAGAGTTGGTGATGTGCGGTGGCTGTTGAGGTGGTGATGTAGAGTTGGTGGCTGTTGAGGTGGTGTCGCCAACTGATTTTGGTGGTGGCTTTTACTATTGTAGTTAAAGTAAAGTAGATAATGAATGATAGATGTTGGATTTTGCTATGTTTTTATTAACCTTCATCATTATCATGTTTTCTTGATAATCTTTGGGATTACTTGTTTTGTTTTGCACATTCAAGTTGTATTTGGAAGAAAGTGGTAATGGTTGATGGAAGAGATAGTCAAACTGCTTTTTGTAAGAGGTGACCGGTTGAATATTGGTGGTCACAGGGAGTAATAGGTAAAATGCCTAATAAATGACAAACTAGTAGAGTTTAGTAGCCAAAAGCAGATTTTTTTTTTGTTCGCAATAGCCAAACTCGCTACAAAAGATGACGCTTTTAATGTAAGTATTTACCCTTTTTTTTAATGTATTTTGTTGGTTCTGCTGCTCGTACTAAGACTTAAGAGTCATTTTTTTGTTCTAATTAGTATTTTGCATTGAGAAGCACCTTGTTTTTAGTTGGTTTACGAGACCTTATTTGTCCAAGAATATCAAGTGACACAATTTTGTGTCCATGCTAATAGATGTTTTTAGTTTTGCCACGTTAGTTTTGCAAGTGTATAGAGGAGTTGAGATATATGTATTTTTAAAGATGGAGAGGTATAAGGGTAGAATGGTCATTATAATATCTTCAATGCAAGGTGCAATACAAAGTTTAATACACTTTTACAGCACCGTCACATCAACATCTCATTATTTTATATAAACTTTCATAATCAATTTAACTTTGCATAGTTTAATACATTTTTACATAAAAAGGAAGAACCCTACTTAGATAACATAAATAGATCCATCATGTTTAATTTAAATAGGGACCCCCTTATAGGTCAACCGACAAACCGTAAAGCACACAGTATAACATCATGATGCATACAGTACAACCCTCCGATGCATATGTGTATTGAATTGAACTATCATTATACAAACTAGCCACCAGAAAGTTTCTCAATGCATTGCATGGTGACTCATCATCTTTCTGTTCTATTAAATTATGATTTTATCTAGTAATGTTCTTTTTGTGTCAAAATTATTGTTCATAGATAAAATCATGCTGTATAAAAAAATGAGATCATTATACTTTTTAATTAATAAAATATCATTAACACTCATTATACTCTTTTTTAATTGATTGAGGCAAGAAGAAAATTATTATTTTAAAACATTTCAAAATGAAATTGAGGAATATCTATACTACTTATAAAGCATGATGACATTTTTTTTTCTATTAATTTTTTAAGACTTCTTAAAATAGATTTTTAAGTAAATACAAATAAACAAGCTTCATTTACAAGTATTTGAAGCACAAATAAAACTAAAAAAACACAATTCAACACATACAATTAATATATAATTTAATTAACCCCTTCTCCAAAATATACAAACTCATAAAGCTAAAAGTATAATCATTATAAACACAAATTTTTAATATCAAATAGTAATCAATGTAATTAAAGGTGTTGTGAAAAGAGAACATGGGCTCAAAACATTTTCAACGGGCATCAAGCTATGTGTATTTCGTTTTATGGGCCAAGCTATGTTCTAATCAAAATTTATTAGTTGTATTTGCATAAATTAGATTTATATTATCATTCATTTACAATTATTGTTAGAAAGAAACGTGTAACTGAATAACATTTATTAACCACAAAATAGTCACAGGGTATCCGCCGACGCATCGCGCGAGTACCCTGCTAGTAATTTTAAAAACGAGGGAATATGCTTTTAAGATTATTAAATTTTGTAATTTAGATGTAGGATAATTTTTATTTTAAGTAGGATATATTTTAAATAAAAAAATAACAACAATTAACAAAAGTAAAATTGACATCGCACGTGTTTCATAAGTCATAGTACCCTTTCTCAACCTCTCACACACAAACCAGAAGAAAACAAACTATATCACCACCACAACCACCACAACCACCACTGATGGAACCACCACCACCACAATCCACAACCTCACCACCTTCCACCACCACCACCACAGATATTTCCAAATCCACCCCTTCAAACCCCTCCAAAATCCCAATCCGCCCCCAAAAAATCCGCAAACTTTCATCTTCACCCCCTCCAGAATCACCCACCCCAAACCCTACCACAATCGAACAAGCTGACTCATCAAAATCAATAATCATAACCACCACAACACCAACCACCACCACCACCACAACCAAAACCCGTCGCCGTAACCCTAAACCGTCACTAGCCACCACACCACAGTACATCAAACCCTTATCATCTCCCAATGAAATTACAGCCGCTATAAATCACCTTAGGTCATCTGATCCGTTACTAGCTAACTTAATTGATAATTTACCTCCGCCTGTTTTCGACTCGCATAAGCCGCCTTTTTTAGCGTTAACGAAAAGTATTTTGTTTCAGCAGTTGGCGAATAAGGCTGGGATGTCGATTTATACGCGGTTTGTGGGATTGTGTGGAGGGGAGGAAGGAGTGGGGCCGGAGACGGTTTTGGCGTTGAATACGCAGCAGCTGAAGCAGATTGGGGTTTCGGGGCGTAAGGCGAGTTATTTGTATGATTTGGCGAATAAGTATAGGAATGGGATATTGTGTGATGAGAGTGTGGTTAAAATGGATGATAGGAGTTTGTTTACGATGTTGTCCATGGTTAAAGGGATTGGTTCGTGGTCGGTTCATATGTTTATGATTTTTTCATTGCATAGACCGGATGTGTTGCCGGTTAGTGATTTGGGAGTTAGGAAAGGTGTGCAATTGTTGTATGGGTTGGATGAGTTGCCTAGGCCGTCGCAGATGGAACAGCTGTGTGAGAAGTGGAGGCCGTATAGGTCGGTTGGGGCGTGGTATATGTGGAGATTTGTTGAAGGGAAGGGGGCGAGTGCGGGGAATGGTGGTTTGGCGAGTAATGGTATCGTTGGACAGCCGCTGCAGGAGGTGCAGTCTGGAGAAGGGCAAACGCAACCGCAGCAGCAACTACAATTGCAGCTTTTGGAACCGATTAATAGCATTGGCAATCTCGGGTAGCTTTTCTGATGCTTTAGTTTGTAAGTACGGTTTATTGTCATTTGTGTTTGGATGTTTATTACTTTAGGTATTGGAGTTGATATTTGTTAATCAAGCGTGATAATCGATACAAGGCATTTTTAAATTATTATCTTTGTTGTTCATCTTGTATCAAACATATTAACTATATTGGAAGCTAAAGGATTGTGCGCCATTCATGTCATGGAATAGTTTGTAGGTACTTCTTTTCAGCAGATCCTTGTTATGCCCAAGACACTTGAATCTAGTATGCTTTGCGTATCATGTGGTGTTCTTAATTGTTAAAATTTGCACACTTTTATTTTCATCCAATGTGGGATGTAAGCTTTGTCAGGAGTGTTTTAGTTTTTGGAACTGATAGACAGTGTCCTTGCAGAAAGCACTTGTGTTATTATGTTGCAATTTTATGAAATCAGTTATAAGGTTTAGTCTCGTCGTGTCGGTATGTACAATCTTTTCTTTGTGTTACTACAATGTTTTTGATGCAAGTAGTCTGAAGTATATTTTTCTAATACATGCTGATTTATAGTTTTATACAGCTTAGCGCTTGAACATTCTTAAAGTTTATTAACGGTATCTTTATACTAGTTTAGTTCATTTAGTTTTTCTTTTGTGAATAAATACTTGTGTTAAGATGAACACATGTTAGTTTGAGTATTTCTTATGTCATAGCTGCAATTACTTGTTATAACTTCTCATTTGTAGGTTTCCTAATTGTTAATCCACTAGTGCAAATTATGTTGGTCATACTTGGAAGGGGCTTCCTATATGTTATCTCCATTAGAGTTTGTATTAGACTATTAGCACTGATAGAGTTTTTGTCTAACCACTTTGTTTTTGAGGGCATAAAAACGGTCCACTGATGTCAGGTCATACCTTAAAAACCATAAAGAATTCATAGAAGCCATTTGGTGTCTTGGCCTATAGTCTATTCTTTTGTGTGGGCAAAACAATAAGAGTTGCCAGGCTGAAAATTTTGAATATTTAGGCCATATAGATTTAATTGGTTTTAAGGTATCACTATCAGGAGAGGCTAAAAAACAGCTGGTCACTTGTTCGGCCTAATAGTATAATGATGCTCGGTTGTGCAGGGGACCTTCATGAAGAAGGTTGGGATTTGGATTGCTTCATCTGGGATCTGCTTAGTCAAGAGCTCAGTTTATTAATAAGGTATTTCTGGAAAGTAAAGGTCACCAAGCGCTATATATAACGAGATCTAACTTGCAAGTGTTCACTTGTGCATAGCTGAAGGGAGCCTGCTTGCTTCAGCTAAATCTCCATGAGGGCTAAAAGCATTTTAACTTTGAAGTCTTCTCATATTTGTCAAACGATTGATCCTTTAATGCGTTAATTGAATCCACTTCTCTTGAGATAATTGATAATTCAGTTAAAGGTGGAGACATGAAATCATGAATTCACCTACAAAAACGATTATATGGCATATAAATTAGCTGAATATTAAGTAATTTAGGATTGTGCCTTCTCTCTAGTAACTCAACTCGAACTTGGAGAATACCTGTTCATGAACGCTTGGTTCGTTTACAGCCCTAAAAACATCACTCTACCATTAAGGTCTTCATGCTTTACATACCACCAGCTAGTTTTTGTGAAGCGTTAGCAGTCTTGTAGGTTCATGTACCCCATAAACGGATAACCCTTTTGTGCCTTAATGAGACATGGCCCAACCGTCAGTTCATTAGCCTCGATGAAGAATTTTATGTTTCTGCTATACCAGCTGATATCCTTTTAGGATCCAAGCTCTGTTCAAGCTGTGTATTTATTGCTCATGGTTTGACCGACCTCATTGGCTTGTATATTTAGAATTTTATCTGGGAAACGCTCCCAATAATCCTCTTTAAGAACTGCATTGTTGATATTTGGCTGATAGGTAGGGCAGTGGTGAATAATGACCTAAGGAATAACCAACAGAACATAGATCATTTCAGCCACAACCCTAATATTGTTATGGTATTGTTGACAAATTGTGAAGCATTCTTTGGCTACCAGTTTCATCAAACAAAGCCATTTTGGCGACAGGAAAGGTAAGAGAATAAGAGACATTGAGTCTTGATTTTAGCTAGGAGAGCCTAGTCTTTCAGTATGTTTACAATCAACCATATTCTTGTGTTTTGTTCTTTTCTCTGCACAAAATGAAGTCGGAATATGCTGAACCAAAATGTCATATGCCAAATCCTTAGTTATCCATTAGTAGACTTTCTTCCCTGACTTTCTCCGGACCAGTCACAGAGTGCTCGGCTAGAACTTGTACATCAGTGATTCGTCAGTGGACCCATGTCCCACAACCACCCTCCTTTAACTGATAACTTGGTTTTTTCATGATCTCCCCTCCCCCATCATGAGATTAAGGAGGTTTTTATAATAGCATATTGATGGTAAATGGTGTTTAGTTTAACATTTGCTAATTGAAATTTATGTATCATCCTTAAGAAATAAGTTTGTAATAATTTGTAGGGCAACTGCAAGATAAATGCAATCTACTGAACACTCTTTACTGATATCTGCAACTTACTTTTTCTTGATGCTACATGCTTGCCATAATTTGGATAAAGCATTATTTGGAACTTATTCATAAAGAAAGTCTTAAAAATGGTATGCATGTTGATGTTGCATTTTGTGGTTGTAATGTCAGTGAAAAAAGATTATTACATCTCATTATGATGCAGACTGCCTTTCGTTTGCCGTTATATATACAGTGGAATAGCAAGGGATACATATGATAAAGTATTATTCAGGACATATTTACAAATATTGTAATGTGAAATCATGACTGTTATGCTTTATTTTCCAGGCCACTTTCTTGCTAGGTTAAGTTTTGTAATGCCTTTCACTGCCCTTTGATCTTATTGGCCCATATAGCATTAGTGCTTTTCTGAATCTTACGTCTTAGATTGCCCTGTTTTAATATTGTTATTGGAGGTACTTTGGTTGCATTTAAGAAGGAGTTTTGCGGCGAGAGTTCCATCCCACATTGATATTAGTTGATAAAATAATAGCTTAAGGGATACTGTTTAGTTTTGATTGGAAAATCAACTGATAAGGCTAAATGTAAGATCAATCGTTGCTGAGAGATGATATGTATAGCCCCAATAATTTCTAGATATGGGGTTCTTTTTAGTGTTCTGGAACTGTTTTGTGGATGGTAATATTAACATAAATTGGTATATGACATTGCGACTCAGCACAGGAATGCTTAAATGCTTAAATGCTTAAATGTTTAAATATATGCATTTAGGTTATTGCTATGTTGATTGAACTTTGCCTCTAAGTAGCGTTATTATTTAATTCTACCAGAGCATTGTTTAGAAACACTATAAACATCTTACCAGATTGTATTATTGCAGTCCTATTAAGGTTGACAAGGCTAAAGAAACAACTTATTGTTGCTAAGATTAAACTTGAATGCTGTCTTTATAATAAGTCGTTTAAATATTTGTTATTTCCTGAAATTGCTGACAGAAAATCGTGATTGTTGCCGCTCATTTTTAGGGCTTGCATTTGGGGCCAATGACTGCATCAACTAATTGAAGTGGCATTATTATCTAGCGAGTTTCAGGGAACTTGTGAAGACCATTGGCAGAAATGTAGACGTGTTAATTTTTGAAATAATTAGTAGGCTGCATTTTGGTGTTGTATATGGATTTGTACACTATAATGAGTTCTCAAGTTACTTTCTTTGGTCACCAGAAGTATGTGACTTTAAAGAACTATCTGGAGTTGGATAAGCTCCACTATGCTCTCATTGTTTTCCTGGTTTATTAAAAGTGTGGGCTTGCCTTTCCTTTAACTGAACCATTTATGTTCTAGAATGGTGGTAAATTGATGATTCTTTAGATATATTAGCTTGGCGCAGCCCTATACGTCATGTGATTGAAGTATTTAAAAACTATATTTAAGTTCATTTGGGAGCATATCTTCACCCTCCATTTTATAACATGAGTAATTTTCAACCGCTGGATGGAGATGGTTTTTTTATTTATTAAATCATGTTACACACATACACACTCAGAGTAAAACCCGTCCAACGGCTGCCTATGTATTCAGTAATCCTCCTGAAGTTGCCATGCAATAATTTCTGACATTTTTCATGAATTCCAATGTCGGGGTTGCTAAAAGAGGAAAATGAGCTCTTTATTTGTTAAGATCTTCTACACTGGACATGATGGAATGTCGTCACATCTGTGTAAAGTGGTGTGTAGAAATTGGAAGACACAGGATTATGTAATGACCGCTCTGTCGGTTTGTCTCTTGGGAGCAAGGAAATGTGGCTAGATTGAAACTGAGATCTCCATTCTACGTTGCATAACCGCAAACACAGCCACGAGTATTATTATCTTCAGCAATTATCGTCTTCACCATAACTAATTTACCAGCAATGCTTCTTTGTCACCGTGAAACCTATATTATTATCAAGAGCTTCTGCAACGTAAAATATAACAATCACGTCACTGTTCACTGATTTGTCACAATGTCAATTCAAATTGGGGACTGTTGGAAAGAAGTTTGAGTAACATACTCTTCTCGTAACAGTATATATTACTCGTAAATTTACTAAGAACGATAAGTTACGGTAGGATGATCATAATGGCCGGGATTACTGTGTAAGCCCATTGAACTATTGATATATTAACTTGAGAATGCAACATGAAAGTTATCAAACTTACACACACATGTAACCTCTCCTCTATCAAAATCAAAATCTAGTATATCAAATTGGTTTATTCAGATCTAACTTTTGTACGAGTATTGTTGAAAAGCTATTTGTCATGGATTCATTTTTGTGACCTCATGGCGTCCTCAACCCGATAAGGACAAGCTATTCATCGCACGTATAATAAAGGTTTACTGGTTTCGTCTTGACTTGGATTGATTAGGGGAGCGGCTCTAACTCCTTGTTGGGAATTGACAACTATATAACTATTATTAACACGAGTATGCGGCGGATATTATCCCATAAGGATACGTTTGATATTCATAGATTAACACGTATGTTTACTAACCTCTTGATTTGAAAGGGATGATCAACGAATCGAGCTACGGATCTTGATCTTCTTCTTGAGTCTCACAAAAACGCTTAAGCTAATAAAGTAAGTAGCCTCTAAGGTTGTTCACACTACATGTCACAGTGGAACGCTTGAATGCTAGTTCTAGATCAGGAACTAAACAACGAAACACGCGGTTTATTGTTTGGTTGATTTTGGTCGACAACCCTAAAGGTTTAAGGGGTGTTGCCGGTTTTCACCAAGAGGGGAAGAGAGGGTATTTTGCTTTGAATTAGGTTATTCAAAGATCACAAATAATGAATCAAGGGATTCATTATATAGCCTAAACTAAATTCAAAACTGAACTAGTTTTCAAACCGGTTTTGGTTTGAGTCAAACGGTCAAAAACCGGTTTTGACTCAAACCGGTTCGGTTTGAAACCGATTTTGGAGATGAAAAAGCGGTTCCATGACCCTGAATCGGTTTGGTTTAAACCGGTTGACATCTAAACATGCAAATCGGTTTAAAGTCGTTGGTTCGGTTATACACAAAAACGGTTTTTCCCAAACTGGTTTTTAAGAAACCGGTTTCAATTTTTTTTTCCCAGTTCGATTCACCTCTAGCCTAAACTAGCTTAGAGTCCAAGTCAAACTCTAATTCCCCTCACCCTTTTGGATCGGCCTACTATAAGCCTTAACATGGTCTTATAGTTTGTTTGGGCTTATTTACCAAATAACTAGTCCATTATCAATTACTTGTAAAAGCCTATTAGTTATATAATACGTCTAACGATATAACTAACGACCGTTAATCATTTCCTGAACATTAATTAATATAATTAATACATTTAGGATAAATATATTAATTACACTACAAAAAACATTCCCTCGGTATATACGTGTGTACTCCTTATAGGCTCACGTATTTCTAGTCGTATAATTTACGACTATGACTTGAGCACTACAAATACTCCCTACCAGTTTAGTGCCATGTCGATTCCTCTATTTGTGGCACGTACTACACCTTTACCGTTGGGGTACTCTAACAAAACTAACAAGATAAACCGTGAAACCTCATATTCAACATGTTTCTAAGTAGAACCCGACCTTTCAGAATTTGGCTCATGACATATTGCTAAAACGATCATATTCATGTTCTTGGATCAAGATATGTGGTAACTTTAATATCACAAACTATTTTTGGATCATATAAGGTCTCGTCAAGTGACACTCACTGATACTGCTAAATGTCCTAAAATTTTTTACATACGTCAGCTCCAGCTAATCGTTCTCTTTTGTTGTTGGGTCAAGATTACAACACCATAATTTATAGCACTTTTGCGTAGTTTTGAAAGTCAGTTAAGAGCGAGGTTCGCCACACAAAAGACGACATTTAATTTAAAGCATTAATAAAAAAAACGTCCTTGCACTGTTTTATCTTTGTGAAATTTAAGTTATGTATTTAGCATAAAGTGAAAAAATTATTAAAAGTTAACGGTCAAAAGCAAAATTAATATTTATGCAAATGTTGTTCAAATGAGTTTTGGGCTTAAATGTGAAGAATGATTGGAAATGTCACCAAACCAAAACGCATTCATTTATGATTGTTGAAGATAAGCATTATTTGCTTAGTTTCAGAAAGATGAAGGACTATTATTGTCAAGTCTGAAAGATCAAGGTCCAAAAGAAGTCTTCTCATTCTTGAGGCTATAAAAGCTGAAGTCCAGTTGTTATCTCTCATAATTTTCACTCATTCATCTCTGTGTGTTTACTTCTCTTCTCTCGTGTGTATCTGAGAATAAGAGAAACCCTAGTTTGTGTATTGTTTTCATCTAAAACTTTCTTTGTATTGTAAACTGATATCATATCATTTGATTAATAATAAGAGTGAGCCAAGGGGTGGTTGGCTAGGTTCACTATCAAAATTGTATTGTTTGATTCAAATTACTTTGGTGTTATAAATTTCTACATGGTATTAGAGCCGGTTCTCTATCTAGAAGTGATTTTAAAAGATTGTAAAGTTTTTTTGTAAACTAGGGTTTCTTCAAAGTTTGGGGGTTTTGATCTATACGTGTAGATCTTGTGAGTCTGAGTGTTGATATTGGTTTGTTGATATCAGATCTTTCAGATCTGAAGGTTAATGTTGATTCTCAAAATTAGGGTTTCTTGATTTTTGGGGGTTTTTGATCTGATAGTATTTTTCTCTGAGTGATACTTGATTTTACAATCTTGTGGGTGAAATTAGTGATTGGAGTGTGTTAATTTGATTAACTACAATCAAGTGTATGTTTTAAAATAGGGTTCTTGTGTCGAACTCTAATTGAGGTTGTTTTTGTCTTGATTAACAATAATACGGTGGTTTTGATTTTATTTCAAGGTTTAGCACAGACAAAATTAAAAAACTCTAAAATAAGTTTTAGGGTTTGGTTGAGTCAGATTTGTCTTTATATTGGTTTTTAACTTATTTTTTGTTGTTGTGTTTGTGTTCACGTGTATTTCCATTTGTCTTTGTGTTGTTTTAGTTGGATCTTTGATCACGTTCTTGATATTTGTTTGGAAGCTTGCGCTGTTGTAACACCTCTCTCTCTCCCTCTTTTAGGTTTTTTCTTAGGTTTTTTATTGATTAGGATTGTGGTGGTTGAGTAGATCAAGGGATTTGTTTGTTGGAGTTGGTTGAGACTGTTTGGTGGTTAATTGTGATTGAGGAGTTACAAGGTGTTCTTTGTTTTTCCGTTCTTATTTGTGTTGTTATTATTGTTTCTTTCTGTTTTTCATTATGGTTGATGAGTAATGAAGGCAGGGCAAGGATCCCCAGGGAAGTAGTGAATTAAGCGGATATATATGACCCATTATATTTACATCCTCAAGACATTGGTGCTTTCAGTTGATTACCTTCAACAGAAGGTAGAAAGTATAAGGTGCAGAGATACTATTTCTTTGTGCGGATTGGCTTTACATACTAGAAATAAACTTGGATTCATTAATGGAAAATGTGTTAGAAATCCTTGATGTTCTATATCGAGACACAATGGGATAGGTGTAACTGTTGTGTATCTTGGATTCTAGGTTGTATTTCACAAGACCTTTATAAAGGTCAGAGTGTTTTATGAATGCTAAATCTTTTTGGGATGAATTAAGTGAAACTTATAATAGAAGATGGTTACGTGATATATAATCTACATAATAAAATACATACTTTAACTCAATGAGGAATGAGTCTTTAAGGTACTATCATGAGTTTAATGCTTTGTGGAGACAATTTGACTCTATGGTTGCTTTACCTACATGTATCTGAAGCTGCTCCCCTTTGAAAAAGCATTGAGATCTTACGAGGCGTCACGTTTCTCATGGGTCTTGATGATAGTTTTAGTTCGTTAGAAGTCTTATTCTTACTACTTGATCCTTGCACGATGTTAAGAGTGCTTTTGCTACTCTACCTAGAGATGAGTCACATAGAAATAGCCATATGACTAGTAACATTAGAATGGGGCTGCGACCTTTCGCTTAAGCCATATACTAGTAATACTCAAAACAATAACTGGAATTCTAATAGAAGTAATAATAATAGGAGATTTGGCGGGGTGTCAAATCGATATGCAACATTGTAATATGAGTGGTCATACTATTGACAGGATGTTATGAGTTAGTTGGTTATCCAACCGGTTTTGTTAAAAAGGCAATGTTAATAGTGTGGCGAGAATAAGATGATACTAGTAAGGTACTACTCATACTCTTACTAGTGATCGATATAACAATTAATGTCTTTACTTAGTGGTTGGTGATACTAGCAAGAGCTCATGCTAGTGTTGCGGGATCTTTATTATTGCTTAGCTGTGTGATTAGTTTCTTTACATGTAGATTCTTTAATTTCAATTCTAATATAAGTACCTATAGTACTTATATTGGATGGATTATTGATTCAGAGCTAGTCGACATATAACTTTTGTGCTACACATCTTTATGATATAATGGAAGTATCTCATCTAAATCTTCAGTTCTGCACATCCTAATGGGATTGTTTACAGTTAAACAAATTGGAAGTTTTAAGTTTGGAAATAATCGATTTTAAAAGATGTGTTTGGTAGTTCTAGGGTATCATGTGTGCTTGTTATCTGTTCATAAGTTGTCTAAAGATAATAATGTGATTGTGGGTTTTAATGATAAAATGTGTAAAATTGATTCCACTCAAAAGTTCTGATGGGGCGGTAGTGAAAAAGGTCTTTACTTTCTAGATGAAGGTAAGAGGGTTAATAATAGTAATATTAAAAGTTGTTTTATGTCAAATTGTATTTGGCATAATAGACTTGACACCCCCACGACCAAGTCTTAACTGATAACAAAAATAGAATAAAAGATATTAAGACTACTAATTACGAACCACGTGAGATATGTCATAAAGCTAAACAAACAAGAAAACCATTTTCTTTGAGTGATCATAAAACAAAAAAACATGGGTGATCTTGTTCATTTAGATGTGTGGGGTCCATATAAGGTGACTAGTAAAGAAGGGTTCAAGTACTTTCTTACTGTAGTTGATGATTACCTTGAGTTTGGGTGTTTTTAATGAAAAATAAAACTGAAGTATTTGATCATATTAATAGTTTTTGTACTCTCATTAAAAATCAGTTTGAGAAAACAATTAAAGTTTTTAGAAGTGACAATGGGACATAATTTGTAAATAAAAAGTTTGAAAGTTTTTTAACACAAAATGGTATTTTGCATCAAACATCTTGTCCTTACACACCTCAAGCGAATGGTGTAGGTGAGGAAAACATAGGAACTTGTTAAATCACTGCTAGAGCCCTCATGTTTCGAGGGTTACCTTTGAACATGTGGATGAATCTATTACATTTGTACTTACCTTATTATGAGGTTGCCAAGCTGTTTGTGTTGTGCGGTAAAAGTCCTTTTGAAATGGTGTATATCTTGAACCTAGTCATGAATCTAAAATGTTTTGGTACGCTTATGTTTTGCAAGCTGTTTTAAATGAATCGATAAGTTTGCATCTAGATCGACAAATGTGTGTTTGTTGGTTATCGTTTGATAAAAAGGATATAAACTTTATAACATTGATCAAAAGAAGTTTATGTTTTCAAGAGATGTAAACTTTTATGAAACTGTTTTTCCTTTTAAGAATACCTCATTCACTAAAGATTTTGTGTTTGATGATAATGGGGTAAATGATTTGAATTTTTTTGATCAAGATTTTGATAGCAGTCAAAATAATTTTAGAACCAATGAACCCTATGATGACAAGATAAGTAGTATAGATGGTAACAACAAATCGTACACGAATCTAGTACTTATAAACCTAATGTAATACACTTGTAGAAGGTGATGCTAGTGATGTTGAGCATCTACATACTAAGATCAGTAGAACCTGGCGTCTGGATGTGTGATATCAATTTGCCAGTTGATACAAGAGAGAATTTAGATCACGATTAGTGTAGACATCACTAAGAACACATCTAGTAGGAAGGACAGGGCGATAAGTATACAACAAAGCTACTTGTTTACGATGATATCACAGGTACTAGTAATGTTGATGATGGTTATATATTTGAGGGTGAGGATCTAGATATGTTTGGTAAAATGTTTGAGTCACGAGAACCGCAGGGGGCACAAGCATTAGAAGGACTAGTAGAAGAAGTGACACTTACCATCTAAATATAAGGATTTTGTTCTTAATAAAAATCATAAGTATGGTATTGATAAAGTTGTTAAGTATTCAAATTTAAGCTTTGATGACTTTGTTTTTACATCTAGTCTTAATAAAATATATGAACCAACAACTTATGAAGAAGCTGTGAAAGATCCTAGGTGGATAGAGGCTATGAATCAAGAGATAGAAGCATTAAATAGAAATGGTACATGGGAGGTTGTAGAGTTACCTGATGGTAGAAAAGCTATAGGTTATAAGTGGGTGTTTAAGGTCAAATATAAAGCTAATGGTGAAGTTGAAAGGTTTAAAGCTAGACTAGTAGCTAAGGGATATAATCAGAGAGAAGGAATTGATTATGAGGAGACTTTTTCTCCTGTTGTTAAAATTGTTACTATAAGGTGTGTATTAAGCATTCTTTGTTAATAACAAGTGGCCTTTGTTTCAACTTGATATAAATAATGCTTTCTTATTTGGTGAATTAGAAGAGGATGTTTACATGACATTACGGAAGGGTTTTTAGATAAAATGATAAAGGGTTTGCAAATTGGTTAAGTCTTTGTATGGATTAAAACAAGCCCCTAGAAAATGGAATGAAAAACTTGTTAATACGTGCTTAAAGAGAATGGGTTTATTCAAAGTCCTAATGATTATTCTTTGTTCATTAAGAATAAAAATGATGTTTTGTTAATTACATTTAGTATATGTAGATGATATTATTATCACGAAATGATACTCTTGAAATTAACAAGTTTAAAAAGTTTTTAAGTTCAAAGTTTTTAATTAAAGACTTGGGTAAACTCAAATATTTTAGGGAATAGAAGTGCTTGATATTGATAATGGAATTTGTCTTACTCAAAGAAAATCATCTTGAGCTCTTGCTTGAGTTTGGTATGCTAGGTTGTAAACCATGTGGATCTCTATTGAAACAAATCACGATTATAAAAACTTGTTTCTAAGTTTGGAGATGATGAACCTTTGTCTAGTATAACTAATTACCAGAAACTTGTGGGCAAATTAATATACTTGACTTTGACTAGGCCAGATATTTCATATGTTGTGCATTGTCTAAGTCAAGTAATGCATAAACCTATGAAGTCACATTTGAGACTTGCTTTCAGAGTATTGAGATATTTGAAAAATGAGCCTGGTCTTGGGGTTACCTTTAAAGAAAGTGATGATAAGAATATAAAGGTGTATGTTGATTCAGATTGGGCTAAGTGTAAAGTGACGGAAGGTCGATTCTGATTATTGTGTATTTACGGGAAATAATTTGGTTTCTGGAAAAGTAAACAAGTTGTTGTTGCTAGATCCTCTCTGAGTTTGAGCAATGTGTAATGTGTGTTGTGAAGTTATGTGGATCACCAAGATCTTGGGTGATTTACATCTTGATGTGAGGTTTGTGGATATGCATTGTGATAACAGTTACTGCTATGCAAATTCTGTTAATCAGGTGCTTCATGAGAAAAGTAAGCATTTTGAGGTTGATCTCTATTTCTTGAGAGAAAGTTCTTGATGGTTTTATTAAACGGTGAAGGTCAAGTCTGAGGATAATGTTGCAGAACTGTTTACAAAAGCTCAACATTAACGTCATCTTTATGTTTTGTAGAGTGCTTGGTTTGTTTAATATGTTTCAGGTAATTTCTAAAGACCAAGAAAATGATGATGGAAAAGCTTCAGGAAGCTAGTGCTTATGGGGATTACGGTGTCTAATGCTTATGGGGAGTGTTGAAGATAAGCATTATTTGCTTAGTTCGAGAAAGATGAAGGACTATTATTGTCAAGTCCGAAAGATCAAGGTCCAAAAAGTCTTCTCATTCTTGAGGCTATAAAAGCTTGAAGTCGGTTGTTATCTCTCATAATTTTCACTCATTCATCTACGTGTGTTTACTTCTCTTATACCATGGTATATCAAGAATAAGCCTTAATTTGTGTATTGTTTTCATCTAAAACTTTCTTTGTATTGTAAACTGATATCATATCATTTGATTAATAATAAGAGTGAGCTAAAGGGTAGTTTGCTGGATTCACTATCAAAATTGTATTGTTTGATTCAAATTACTTTGATGTTATAAATTTCTACAAATGAAAAGCGTGAATAATACCACTATTGCTTTAACCCATGCTTCTATTCTAACGTAGACACGCGTGCTCACCTTGTCACCTTTATGTGACCCCTACATCATCTGTCGTTAACATTTAGCGTCGGCAAAAGGACGACCTATAACATTTGAGTAACATGTTGATAATGAAATTAAGGGTCTCTAGGTACGCTGTAAAAATTATTTTATATGTTATAATATATATATTTTTTAAAGTTTTGTTTAATGTAAACTTTAAATCAGGCTCATAACAGCATACGCAATGTTGGAAATTTGGTCCGCGTCAATGAGGCTTGTGGTCGGCGTCGAGCAGGGCACTCTCATGCATGATGAGCAATCTCTCTTGACTGATAGTTATAGGTATTAACTTGACATTAGTTTCATGAGTTGAGCATTGATCTATCTCGATAGTACCATTTGGTATTGTCGTAACATGTCAAATTGGATCATTGGTGCCATTTGCATAGTGAGAATGTACTGGATTCTTTGCATATCACATGTTTCTAGAAAGCGTGACACTTTAGGAGTTAGTTATTGCGTGAACTTGCGATCCACAAAGTGATTAGCTTATTTATGATTTCACAACTTAACGTAGCTAAACGTACGATCATAATTTCGTGCAACCAGCGAACGTAGCAAACGAGTGTATTCTTATAACATTATTGTCTTGCAAACTACAAATTTCTGATAATCTTATTTAAAAGATTATTTATTTTCGTTTTCTTAGTGCAAGTAAAATCCGCATAAAATAAATAGTTTTAATATTTGAAACCCATGAATTTACATATATTTTCGTGTACTATACTATGTAAACATGATAGGGTCCACTGCCCAGTTGTGTAATAGGTAGTCTGTTAGTTCTTGTTTATAAATTTAAAGCCTCATCATACACATCAGGTGCAACATACAAAGTTCGTAGATGGATATAGCTACGAGGTTATGTTCTTAAAAGCAAAAGCAAATATATACACGAGGGGCTACTATAATCGCTTAAAAGCACAAAGAAACTAGCTATGAATCTCTATACTTAAAACACTCTAGGTAAAATAGAAAACAATGAATGGCCTAGACCTTCTAATTTCTAATTCTAATTTTAGCTCTTGACAAGTCATTCTTTATACAATTTCTATACTCGTTATCTTGTGTTTTATACATAAATTAGTGCAATTATTATGGACTTTTGGTATTAATTGCTTGGAATTGATAGTTATAGGTCGATGATGAAGGAGAAGGGATTTTGGGTGAAAAGACTAAAATATGTTATCAAATGTCAAAAGAATGAAGTTCAAGAGCCAAAAGAATTAATGAAAACAAAATATAAGTAAAACTGTCGAAGGAGGTTTTCGCGACAAATGATGCTTGTGTCGCGAAGTTTATCACAGAAAATTCAAAAAATGTCGCGACCTTTATTTCACGTCGCGAAACGGGGATCCAACTCGGAACCTAGCTTTTCATCTACAAATACAACACAACCTTTAAAAAAAAAAAAAAAAAAAAACACTTTGCCCACAAAATCTATCTCTGAATACTTAGGTTCCAAGGAGGTCGTGAAGAGGGTAACGAAAAGACATTCCGCTATCCTACGTCGTGTTGCAAGGATTCCTCACCCGTGATAATAGATTTTTTACGTTTACTTGTTTTACTTTCAATTTTGAATTCAAACTATGAATTCTTCAATTAATGAAAGTGTGATTGTTTGTTTAATTATGATTGTTGGCTAAGCACCTTAGTACACTTCTTTGATTATGTAAACTAGTTGTATATTTAATGATTAGGGTTTATTGATGTTAAAACCTGTCCCACACGCTTTTTGTTGATTTCAAAATCCAATTGCATTTACTCTTGCGTTCCTGCTATTTAGAGGTTTAACTATTGTAGTTAGTTGCATGGTTAATAGCGCCATATGCCTTTTATCTAGAACTAGCAGGGTACTGCGCGCGTTGCAGCGGCGGGCAACATACAATTAAAATATTTAGCGAATTTTTTTTAGATATATATTTGACAATACAATAGATATCTGACGGCGATAATTTTTAGTTTGAATCTTGTTATCTGATAACAAAAAATTTTCATATAAAATTGAAGATTATCTACGTAATGTGGTGACAAAATGAGTTGGTAGTAAAGTATTGTAAAGTATGAGATAAAAGTAGAAAAATGGCCATTAGTCATAAGTTATGATTAAATAATACATGATATGTTTTAATAATCACTACATTATCTTAAGAAAATTTAGTTCTCAAAAATAATGTTTGTTAAATTTGTTCCACATAAATGGATGATACAAGTAAAAAATTACTTATAAAGATAAAGTAAAAATAAATATTTAATAAATTATGTGGGTTACTTTAAAGAGTATAATTATTAATATTCAAATATATATATAATATATATAATTAGCACTTAGCACTTTTCACATTTGCATCATTTGCTTTTACGGTAAGTTTTAAACTCTAAAAGGCGCATATGTTGATTCTCGAGGCACTCTTGCGATTTAATAATATTTTTTGAACATTGTATTTTAATATGCATTTTTAAACTCTATTGATTTAACAATATCATTTTCGGACGACTTTTATGGGCTAGCCGAACCGGTGGTGACTCCGGTTCCCAGTTGAACCCATTTGGCCCGGTCCGTTTTTTAAAACCATATGTACCATGAGCTTGTTTACATATAAATTGCATGAAGATTTGTGTGTTTTATTAGTTTGTCTGATATATGTATAACAACATGTATTTTTCATATTAGATGTGTTTTAAAAATAACATTTATTAGGTATTTATTGTTATGGACGTTTTTTTTTCTTATATTAAATTACTTTGTATTTATTGTTATGGACGAGGCCAATATTCCCACCAAGGTATGCCATAAGATTTATTCTTTGACATCTCATACTGATAACGCTTATTTTATACTCTCTCCGTCTCATTTTTATTGTCCATTTTGACTTTGACCAGTCTTTTTTATTCAACTTTAACCATTAATATATTTATTTATGTTATAATAATACTTGATGAAAATTATACCAATTGAAAATACATTTAAAACCCAATACATTCATATATTTTTATCAAGTATTATATAACACAAACAAAAATAATTATGGTCAAAGTTGAAGAAGAAAGACTAAAAAAGTCAATAGTGGACAATAAATTTGGGACGGAGGGAGTACATATATTTAGTCGCGTTATTGGTTGTTTTATTATATTTTCTTATCGGTTCTCGTGAACTTTTGATACTTAAACGCATGAAAATGTGTTAACGGTTTACTTAGATGGTGAGTTGCTTTGTTAAGGGTGATGTGTGTTTGGGTGTTTGCACTATATATCACTTGCATGTTAGTTTGCATGATTATATTTATCATGTGTTAGATGCTTGCTTGGTTACACATTCCCATAGAGGATGGATGGCTATGTCTACATATTGTATAGGTTGAAGCTTGTTTGGTTTCATGTTATAATTTAGTATGATTTGTTAAGTGCATATATTGTATAAGTTGCTACTTGTTGGTTGCATCTTAGCATGATATACGATTAGTTACATGAACATGTTGTATATGTTTTTGGATGCTTGTCTAGATGCATGATTTCATGATCGTGTAATTGGTTGAGTACATAGATTACATGGGTTTTAGATGCTTGTGTGGTTGCATCGTATCATGGTGGCATGTATAGGTCGAGACATGCATTTCATTGACCCCACATTCCCACAATGATTAGTTCTACCTCCTTGGTGATTATCGATTGAGAATGGGTTCGGTTGGATGAATGGTTGTTGCTAGCTTTAAAGGTTGACAGTGTCATGACACGACGTGATATTAGGTTGTACACATTTTGCTGCCTTGATTTCTAGTGGCAGCTGGTGGGAGGGTGAGTGTACCTTTGGGTCATTCATCAAGGTGGTACGCGACTTTCGGTCGTTTGGGTAACATATGCATAGTTTCACTCGAGTTGAGGGGAAGGGCTTTCGGTCATTTGGGCTCCGTTGTTACCTTCAACTGAACTATACCGTGGATGCTTTGGATTTCTTACTTATGTCGGATGTAGTGGGTTTTACTCTTTGTTGTTCCACGATGCAAACGACTAGCTACTATTTTTGCATGTGGTATCATGGGTGTATCGGACATGAACTATTTTGGTTGAGCCATATTAGATTATACGTAGTGGTTGATTCATGATTGTAATTCGGTTGTGTCACATTAAATTGTACCTGGTTGGTGATTCTCGATTGGATAATGGTTATACTATTTTAGGGTGACAGTGGTGGGTGGTTGGTGTTTGAATGAGGAACTGACCATGTGACAGGTGTTAGGATAATGGGTTCGCATCACTATTCATATGTCTAATTTTGTGCATTACATGAGTATTGGAATCATATTTGGATGGTAACCTTTGCATATTGGGAGTGTTTGGTTGCATAATTTTATGGTTGAGTTTTATATGTTGTTTATTCTAGTTGAAGATTGTTTTGTTATTATATGATGAACAATTACCAATGATTTTATGGTTTTTGTTTTTATATTAATTAACTTGCATCTCACTTAGGCATGTGGGAGTGGTTGCCTAATACCCTAATATCCTGGGGTGCCACATCACATCTATCCAATAAAAACATTCCAACTCAAAACTATCCTAATACTACCTTAACACTACCTTTCGTGGAGGGAGTGGTATCCTAGTACCCGAATTCCATTTTTTTTTAAATACATAAAATCACATACAATATTTAAAATAAAAACATACCATTTTATTAAAAATAAAAACATTACATAATACTTAAAAAAAATAACATAACATAATACTTAAAAATAACTAGATTAAAATAAAAAAATACCCACTAATCATCGAGATGCGGCAAGTATTCACGTGCTACGTGCTCCGTGAGATCATATCGAAGACGCTCATGGAGAAATTCGTCTAAGTAACTCCTGCTAACCACACTGTCGTCGAACACTGCTGGGGCCGGGCATCCATTATATGAACCGGTGAGATTGCCTTCCCCTCGCGTTTTATAACCATATTGTGCAAAATAACACACGCATGAACCTGATTGGCAATCTTCGCTTTGGTCATAGCTCTGAGTGGTCGATCGAGAATTTTCCATTTTTCTTTGAGAGCACCAAAAGCTCGCTCGACATCCTTTCTCGCTCCCTCTTGTAACCGTAAATCTCCTTTCCTTTGGGTCGTTTGGATACGGGTATGCTTTAACAAGTGTGGACCACTTAGGATAGATTCCATCTGCCAAATAGTAGCCGCGTTTGTAAGAGCGTCCATTCACGTGGAATGAACAACTCATCGTCGTTCCATTTCGATGTAAGATACAAGTCGACATGATTCAATACGTTGATATCGTTGTTTGAACCCGGTGGACCAAAAAAAGCATGCCAAATCCACATATCTTGTGGTGGTGACTTCAAGCATAATAGTGGGAACACCATAGTCACCTTCGTATTGCCCTCTCAAATGTCTAGGACAATTTTTCCATCGGCGTGTGTACAATCGAGGCTACCAAGCATCCCAGGGAGGTGATGCTTCGCTTCATGGGCCTGGAAAATGCGAGCAAGGTCGTGTGCTGTCGGCCTACGTAGGTACTCCCGACCGTACAACTCAATGATGGCCTCACAAAAATAATCAAGACTTTCACGTGACGTTCTTTGAGACATGCATAAATATTCATCATACTCATCGGGCGGATTGCCGGTTGCGAGTTGCCTAACGGCCGATGTGATTTTTTGTTTCGGCGTGAAACTTTTTTTAGCTCGCGCGTCATAGCCTTCTTGAAAATATGGGTATCTCGCTTCAATGTCACCCACTATTTGCAAAAACATGCTTTTCTCCATTCGAATTTTTTTTTAAAGTAATTGTCGTTGTACTTTGGTGTTTCAACGAACCAATCTTTCTCTAAAATTTCAAGACCTATTTCCCGATGACGATTTACGCTAGTTCGGCTAGATCTTGTCGTGTCTTCATAATACTGAGCCGCTAGTTGAAGCATATTTTGCAACGAGCTACCCGTGGATAGCTCGTCGGACGAAGAAGGAACAACGTGTCGGAAGAATCGGTAGACATTTTTTTTGGAGAGATTAGTGTGTGTTTTTTTTTAAATGTAAGGGTATTTTTTTTTTAGAGATGAGTGTAGGTGTTAAATAGGAAGATTTTTTTTTTATTTGGGCTAAAGTAGCTGTTTGATAGTGTCAAAACGCTCCCCAACGTATACTTTTCAAACGTTCACCTGCGGGTTCCGAGCTCGCTTCAGCTACTCGATTTGCCTACCCGAATTACACGGGGCGGTGTACCCGCTCGAGTAGTTGAACTCGATGGGGGTACCCGCTACCCACTGGCAAATCCTCCCTTAGCTTTAATTAGCTAACATTTATTTCTTGCAAATCGTCTTTGTCGTGTAGGGTGATTAGTTTGGGTAGAATTGAGATACAACTTAGAACCCCAAATTTTAGAATTGACAGAATTGAGATAAACCTTTTAGAAATATTTTGTGTTGGTTCCGTTATAACATAATGGAACTAGCAAAGTTTGCTTGAAGTCTTCCGTCGCTTAATTTTGATTATATGGGATAGTATTTATAAATTTTTTTGAAAACGCTAAATTTTAGAAATGCTGGTTTTACATTGTCATAATAATAACTTGCTGAATTATTCAACTAATACAAACAACCATCTCTTTTACTATTGAAAATCTCATAATTACCGCTTTACCATTTCTTGCTAAATTGCTTGAATTGCCAATCTTTAACCCGTTTAACCAAAGACCCTTATGTGATTAGGAACAAAACAAAGTCCCTGTGAACAACTTGGACTTACCAAGTCTTTACTACACTCGAAAGGTATACTTCTCCCGTTTGTTTTAGTCCTAAAATCGATATTTCTAGTACTATATATTTAAAGCTTTTGAAACGCATCACATACTGGAAATAAATTTTTACGTGACATTATGACTATTATTAGGACTCTAAATATAGTGTCTAGGGTTAGGAAATATCATAATTGGGTTCTCGTAGAAATTGCACAATAGGAGTTAGTTAGAGCGGGAATTGACGTCTCTTTTCATGACGAACTTACTAAATAATTGTAAACAACACGACAACAACACATCCAACATCATTATCTTATGTAACTAGGGAGCATGGTAAACGAGTGTATATGTTGAATGCTGTTGTTTTACAACGTACGACATTGTGATATTTTAATTAAAATTATATATTTTAATTTTGTTAATGACAAATATAACCTTCGTAAAGTTAGGGTGAAACTGACAAACGAGTATACATTTTTAGTAGAGTAAAGTTAGGTTGAGAATGACAAATTTCGTATGAATGAACTCTTTTGTCATTTTTTTTTCAAATTCTCTTTCCGTGGTTTATAAACTACATGTTTATAAACTAGACAAGATTTTAACACCTTTTCGGAATAATTTTTTTTTAAAGAATTTTTTGAAATCATCTATGGAAAATGATAATAAAAAATTAATGATTATTCATTGATAAAAAATGTTTATGAAAAACAAAGAAATTGTTTTCTGTCATGAAAAGATATAATTCAATCATACTTTGATGTCGGTACTTTTAAAATCATAAATTATATGAGTTAAATCATAAAACATGTATAATTATCATGATATATAAAGCTATAATCACAAGAAAAACACATATTATTATGGGATAATTACATGAATATGTAACTTAGTTGTTAATTTTTTTGACTGCTGTGTAGCCAACTTCTTTTATTGTATTGCCCTATTATTTTTTTAACGAAGAAAGGTAAGATAGTAATTTTATAGTAAAAAAATATGCACAAATGTCAAAATTCGAAAATTTTGATATATGATAGCAAGAAAAAAAGTTGGTGACACAACATAAAAATAAATGACAAGTTAATTACAATTTTAGGTGATTATCTCCATGATTAATATAATTACCAAGCATATTATGTAGTTTAGGTACACCTTTCATTTTTTTCAACCCCAATCCCCCCCTAAAAAAAATAAAAATTAATAAAAAATAAATAAATAAACATTCTCACATTGTCACAAGATTTGTCATTTATATAGTTAATACTTTGATAGTGTAACCTGAAAAGATAATCTCTCATTGTTTAGATGTGTCTAGATGTCTAGGGGCCGTTTACTTGGTGAAAATTTTTCTTATTTTTCTGTTTCTAAATTCCTAGAGAAGGGATTGGTTTTTCTTCTCTAGAGAAGAGTTGAGAAATTTGAAAACCCGTTTAGATAAATTTATATTTTTCCTTTTCAAAAAATGAAAAGATGTTTAGATATAAAAAATAGACGAAAACGTAAAAAACGGCCAAAAAAGTAAGGAAACAGACGAAAACATTAAAAAAATGACAAAAAGGAAATAAAAAACGAACGAAAACATAAGAAAACAAACGACAATATAAGAAAACGGATAAAAACGTGAAAAACGGGTGAATACCTATTAAAATGGACATATAAAAAGTGAGAATGAAAAAAGTGAAAACATAATGAGCTTTTCAAATTTTTAGTTAAAATTTGGAGAATGAGAATTTCACATTTTTTGAAAATCGTTGAAAAAAAGTGTAACTAAACGGATTTTTTGTTTTTCCTTTTTCATATGAAAAATTTACTGAAAAAATTAGAAAATTTTCACCAACTAAACGGCCCACTAGTTTTTCACTTGGTTCTTTTCCATAATTTCTTATATGAAAACTTCAACAGATTGCAATTTTCATTTTTAGTTTTCAAGAAAGTTTTTATTTTGAGAAAAACTGATAAAATTTTTATAAAAACTTATTCAAAGTAAAAGTTACTCCCTCCGTCTCAAAATTATTGTCAGGGGACAAGAATCACAAAGTTTAATAAAGTGGACCCTATAAATCTCAACCATCAAATGGAATATTCTCATTATATTCTCTTTTTCTTACTAAATATGGAAAGTGGACAATTAATTTGAGACATCCATAAAAGAAAATATGGACAATAAATATGAGACGGAGGGAGTATTTGTTGTTTTTTCTACCTTTGTATCCTTAATTTTCTTTCTCCGGTCCAGGTCTTTTCTAGGCGGCATTGAACGTGATATATTTTGGGGTTCAGCGACGGTTGTGGCAACGGTAGCAATGATGATGGTGTGCGATAACAATGACGGTGGAGAGTGGAGACAGTGATGATGTGTTTGGTAGCGGCTACCATTATTTTTCAAGTATAAAGCAAAAATAAGCACATCTATCAACACGTAAAAGACATGAATTTGTTCTTACGCTAGCTACCGCTTTCTTTTCATAGAAATTTGGAGGCACCAAATAAAAAAAGAGCCAAAAAGGGAAAATTTCAGAAAAAAAGTGTAGTAAAGGGATATTTGAGGCTTTCTATTTTAATACATCAAAGATTAGAAAATTAATTGGTCACCACAATCTTGGAGTTATATTATACTATATATAAAGTATAACTCCACTAACTTTTTATTTAATTTTTAAAATTTAATAATTATTCTAGCACTTTATTTGATTATGAAATTCATTATGCTATCTCCACATGGCTTTATGTCAAAACAAAGTGCCATAAATAGGACAATTCAAGATTCTGCCCTTTAAATCAAACCAACTATCCTTCAATTATAAACTTTTCTCTTATATATATCTATACTATTTTATAATGCATTTAGGCCTTCTAAAATTAGAAGGCTTAAAAATTCAGATTTTTTTACTTGCTTATTATGAAAAGAGTTTTTCTAACCAAAAATTAAGATAAGGAGCTCCAATCATGAGATGACATGTGTCACTTCTAACAAACTCCAAGCCTAACTTCTAACTTAAACAACTTCAAACCTAACTCCTAACCGCTAAAAATTAAGATAAAGAGCTCCAATTATAAAATGACATGTGTTATTTCTCAACTAAAAATTCATCTTTATTTTTAAATTAAAATATCTTTTTATCTACTTATTTTTTTATAATCTAATTTCACCATATTTTCTAAAATTTTATGCTCTTTAATTCAACATCCATTTGATATATTTTTATGAGTTTTTAGTTTTTATATTTTTAATGGGTTTATTTTATTTTAATTCAAATTTTTACAACTTTAACATTTATTTCATTTATTTCAATCAATATAATCTTGATTCGTCAAAATCATATACTTTTTGGGGTAGTGTTTGACGCGTAAGAGATTAGAGGGTATTTCTATATGCGGAATAATGATGTCGCGGGAAAACTACGGAGAAAGTTACGGAAAACTAACCCAAACAAACACTTACAACTAACACATATACATTCGAAGTGTTGTGAAACGAATTCACTAAACTTGTAAGCAAACACATATAACTATACTTATCGCCGCCGCTGTGCGCGGGTATCCGACTAGTTTGCTTTAAAGAGTGTATTACAAATAACAAAAAACATGATTACATTAAGAAGCAATCAAGCAATTAGTTTAATTATCTGTGTTTTTGTTAAAGACAATTCTTTATAAAAACATGTTGAAAATGTACCAACAGTCATGACCTCTGAAAAGGAAAGTTCAAGATCGTAAACGGAAATGGTGTGTATAGTAAGCAGTGACGGAACTTGAACGATTTTGTTGAAAGAGCCGAAATAATGTTATTTTATTTTGGAGGGGCTGAGCTTTAAAATTATTCTTGTACCAATTTATTTTAGAGTAAATTACACCGTTCGTCCCTGTGGTTTGCTCCAAATCACACCGGTAGTCCCTGTTCTTTTTTTTTTGCTTTTTTGCTCCCTGTGGTTTACATATTGCCTTGTTAGTCCTTATCGCTGCTTGCCGTTATCTTTTTCGTTATCTCAATGGCACCGTTAGTCCTAACCAAGCGTCACTTGCTTAGTCCTTTATACTAACGACCGTTAATAACTCCAAAATTTTATTAAAAAAAATCTTTCTAGCGGTTTTATCGTTTTCGCCCGTTTTCATGCGTTTTTGTCCATTTATATACGTTTTCGTCTAATTTTTCTACGCTTTTCTTACGTTTTTGTCCGTTTTTATACGTTTACCTTACTTTTTTTACGCTTTTGTCCGTTTTTCTTAAGTTTTTATACGTTTTCCTTCGTTGTTTTACGCTTTTGTCCTTTTTTCTTACGTTTTTGTCCCTTTTTATACGTTTTCCTTCGTTTTTTTACGCTTTTGTCCGTTTTCTTACGTTTTTGTCCGTTTTTATACGGTGTAATTTTAAAAAAAAATAACGTTGTTTTTAATCTGATTTTTTTTTCCGATTTAAAAAAAATACGTTTTTTTTTTAAAAATACGTCATTTTTTTTAAAAAAATACGTTTTTTTTTTAAAAAAATACGTCATTTTTTAAAAATAAATATGTCATTTTTTTAAAAAAAATACGTCATTTTTTTTTTCCGATTTAAAAAATCGTCATTTTTTTTTTTCCGATTTAAAAAAAAATACGTCATTTTTTTTAAAAAAATACGTTTTTTTTTTCCGATTTAAAAAAAATACTTTTTTTTTAAAAAAAAATACGTCATTTTTTTTTAAAAAAAATACGTCATTTTTTTTTTTTTTTTTTTTTTTTTTTTTTTTTTCCGATTTAAAAAAAATACGTCATTTTTTTAAAACAAAAACGTAAGAATAACGGACAAAAGCGTAAAAAAACGAAGGAAAACGTATAAAAACGGACAAAAACGTAAGAAAACGGACAAAGTAAAAACGAGGAAAACGTAAAAAAAAACGCAAAAACGTAAGAAAAAAACGGAAAGCGTATAAAACGACAAAAACGTAAGAAAACGGACAAAAGCGTAAAACTAAAGAAAACGTAAAAGCGGACAAAACGAAGAAAACGTAGAAAAGTAGACGAAAACGTATATAAACGGACAACAACGCATGAAAACGTAAAGAAAACGGCGAAAAAACGATTAAAACCCCGTAGAAAAGATTTTTTTTTAATAAAATTTTGGAGTTATTAACGGTCGTTAGTATAAAGGACTAACGCTGCAAGTGATCGCTTGGTTAGGACTAATGGTGCCATTGAGATAACGAAAAAGATAACGGCAGTTAGCGATAAGGACTAACAGCGGGCAATATGTAAACCACAGGGAGCAAAAAAGCAAAAAAAAGAACAGGGACTACCGGTGTGATTTGGAGCAAACTACAGGGACGAACGGTGTAATTTACTCTTTATTTTATAAGCAAAACATACTAAAAATATATATGAAAGTCAAAATTTAGGAGGACCCAAAACCCTCATTGCTCTTGCTATCCTCCGTTTTTATACGCGAACTATCTATGCTATGTTAAAGGGGGTTGATATTTACACCATTTTTTTTATACATACACCACACTTTACAACACTGTAATGCATACTATACAAGACAATAATGCACAATTGTGATGTATGTAAAAAAAAATTAATGTAAGTATCAACACCCTATGTTAAAACATAAAAGCTTTGATACTAAAATCAGTAAATTGTACTAGGTAAACAGAACCTTTAAGAGCTAAATACAAAGAAAAAGAAACATGCATGCATTGTGATACATCGAAACAGGGCTATATATTACGAAGATACAATTAACTAATGCTAGGCGTTTTAGATAAATAAAAATAACGTCCAAAAAATCGACATCCACACCCGTCTGTTATAAAAACTATACTTTTTAAAGAGATTTTAAAGTAATAGATGTAACAGATAGTGGTCTCGTTAAACAAGGGAAACAAACAGCATTACTTGGCTTATCGGAAAGACATACAAGGATAATAAATAAGCAAATTACAAAAACAAACGGTATACATAGTGATTATACGAGAATGAACTCTTTTCGTATACTTTACCAAAGTGACCAAAATACGTCACTATCACCTTTTTCATTCTCTCACCTCTCTCACCTGCTTTCCATTTCTCTCTTCACAGAAACAAACACACAACACACACCTCCCAACCACAACCACCACCGCCGCCTGCAAAACCAAATGGTCTTAAAAACATCCGTGAACATGATGATCAAGAGTTCTTAAAAACATCCGTGAACATGATGATGAAGAACAAGAACAAGAACAACACCCAGCAAGCCCACCATTGCAGCACCTCCATTGCAACCTCCCACGCCCAGGGCACGCACAGGGCCACGCCCAGGGCTTGCCCACGCCCAGGGCCTTGCCCACGCCCCTCCCACGCCCAGGCCACGCCCAGGGCTTGCCCACGCCCAGGGCCACTCCCAGGACCACGCCCAAGGCCACGCCTAGGGCCACGCCCACGCCCAGGCCACGCCCTGGCTCGTATAATACACGTGTAGCGTTGGGATTTTATGTTTTAAGAGATCCAACGGATAACATTGAAAAGTTCATTTTCGTAAACGGTCAGGGCGAGAACTATTTTGATAAACAGGTATGAGTTATAGTTCATTTTCGTAAATCTCTCATAATAAATTCATTGCAAAACGGATCGATATTGTTAGTCTACAACAACGCTATGTGATTTTTTTCCCTCTAAAAGTGGTCCAATGCATGACTGTCACTGTCAAGTATTCAATATAAGATTTTGTTAAGTTGCAAAAGATTTCGCGTGTGACAAAATCATTTCGTTGCAGTCATCTATATAAACCTAGGGACACACGCCCTTATGACAAAATCCAAATCTATAGACGATAAATGTCACTCCAAATAATAAACATGCATTAAGAGGAAAGTTCATTTAAGCACAAGTATTTTTTTGCATACGGAAGAATAAATTGCAGCAATTTATTTAATAAAAGAAAACAAATGATTTGTGTCACGATAGTATCCCTTGTGAGAAACACTCCAATCAAATGATTGTGGGTTCAAGTCATGCTTGAAACATGTGAAATAGTTTGTAATGTGTTTATTTTGAGATAGTTAGTTATCGTTTAAAACAAAAATTATTTAATAAAAAAAAATATATTAATTGATATTTTTAATTAAAAACCACTTCCGCCCTCTTTTTTAAAATTCCGTATTTTAAAAAAAAAAATTACATACTCAAGAAGCGTAAATTACTATCCTACATTAATTAAACCATCGTGACGAATATTTAATTATCTTAAAAAAAAGGTACTTTCATATAATTTCGACAAACATTTTTTAGTTTTCTTTTTAGTTTTTATTTTTTTGGGTATAGTATTTTTATAGAGCTCCAAATGATTTATCATTGTTTGCATTGAAAAATACACATGCTTAGCATTTCAACTATATATCATACATGACATTTGAGTATCTAAATTAATAGGGTTTATTCATAGAAATTGGTGAAAATAGAAAGAATAATAATATTCAAACTCGTTTGATGTATGATCTGTGATATAATACAAATATGTAAGTTCGAACATTCAACATGTTGTCGTAAAATGGACATAAATATTTGTATACGAATCTAAATAGTTAATTGCATTTTTGGTCCCTGTGGTATGACCAAATTGCAAGTTTGGTCCCTAAAACTTTGAAAGTGCAATAATAGTCCCTATTTTGAAGTTTGGATTGTATTTTTGGTCCTTGGTCGATGTGAAATGACCAAATTACCCCTGTCTTCCCTGAATAAGACAAAGGGTATTTTAGTCATTTCATTTTATCCAGGGACCAAAAATGCAATCCAAACTTCACAATGGGGACTATCCTTGCACTTTTAAAGTTTTAGGGACCAAACCTGCAATTTGACCATACCACAGGGACCAAAAATGCAATTAACTCGAATCTAAAAGATTCACTGTTTTTTGCACAAAATAATAACACTTATTTCCATTTTACGATAGCATGTTCAGTATTTGAATCTACAAATTAGTGTTATATTACATGTGATATATCAACGAGTTTTAATATAAAAAAAAATCATATATTTTCCCCAACTTCTATGAATAAACTGTAATAATTTGGAAGTTCAAAATTTATATGTGATACATGGTTGGAAAGCAAATGATTTCTATTTTTACATGCAAATAATGATGAATCATTTGAAGTTTTACAAAAGTATTTATGTTCGTATTACGATAACATGTTGATTGTTCGAACTTAGTTGTGCTATATCACATGTGATATCTCATGCAAACTCATGTACCAAAAAAAAAATTGTTAAAACTATATAAAATTGGTAATTTATTGAAGGATAATTAATTGCTTATCGTGATTATGTAATTCGTTTCATCTAACTATTAATGATTTTTGAGATATATCATTCTCAAAAAAGTTTTCAAAGAAGAATGATGAAATGAAAGTGTGTTTTAACTAAAAAAAACAGAAAGTAGTGATGAGACCGAAGTTGATGTTTTTAATTTAAACTAAGTGGTTAAAATTAGTCCCTTAATCTTTATAGTATTTATTATTAGAGTAAAATACATCGTTCGTCTCTAATCTTGTATACACGCATCACCCTGGGACAAACCTTGCCCTTTTCATCGTGGGGAGTCCAAATCAAGGTTTTTATACTCTAAATTAGTCCTTTGACCATTAATGTCCAGGTCAATGTCCCGTTATAGTCCATAAAATCCCATTATCCTTTTACTATTGAGGGTAGAATCGTCTTATTACCTTGATGTACTATGGTAGCAGATGTCTAATCAAATTTCCCGCCATAATATATAATATAACTAAGTTGTGTACTCATTGCTCATCCCCAAACTTGTTTCTGAAACCTACCAAAAAAACCCTAATGCAATGTCAATCATCAAATCAAATAATCTAAGTAAGAAAATAACAAGCAGCAACATTTGATTTACTTTATGGCGAATCAGGGGACCTCATTTCTTTGATGACCATGAGAAGCAGGTAAACTCTACAATTAGGAGATATGGTTAGTGTTTTTTTGGATTTTTTGTTATAATCGTATACACCTAAATATTAGTACGATTGTTTAAGTTATTCCTCTTTTAGGTAACTTTATCGTAACAGTGTTTTTGTACATTGTTTATACAATGGATGAACCAGGATCCTTTAGCATGAAGTTCCATCATCAAGGTACATTCAAATACTTTCCAGGTAGAATATATCAAGGAGGCAAGGAATGCCTCGTTGATTATGTTGAAATAAACGAGGTATCTGTTGATGAAATGGATGCTCTCATGACCCAAATCGGTTATAAGAATGGACAAACCAATTATTTCTACTTTCTTAAGCCTGGTAGTACATTGGATGTTGGATTATCTAGTTTACGTGAAGCTGCTAATCTTGACTTGTTGAAAGACCTTGTCAAAGACCATTAGTTGATAGATGTGTATGTGAAAAAAGGTAAGACAAGATTAGAGCTGTCTGAAATGTCCCCACAATCTATTAAGACTGTTTTTTGGGAGATGGATGAAAATAGCAGAAAAGTTGCTAGTGCTGCTATTCAATCTTGTTGTAGACGATTGGTGTTAGATGATCTTGATAATGAGCCTGCACTAGATCCTTTTATGCAACTTACACAAGTACCTATGGACCTCAATTATATTGGTGAATCTAGCAATTTTCCAAACATTGAGCCTCTAGACACATCAATTGCTAGCCAACCTGTTCATAACAGAGAGCGTGCTTTAGTACTTATTGATGAGGACAATGCTTTTAAGGAGTGATAACATCAAATAATCCTGAATATTAAGTGTCAATTTCCCCCGATAATGCTCGTATTTTATATCATTTATATGTATTTACACTTTTTTTCCTCTATATTTCATTTTCAGGTAAATTACGAGCATTGGAGCTAATGAGACACGAATTTGGAGAGTTTATTGAAGATATATGATAGTATGCCCATTTTGAAGATGTTACGGCGTAACTCTTCTCTCACATTACACCGTAATAGAAGCGAGGCTCAGAAAACCAACTAAACCGAAGATTATGGCGTAACTCCCTCTTAGGATTACGTCGTAACTAATTCCACAATTACGGCGTAACCATGATTTATTGAAGATACGGCGTAACTCATTCCTGATGTTACGCCGTAACCAGCTTTTCCAGATCAAATTACGAAGAAATGGATGTTACGGCATAACTCTAATTTAAGTTACGCCGTAACCAGATCTGGCCTATAAATACCGCCCAAATTACAACATTTCTAATCATTCACTTCACACACCAAATCAGAGAACGTGGGTAGAAGGTTGAAGGCAGATCTTGAGGAGCATACGGAGCCATCTCCAAGGGAGAAATCACTCCCCTACGATAAGCATTAGCAAATTATCATTTCTTTACTTTCAATTCATGTATTTCGATATGTTAAACATTGAATCAATTATTTTAGTTAATATGAGCGGCTAAGAACCTCTGGTGCTAGCCTAGTTATGATTCCTTGATTGTTTTGTTTATATTTACATTGCTTCCGTATAATTGTTTCTAGTGTATGCATGCATAGTTTGTTGGTAGCTATCCTTGTTTCGGTAGTTTTGAATGGCGGTAGTGGCTAGTTACTTAGGAGATATGACCAGCTGACCCTAAGTAAGTAGACTGAGTGGGAAGGGTAAGAATTGACTAACTGACGACCCTTCTTCGCTTGTGCGATTTGACCAATTGATCACCTACCGTTTGGATGAACTTAAGAATTTATGGATGAGTGTTTCAGATGCTAGCGCCCGGGAACTCATTGTTATGAATCTTGCATGTAGCGGAACTTAATGACTTGGATTAGGAGATTAAAAACAACTTGTAAGATGTTAACTTTCACATACACATCATAACATTAACACAAGGTAGCATATAGATGGAATTCTAGAGAGAGAAAGTTAGAGGTTTAGGGAACTTAGTGAGAGAAAGTGAAAGATATTATTATGAGCTCCAACTCTCTACCTTGGGAGGTAGAGAGTATTTATAGTCTTACATAAAACGCCACACATCGGGCTGTGGATCAGGCATACAGTGGGTAAAGACCCGTCCGTCCTCCACGGTGTTACTTAACTAAATACTACTTAACTTAATATTACTATGACTACGAGCTTTCTAACGATTACATATACTTGAGGTGACCGACTCTTTAATACCTGGAATTTCTAATTCCTAACAATCTCCCCCTAAGGGAGGTCACCTCAATCATGCACTAAAATTACATTGAATACAAACAGATATGACATTAACAATTGTTCTTGCATTCTTGATGTAGTCCTTTGTTCCTAAGCTCGTAGTCATTGATTCTTCACATTGCATGTTTGGTTACTTCAAGTGGAGGTCTTTTACTGATCCACGTGATAATAATTTTGAGCCATCATTTGAGATTATCAGCCAAAAAAATCTCTGTGACATCCTTTGTGGTGTTGGTATTATGTGATGTTGTGACTTTAGGACCGACATGCTCACATTCTGGATCATGATATCTTCTCATCGAGTAGCGGAAGCATTTGTTGAATCATGATATTGGCGCAGCGTAGCGAAAGCATGGAGTGAAAAATATCAGAGTCATTGATGCACTAATCATGATTTCTTTTGAGATGAATGTGTTAAGTGAGCATGCGGCTATGGATTGACCGCTTCATTCGGAACAGCTGCAAACGTCGGGCGTACCTGCATACAACAGTTAGCAATAAATCGCACGAAAGTGTCTTTGATCACTTTCGATGAATTGAGGTACACGGCCCACGGTTCCCCGTTGATCAGTACAAGTACTGCCTGTGATCAGGTATAATTCGAAGAATTTCCTTGACAGGGTTTCGCAGCTGCTCTAGCTGTTCTCAAACCGGAACATCTCAAAGAAGACAACACGGATTGAGTGAACCAGCGAATTTGAGTCCACTGATTGATGAAAAGATATTTGAAAAACAATCGTGTATTGCTCAATAGAAATTGTTTTTGCAATACAGCGAAGGTTTTAATGAAAATCAATTATCAATCATAAAACACCTTTTGATTTGAAAAATTAGTACACGGTCGACGTGCTAATGAAAAGAGTTTTAAAGCACAAAGACCGGTTTTTCAAAGGTATCCGTCAATCCATAACCTGAACAGGATTGATTCAAAAGATTGAATCGCCCCATTGTTTCGTTCAGGTTGTCACATGGTTGAACTATATAATAGATCTCACATGCCACCTACCAGGAGCTTGTTAGATGTTGGCTCCGAGAGGCTTTCCATCTTCACAGTGAATATGTAAACACATCACTCGGATGTTCGGGAAATACCACAAGGATAATGCGTAGGACTCAAGATATAATCTCTCTTTCCACATTGTGTGAAACAGAGAGTCTTCATTGAAAGTGTCCTAATGAGATTTATTGATGATCTCGTGGCTCTAGACTCAATTTGTGCATATTTGGATCCTGTGCGGGAGACTAGGGAGAGGGTCTCCTTCTTCAATATCAACAATCTCTAAGAGAAAGTCGATAGATAATGTCGGTTCCCGTGAGAATGAAACAAGTCCTTTTAAGAGGAACTTGAGTGGTTTGGAAAGTTGAAGTGCAGGCGTCCACTGGGTCCATGACGTCTTGTCTTCAATACCGATGTTACCATCAGTAGCATATGAATTGAACCGGTTTCTGCCCTAAGGTTGAATAAATGGAGGGCTATTTGTTTTCACCCTTTTCTCATTCAATTCTTTTTAATTCTTCAACCCCTTCAGATTGCTTACCGAGACTTCATAACTAGAACCTTGTTGGGTTTATTCCATTACTAGCTCAGTCTTAGTCCGCACTCTTCCCATATCTCATTTTTCTCCTTTTATCATCATACCTAAGAACTCTACACTAACTAGTGGATAGTCCCTGGGTAGATCCCTCCGGTTCTGGCGGATCATGGGAACCAATACCTAACCTTATCATCCTTATATCACCGTACATAAAGTAAAGTTGGTCGGTCTATTTGGTATTGTTCATCTGCCATTGGAACCAATTGAAAACCATTTGAAAATCAATCCAGATACTTGTGATATATTATCAAAGCATTTTGTACCTGAATTGTTTTTGATATTTTTAGAATAGAACTCCCCTCAACATGTGCATCAAGTATTTGAAATTGTTTTGCACACGGAGGCAAGAGGAAGAAATTAACTTCTTTGTTTACCATTTTCTAAAAAATATCACCATCACTTCCAGATAAAGCATTTTGGGGAAGGATGAGATTTTCATGATTTTGCTCCCCCTCAATATGTGCTTCTAGGTTTGAAAGGAGTTTTACACATACTAGAGGGAACCTGCACATTGAGATAAATGATCACGTTTCAAATTATAGATGCTCCCCCTCAATGTGTGCATGGAAAATTTGAAATCGTTTGTCACTTACGGGGAGGCAAACATGCTAATCACTTAAGAAACCATTTATCGAATTATCAGTTTAAATCTTATTTAAATCACAACTTCTCCCCCGATCACAATAATTAAAACATTTGAGATTTGTGATCTCTGTAGATTTAAATTGATTTTGAAAGCTTTTAAGGAGAATTGTGACTTGATTATGAAAGCGTTTTAACTGATAAGGATCTGATGTTGAGATTTTAAACTCCATTGGTTAAACATGCATGTACATCTTTTGAAAACAATTTAATGCCAAATAACTTTTTAATTTAATTGAAATCATTCTCCCCTCAATCAATGACATAGGTTGTTGATTGAGCGATAGAGATTTTGACAGATAAGTCCTGATGATTATCAAAAATAGAGACCGAGTTATTTTTCAAAGCATTTAGTTTTCAGCAGATAAATGTTATAGAATCAGAGCATGGAATTTGAAAACATGGTAAAACATGGCTCTGTTCTTTCTTTTAAAACCGGGTTATTGCCTGAAAATGACAATAAACCATTGTTTCTCTTTCTCCCAAAAATATTTTTTGATTTTTTGATTTTTTTTTTTTTTTTTTTTTTTTTTTTTAAAGAATTCGAACAACATCTAAAGTCCCGTGTCATTATTTGAGTGACACAAAAGACCGTAGATATTTTCGAACCGAAAAAACATGACAAAAAGACAATATTTTTAAAGATTTTTCGAATTTTTCAGATTTTTATGGATTTTTGAAAGTTTTATATTTTTCTATTTGGTTTTATAGGGTTTTATAATTTTGTAATTTGTTTTTCGAATAAGTATTTACATGAGATAGATGAAGATAGACCTTTACTCCTCGTCTTCCTCCTGAAGACGTTTGAGAGTTTCTGGTTGAAGGCTTTTCAAGCCAAGTCGAGGAAGAATAAACTCAAAACGTTCTCTTGGAAGAGCTTTGGTGAAGATGTCCGCTAAGTGATATTCAGACCTCACAAAATATAGTTCCACCACACCTTTTTCCACTTGTTCCCTGATGAAATGATGTCGAATGTCGATATGCTTTGCTCTTGAGTGTTGAACGTTGTTGCATGAGAGAGCAATAGCACTTTTATTATCACAGTACAGAGGGATTTTGTTGAATTCAAAGCCATAGTCAGATAATTGAGATCTCATCCATAAGATTTGAGCACAACAAGATGACATGGCTATGTATTCAACCTCTGTAGAGGAAATAGAAGTACTCATTTGCTTCTTTGAAGACCAGCTCACAAGCTTATCACCCAAAACTGAGCACCTCCAGATGTACTTCGACGTGTATCTTGACAACCTGCATGATCGGCATCTGCATAGGCCGTTAGTGACATACCGGTGTCCTTCGGTACCATAGTCCCATATTGATGGTTCCTTGGAGATACCGAAAGACCCGTTTAACCGCTTCAAGGTGCTTTTTAGTAGGCTTAGCCTGGTATCTAGCACACATGCAAACAGCGAACAAGATGTCTGGTCTACTAGCTGTGAGGTACATCGGGGATCCAATCATACTACGATATTTCGTTTGGTCAATCATGATCCCTGAGTGGTCCTCATCTAGTTTGGTTCGATCAATCATGGGGGTGTCAACAGGGTCACATGAATCAAATCCAAATTTCTTTAAAATCTCTGTTGCATATTTAGATTGATTTATGAAAATGCCTCCGGAACTTTGTGAAATTTGTAATCCCAAGAAAAATGACATTTGTCCCATCATTGACATTTGAAACTTAGAACTCATTTCATTAGAAAACTGATCACATTCCATTGGGTCAGTCGAGGCAAAAATAATATCATCAACATAAATTTGAACATGAGTTAAATGTTTGCCTGACTTCCGGTGAACAATGTAGGATCAACTGCTCCTTTACTGAATCCGGATGATAGAAGAAACTTTGACAGTGTATCATACCATGCCCTTGGAGCTTGCTTTAAACCGTAGAGAGCCTTCTTCAGACGATAAACGTGAGTAGGATGCTCTTGATTCACAAATCCTTCAGGTTGGCTGACGTAGACGACTTCTTTAAGATCTCCGTTCAGAAATGCCGTCTTCACATCCATCTGATACACTACCATGTTCTTACTAGCAGCGTTAGCCAGAAAGATTCTGATTGCCTCGATTCGAGCAACAGGAGCAAAAGATTCTTCAAAGTCTATACCCTCCTCTTGACGATATCCTTTAGCAACTAAACGAGCCTTGTTCTTCAACACATCACCATGCTCATCAAGTTTTACTTTGAAGATCCATTTGAGAGCTATAATCATAGCACAGTCTGAGAGGTACTAACTCCCATTCATCAAGTCGATCAAACTCATGAATTTCATCTTGCATGGCATTGAACCAGCTATCTTCATTCATGGCGGTTTTAACATCTTTTGGTTCGATCTTAGAAGGTACGGAGTTGAAGAAACACCATAAGGCATCGGTTGCAAGTTGTTTCCGGGTTGATACAGGACGAGAGGGATTTCCAATGATGTTGTCTAATGGATGATCGTGAGTCCATTTTCTAAGGTGTTCATGTGGCAGTTGTTGAGGAACTGAGGTAGCTGAGTCGATGTCTCCTGAAGAAGATGGTTCTGATGATGATTCAGGAGTAGCAAATATGTTTTCAAATGGAGCATCCTCGGGAGTAGCAAAGGGATTAACTTCATCATTGATGCCAGAAACATTTCCATGATGTACATTTGAAGAATGATGATTTGTTGATGAGACTGAAGGATCAGCAGGTGCTTCTTGACTTAAAGATATTGAGACTGAAGGATTGACTTCATTCACAGGAATATGAGCATCCTCTGTTGCAGGAATCATCACCTCATTAGTGTTTGAATCATACAGTTCATCAAACATAGGATCAAACAATTTCTTTACATCATCTTCAGATGGAGGTACATATGGAGTTTCTTGAGTAGAGTTTGGAACAAGAGATGAACCAATGGGACTGTCTTGAAGTGCGGGTCCTGAGCTGGATTGTTCAGGAGCCATTTGACCGGTCAGCTCATCAAACGTAACGTGAATGGTTTCCATGATATTTCGGTTTCTTTTGTTATAGATTCGGTATCCCTTTTTGTTTGGTGCGTATCCTACAAATACTCCAATGTCACTTTAGCCCTAAGTTTCCCTAAGTCTTGACCCTCATTAGTTGGATAGCACAATGCACCAAACACACGAAGGAAAGAGAGATTAGGTTTTCTGTTGTGGACAAGTTCATATGGAGTTTTTCCATGTACAATGTGGATTAGGGAACAATTTTGTGTATAGCATGCAGTGGCGATTGCTTCAGCCCAGAGAAACATTGGAACCTTTGAGTAAATCAACATTGTTCTAGCGGCTTCAACCGGAGTCCGATTTCGTCTTTCAACTACACCGTTCTGTTGAGGAGTTCGTGAAACACTTCTTTGATGACTGATTCCAACGCTTTCATAGAATTCATTAAGTTGTTTGTTGACAAACTCAGTTCCATTGTCTGTTCTGACAATTCTGACGGTTTTGTTAAGTCGAACCTCCAGCTGTTTGATGAGTTTGATGATGATATCAGGAGTTTCATCCTTTGTCCTTAAGAACTTGACCCAGGTGAATCTAGAGTAATCATCAACCACAACTAACACATATTTCTTCCCAAAGATATTCTGTACCCTCATTGGTCCACATAAATCCATATGAATCATATGAAGAACTTCTGTGACAGTGTTAGTAGGTTTGGGTTTATGGGCATATTTCTTGCTTTTTCCCAATTGACATGCTGAACAAAGATGATCCTTTTCATACTTTAGTCTAGGTAAACCTACAACTAAGTCCTTTCTGAAGAGATCATTGATGGTGCCGAAGTTCAAGTGATTGAGACGACGATGCCATAACCATGACTTTGTTTTGAAGCCTTTGACAACAAGCAGATTGGAGAAGCCCTCATCATGTCATCGATAGAGATGGTGTAAAGGTTTGACCCACGAGTTCCTTTTACCAGTTCCTTACCATTAAGATCTCTAACAAAGCAGGTATGTTTTTCTGAGGCTACTTCTAGATCAGAGACACAGAATTGACCAACAGAGAACAGATTATGACCCAACCCTTCAACATAGTAGACTCTCGAGATGACACTATCACCAACAACATAATCTCCATAACCCATAATAGCACCGAAATGATCATTACCAAATCTAACAGTCCCGATGAACTTGCTCACGAAGTTCATGAGCCGCGACCGGTCTCCAGTCATATGCTTGGAACAGCCTGAGTCCAGGTACCACGGAACGATTTGAACGATCTGCAGTTGAACACAGACAAAAATGGATAACGGGATAATTGGGATCCCCATGCAAGAATGGGTTCCACTTGGTTAGTAACAGAAATTGGAACACCCACATCAGAATCAGAAACATCCATATCAGAAGTAGAAGCAATGGAATCATTGGGAATAGATGCAATGCTGGTGTCTCTATTTGACCTATTCAAAGTATGTTCACTTCTTAAGGGAATAGTTCTACCAGAGGCATCCATTTTCTAGTGGGAATATTCTTAGCAGTTTGAGAACAAAGCTGATTATTCTTATGACCAAACGGTATCCAATAATAACCTATCTTTATAAAAGTTCTTCCTGTGGGTTTCCACTGTTTTCTAACAGTCTTTCGTTTTTGCCTTTTTGCCTTATTTGCACGATTATTAGCATTAGCAATTTTAACTGGGCATTTGACAGCATTAGACAAAGCATTCACACCACATTCATGATTAGCAACAGAATTCAAGCATGCAGCATTACAAGGTTTGCAGATAGTATCAGAATTCGAATTAATACAGTACGCCTAAGGCTAATACTAGAATCAACACGATTCGTTTTATTCAACTCAAGCCTAAAGTTCCTAGATTGGTCTTCTACTCTCTTCCAATGCACATTCTTAGCTTGCAAGGTCCTATCATTCCTTGTATTGTCTTGAGACTTTGACCGGCTCGCTTTAAAGTCACTGATTACTCCTGTAGAGGGAATGGGAACATTAGTTGGTTGATCTAATTTTTGCATTCCTGAACTTGATGTGCAAGGATCTGAAGTACTAGAAGGCACATTAGTGTATACTTTAAGACTGTGATTTGAGCTTTTTGCGGGCACACTAAAGTTCACTTTCTTAGCACTAACATATCTGGAATCTGAACTACTTGAAGGCACATTAGTGTTTCCTTTTTTAAGACTGGGCATAGAACGGATTTCCTGCTTGGCACTAGGCATAGAACAGGGCATCACAGCTTTGCCTTTTTCACCTAAGGTTAAGGATTTTGGACATGTGGCAATTACACATTCTAGCAACTCTTGAGATCGTTTGGCCTGGAGGCAAGCAAACCTAATTTCACTATCAAGAGGTTTGTTAATGAAATCCTCTTCGACAAGCTCACGGAGACATTCTAGACTATCCTTAAGGTGAGCACAGTATTCATGAAAAGCATGTTCATTATTCCTAAGATGAGGAGGAATATATTTAACTGTCACAGTGTATTTGCAGTCTAAGGGTGACTTTGAGACAACATTCTTATTGAAAACAAGTGGCAGTTTCCCATTTCCGACTTCTTAGATTCTCAATTTCCTTTTGTAAAGACGTTATTTTTCGTTGTTTTGGTCACGGGTGACTTTCATTGAATCATATAACTCTTTAAAATGTCGTTTAACTTTTTCATTTTCTTCTAGAAAACTCTCGTTTTCCTTTTGTAAGGCATCAACTAAGTTTTGAAGATGAAAAGTTTGAGAATTCTGAGAATCTAAAGGAGGAGGCATTTGGGAGCCTGTCTTATTGTTCGTTTGACCCTTTAATTGAGAGATTTGGGCTTTCAACTTTCTCATCGTGTTGCACTGAGCTTGAATCTGTTCATCACGTTTGTTAATTTGAAAAACTGCATCTCGAACGCATGTCTTGATATTTGATGTTTTAACATTTTCTTTAAGATGTTGATATTTTAGTTGTAAATTAAAATGCTCAACTTCCAGTTTAGAAAAATGTTTAACCAAATTGTTGAGATCATCCAGTTCAATTTTCTCGTTTAGTTCAGAATTAGTTTTTTCAAGCTCAATGACACGATCATGGGAGACTTTCAGGGCCACAGATAGTTCATGAAATTTGGAAGCATTAATAGAGCAATTTGAAGCAGTGAAAAAGATATCTTGAGCAACACATTCAGTAATAAGAGTCTCATTTAAGGTATGCAAGTTCTTCCTCTCAATCTCATTATATTTTAGTGCACGCTCATAATCACTAACTTCAACTACCATTGCATCAAATTCCTTTCCCATTTCTTTAATATCTGATTTTGTCCCCTTTTTAAGACTCTCAAAATGATCTTTTAGTTGTTTAAAGAAAGGCATGACCTCAGTTAAATAACATTCTTTCATTTGCTCAAAACCCCTTTCCCCTTCAGTTATCCCGATGGGTGTGATCCTTTTCTTACAAGTTTTCTCAAAATCAACAAATAGTTGAAGAATAACATATTGACTGATTAAGGTCTTGCTTTTAGTGGCAATAGTTCTAGGAACTAATTGCATTGGTGTATTTGGAGGATACACAGTCGCTTTAGGGAATTTCCTACAAGGGGATTCTTTTCAACAAGATTTTCAGCTTTTTGCAAGTCCATATCCTTTTTTCCAGAACACTTGTTCAGGGGTCAGCAATGTTTGAGGCTTAAACATGTTCAAGGAAATCCAGTTTTCCTTCTTGTAGTCATGGGGAGTGATAATAATCTTTTTCTCTTTGCATTTCGGGTCATCTAGTTTTTTGTTCATCCTTTCCCTAGTGACTTCATCTGATTTCTTATCTTCCTCAGTGCACTCAACGCAACTAGGTTTCTGCCTAGGCTTAAGAATTTCATTACCATCATAAAGCCCCTTATGAGCATTTCTAGCCTTTTTAATTACCTCTGGATTCGGTTCCTCAACAAGGGGAATGCTATGCTTATCGCTTAAGACTCGATGTTTAGTGACCATGTGAGCAGTCTGAATGGTGTTTCCTTGTATGTACAACTTGTTCTCAAGTTTGTTTTTCAAAGTTTTCAGATTAGAAAAATCTCTCAAGAGTTTTGATTCCTTTGCATTAAATTCTTGCTTAAGCATTTTCACATTTTCTTGAAGTTCATGTTTTTGTTTAGATGTTTTAGAGAGTTTTTCTTGCAAGGAATTTAATTCTTGTTTCAATACTTCTTCTCTAAACTTACTTTTTCTAATTACTGTACTTACTTGGTTATCCATTTCCTGCTCACGAGTGGTCAACTCAAACTTAGCACGTTGTTCATAAATAGCAACACGTTCTTTATAGGCATTTAGTTCAGAAATAATGGAATCATCAGGGGCACATGCAGTGTATTCATAAAAAACATAGTCATTGTTGACTGCAGAAGATGCATCACTTGGTACAACTTCACTTTCACTTTGTTTCACGTATTGATCATATGGGACAATATTGATATTACCCATATTTTCAATATTTGATTCAATAGTTTCAGTTGATTGTACTTTGTCATGCATCTGTTGCACATCAGCATCATCGTATAGTTTTAATACCTCTGAGATGAGCTTGTCATGGAATGGCCCAGCTAGTGATGAAGAAGAGACCTTGGGAGAAACCATTGGAGAAATGCTAGCCATAAAATTTGTGTGTGCCGTAGGTCCATCATCCACATCAGAGTCGTATGCATCACATTCAGCGACTTGAAAGGCATTCTGATGATTGTGACCTATCTCCTGAATAGCCTGCTCATCCACATCTGCATCATAGGTCTTGGCATTGCCCTCAGCAAGAAACAGCAATTCCTCTTCATTCAGAGTAGCACCATTGTCTTGAGCTTGAGCCAGCAACATCTTTTCTCTGAAGTAATCAGCATTCTGTGGGCGCTTTGGAGATGTACAGTTCCTTGCAATGTGTCCCTCTCCACCACAGTTATAACATTTGATGAGCTTAGTTTGACCTTGGTTACCATTCCTTCCTCGATTCTGGTTTCCAACATAACCTCTCCCAGCTCCACCTCGTCCCTGATCATACTGTCTTTCCTGAACTGGTTGCACCACGATCCTTCCATCTTTAATAGTGGCTTGATTGTGTGGGTTAGATGCAGTTCTGAGGTTGTTGTTGGTTTGTGGGAGAGTATTCATGTTTTGACTGATGAGAAGAGCTAGTTGATTAATGAAGCTACCCACGTGAGTATCAGCATCAGCTTGTTTGTACATAGGATCAGGAATGAGTTTGTGATTACCATTACCCAAGGGTATGACTTGTGATGCTTTGGTTGAGATTCCGATGTTTGAGTAGAAAGCTGTAGAGTCATTAGACGAGCTTGTCTCTCCCTGGTTGGTTTTGAACTGATTGAGAATTAATTTTTCAAACATAGCATGTCTCTCATTCTGAAGGAGGAAGGCATAGAGTTGCTCATAGTTTGTATTCTTCAATCCTTTAGTGAGCTTCACAGCGGTAACAAACTTGTGCCATTCGGGATTCATGTTGTTCACAAATTTTGAGTTCAGCTGAATGTTAGGCATAGTCATTCTGATGTTCCTCATGTCATTAACTAACTTATGAAATCTCACATAGTACTCATAGACACTCTCATCTGGTTTCATCTTGAAATGCTCAAATTCGTCATAGAGTTGGGATTCTCTGTCTTCCATAGTTAATTCAGAACCTGAGAGAAGCATCTTAACATTGTCCCAAACTGCCTTAGCATATGTGTTATGATTGATCAGCTTGTAGATGTCTTTAGGAAGACCTTGAAGAACATTGTTTGAAGCCCTGATATCTGCATCAATCTCTTTTTTCCTTATCATCAAGCTCATCATACATCTTAGGTCTGTACATTCCGTAAACAGGAGTACCATCTGCATTAGTATCAAGTATGTCTCTAGTCGTCTCAACTCGATATGGTCCTTCATCAATGGATTTGAGAATGTTGACACCATTTTCCTTTCCAAGGCAATACAGTCTAATTCGTTGAGCCCAAGAGTCGTAGTCAGTTCTGTCAAGCATGGGTGGACGAGTATCTGAACCAGCTGCTTGAACATCTTCGACAACAGTGGAGATAACAGTGGGAACGTTGGTAGACATGTTAACAGATTATACGGGATTTTATAGCTCTATGATTAAACCGGGAAATGGATTCTTTCACGGAATTTTACTGAATCAAGAGAAAACGTAAACAACACTCAAGACTCTAGATAATAAAATACTAAATCGCTAGAAGATAATGCACTAAGTCGCTAGAAATTAATGCACTAAGTCGCTAGGAATTAATGCACTAAGTCGCTAACCCTTAATTCGCTACACCCCTAAGTCGCTAGAGTCCCAAGTCGCTAACAGAAAAGCAAGTCGCTAAGTAGTACCTCGCTACAGACCAAGTCGCTAATCAAATTTTGGCAGCAATTCGCTACACAAGTCGCTAGAGACACAAGTCGCTAAGGAGCAACTCGCTACTGACCAAGTCGCTACCACAAGTCGCTACCCGTAGTGGAGAATCCACTACTTGTACTTTAACTCGCTAGATCTAACTCGCTAGCTCCAACTGTAAAGTCGCTACAAAAATGTGAAGCAAGTCGCTACCAAAAAATATTCCGTGAGCTAAGTCCTAGTTGAAAAAACATATAAAACCTCACTTTTCAATCCTAAAACAACCCAACCAAGATGATTCAAGCTTACCAAATGAAAACCTAACCATTTTTTGATGATTCCCAACCATAAGTACAGCCAAAATCGAAACTTTAACACTAGAAATCAATCAAATGATGCAAAACCACTAAACTTTTTCAAACTCAAAAACCACCTAAAACCACTAGAAATCCCAAGATGTATAAGATAATGATCTAACCATGGCTCTTGATACCAATTGTAAGATGTTAACTTTCCATACACCTCATAACATTAACACAAAGTAGCATATAGATGGAATTCTAGAGAGAGAAAGTTAGAGGTTTAGGGACTTAGTGAGAGAAAGTGAAAGATATTATTATGAGCTCCAACTCTCTACCTTGGGAGGTAAGAGTATTTATAGTCTTACATAAAACGCCACACATCGGGCTGTGGATCAGGCATACAGTGGGTAAAGACCCGTCCGTCCTCCACGGTGTTACTTAACTAAATACTACTTAACTTAATATTACTATGACTACGAGCTTTCTAACGATTACATATACTTGAGGTGACCGACTCTTTAATACCTGGAATTTCTAATTCCTAACACAACTGGACTTTCAAGGGGTCACCTATTGATCTCCTGTGGAAACCTTTATTGATAGGTTAGGATAAACTGACCAAATGCTATCCTAGCGACTTAAACTACTAGTTGAAGCAATTGGAAGTAATTAAACGTGAACTTAACATGATAGGATGACTAACTAGGTTAGCACACTTCTCTTCTATTGATCACAACCCTCACCTTTATTTGCTTTCTTTATTTTATTTTCTTGTCTTTAGTTATTAATTAATCATTTCAACCTTAAAATCTGTGACACCTAGACTTAGTTAAAATCCGCACACATAGCTCTTGGAACGACCTCGGTTTTACCGAATACTACACTACACACGACCGGGTACACTGCCCGTTAATGCATTAGGGTAGACCATAGGTATAACGAGACATTATAAATATTAAAACTTGGTCATTAAAACCCGCATCAAGTTTTTGGCGCCGCTGCCGGGGAGTTATATTAGGTTTTTTTATTAAGTCTATTTTTAATTTTCTTTCTTTTTCATAATGTCAGGATTCGAGACTAGAAGCTCCAAGCCATTCTTGGCTACCCCGTTCGATGATCCGGAAAAACAATTTCGAACGAAAAAAGTTTACTCACCAATCCATATTCATAATATTTTCTCATTTTAAGAATCTTGACCAGTCTGATGCAGAACCTGAAATCATTGATGAAATTAATATAGAAGGAATAACCATAGAGCAGTATTTGGAGCAACCCAATGTGAACTGTAAACGAGCCTTCACACAAGACTCTAGTATGGAAAAATTCTCCATTCCAGACCAATTTGACTCTGCAACGACAGAACTCATTTAGAGAGAGTTGAGAGAGGAATGAGGATGTTCATAATCATGTGGAAGAAGTACTCTACTTGTCATCCCTTTTTAGCGTCCAGAATATCCCTAGCTATTCGGTTACCGCAAGAATTTTTCCTATGACTCTTAATGGAACTGCAAAAAGATGGTATAATAGACTCCCTGCCGAATGCAAGGAAACATGGGATCCATCAAGAAGAGAGTTCGTTCAACAGTTTTGCCCTCCTTCTAAGATGGCTAAACTTCTCTGTAAAATCCATCAGATCGTTCGAGTGAAGAAACATTGTATCAAGCTTGGGAAAGATTCAAGGAGCTGCTTTACCGATGCCCTACTCATGACCTGAACAAGCACCAAATTGTCTATGTCTTCTATATGAGAATTAACGCAGAAACCCGTGAATTACTCAATTCTCCTAGACCTATTCCGAGCATGACACCCGACCAAGCTTTGGAGTGTATTCGACGGACTTCTGAACATTGTTATAAATGGCATATGGAGACAGGGTATGGACCAAAAGATAATTTCGATCATAAGGCGATGAAAACAATAACCAAGCAAGAATATGATTACGGTGCAATTTTCGAAAAGTGGAGGCTGAAAAGGGTCAATGAAAGTGAAGCTTGTAAGGTAGAAAAAGTAAAGAGTGTATTTAGGGCCAAGATTGGAAACAACTTAGAAAAGATGATTCTTGACCATATTGAGGAATCAAGGGAACGAGACGAGAGGATTGAAAAAATGATGAGAAAATTCGTGGAAAACACAGTTTCTTCTCTTAAGACTCATGAAGACCGGATAAAGGGTTTGGAGAAGAATGTGAACTTATGCTCGAAAGCCATCACGGATTACCTTGTTGCACGGGAAGAAGAAGTTGTGAACACAGTTGAAACAATTTTTGAAGAGCCAACTACCTTCTCAGAGAAGGTTAAACGAAGAATTAACAAGGAGAAACTCTTACTCCCTGACATTGGAGCTCTCCCGGTAAACATCCCTCTAGTTAATTCCAATAGAACTGACCCTAACAAAGTTTTATAGGAATTAAACGACGATCTCGATGAGACGGTTCAACTTAATGAGAGATGTTCAGTAGTTCTAAAGAATGAGCTGCCGCAAAAGGAAAAAGATCCTGGTTGTTTCACTCTCCCTTTCTTGATCGGGAGTCTTAACATGTATAACGCCTTTGCTGATCTTGGAGCGAGCATAAGCATAATGCCTCGTTCAATGTTCCTGCGTATGGGTATCAGAGATATTAAACCAGCCAAAATGAAAATTGAAATGCCCGGTCGATCCATGCAGTCACCCTTGGGAATCGTTGAAAATGTATTGGTAAAAATAAAAAAATTCTTCTTCCCGATGGATTTCATGATTCTAGATATTCCCGAAGATAACATGATACCTATTATTTTAGGAAGACCAATGCTAGCTACTACCCATGCAAAAGTATATGTCTTTGCTCGAAAATTAACTCTCGAAGCTAATGGGGAAATTGCTACATTCAGACCTAATGAACTTCTGTCCACCCCTCAAAAGGTTTGCGCAATTGACCCTATAGGCGATTTTGGTGATGCATTGGAAGAGTTTCTTAGTGATCCCCCGAAGACTCCTTTAAATCTTGGCGAGATAGCTTCAGGGAAAGATTTTGATGTGTTTGTCAATTTTGAAGAAGAAGATGACTTGGGAATCAGTGCCGAAGATTTCTCTAGTGACGTCGAAATGGTCCATTGGCACAGCAACTCTGAAAATATTTTTTCACAATCTGACCAGCCTAAGTTTTATGAGATGGGAACTTGAATCAATCATAGGAACCCCTATTATCTGAAAATTTCATGCAAGATTGGGTTCATTGATTTCCATCCGTTCATCGACACAAATTCCCCAGTAAACATCATTTTGAAAGAGTGCTACAACCAAGTTATGGAAAAAGAACTTGAGTATAAAGGAAACAATTTCCTATGGATTGCAATAAACATTCATGTCTTTGTTGGGACTCACTCATTTTTGGTCGATTTTGTGGTTTTGGAGGACGTTAGCGAGTTCGTGGAAGATGGGCTAACCGGGGTAATTTTCGGGAAACCCTTTCAAGAACTTTCTGGGCTAGATAAAAATTAGAAGGAAGGGCTGGTATGGTTAAAGATTGGCGATGATAAAACAGTTTTTAAAATCCCAAGGACTGTTAAGAATTTTAAAAATTGGACTAAGAAGCAGTTAAGCCATGCTCAGCCACTGCTCGACATTAGTGACGAAGATAAGGCCAAAGGTATTGACCACCCTTACCAAAAGATCAAGAATTTTTACTTGGGGTGTTTAGAACTGGGCACGGACTACAAGCGGAATGAGAATCTGATCAGTTGGATTCAACGTGGAGATTGCCATATCCACGAAATGACAAACAAGCACTTCTAGCCCCATGGCCTTGAGTCTAACTTAAAGACTCGTAAATAAAGAAAAGTGCTCTTTCGGAGACAACCCGAATTATCCATTTCATTTGTTTTATTTCCTTTTCTGTTGGGTTTTGTGTTTTTAACCATTTTTGCAGGAAAACGGAGAAAAGTTGCTGCAACATGCTGAACGGGGACCTGATCTGTCCACAGTTACGGCGTAACTCATTCTTTTGGTTACGCCGTAACATACTTTTTGCAGTAGTTTCTCAGAGCATTACAGATTACGGCGTAATCCCATGAAACGGTTACGCCGTAGCTACACTCCTGTAGCGTCTGCCAGGTTTTGCTTTAATTACGGCGTAACTCCTTATAAGAGTTACGACGTAACTATCCTCTGTAACACTTCTTTCTTTTTAAACACAATAACCTTACATTAGTATTTAGATGAACTTTGTGGGTATGTTCCCTGTAAACTGATGGATCTTAACACACACCTTGTGTTAGTGATATTTTGAGTTATATTAATAAGCACGCGGAATATACTTAGTAATACTTAGAAGATGGATTGTATGATGTAATGTAAGTGAGAACAATGTAACACAAAGCTTCAATATTATTAAGAATAATACGAGTGATCTTGCTTATCACTAGGGTTACACCTTGAAGCATACGTGAGTTTCTCGTATCTTAAACAATGACCTAGGATCTCCTTTTATAGCACAAGGAGTCCTGTACAAGATAAGTATAATGCTAACTATATAGAATATACACAAGATCTTTTCTATACTTATCAATACACGGATACATAACAATTATCCTAATAGCAGTGGTAATATATGTACTGGCAGTGGTAATGTGTTGCCACTGCTAGTGCAATCTTTAGCAGTGTCTTCCACAAGCCTATCAGTGGTAATTGTTAGCTTTATTCCCAACAATCCTCCCCTAAACTTATAATTTCTCTGCAAATCAATAAGTTTTTTCAATCTGCATCATCTCTAAGGATTTGGGGAATTCTTTCAAACACTTCACTTTCTTCTTAAATCCTGAATAGCTCTTGAACATTGATCTTGAAGCCTAAGTAGCAAAGCTCCGACCTTCTCATTATCATCATGAACTCTTATTGTTGTACACAACATCATAGTGAGAGTTCCAGCTCTGAGTGGGTATTCTTTCTCAGCAAACATAAATGCATCCACTCCATCTGTTGTAGAAACATGATGAACTTCACATGAATCATAATAATACCATTTAGTACCAGGACATGAACATGCAAACTTCCAGAAATCATCATTAACATCTGGTTCATAGAGCCTTCTTAGATTAACCCATAAATGCATTTCCTTCATATCTTTAAGATTTTCAGCATCAAACCTTTCTTGAACTAATCTCCACAAAGTATCCAGATCATGTCTGTCAAATGCTTTGATATGATCTTCAAACACAATGAATGATGAAGTTTCACCACCTAGCCTTGTGATCTTCCATGTTGGAGAAAAATTGCTAGCAATAAACACTTCCCAATCAATAATAGGATGTCTGACTTGCAGTGGGTCAGGATAAAAATCTTCTTCTTCAATCAAAATCATGTCAGTCAGCTGTTCTTCAGTGAATTTCTCAGATTGAACTTCTTTTTCTTCAACAAATTTTGTCTTCTTAAATGTCTGAGGTTAAATATCTTTGGCCTTTCTCTTCAGGTGAGGATATCTTCTTTCTTCTTCCTCAGAGTCCATTGGAATAAAGTGTTGATCTTGCCTTTTATCTCTGTAGTAGATACCTTCAACTTTATCATCAGGCATTCCTTTGAACTGATGTCTTTTCCAGCCACCAACCTTGCAACAATAATCTTTCATCATTGAAATAACCTGTGCCTTGGTTGGTTGTCTTGGTTTCTTTTGACCTTTTTGGACTGAAACAATTGCATCTTGAAGTGCTTGATTATTGTTCATTTGAATGAAATCCTTCAACTGTGCTGTTCTTTGATCTTCAGTTAAGGATTTATCTGCAACTAGGTCAATTGCCTTCTTCTTGACTACTGGATCATTAGCAATCAAGAAATCAATTTCTTCTTCTGTAGGTACATAGCTAAAACTCGGGAGTCTTTTCTGTCTCGAGGAAATTGTATGGAAAGTGGAAGTACTAATTCCATTGGATCAGTGTTCCATTCCCTGCCAGTTTTTGCCTATATAAAGTTTTGCAATCTTCATTTCTTCGATCCTCTGCAACCATCAACTTTGAGCAATCTGACTTGTACCTTCTTTTTGAAACCTTCCTCTCTTCACTGGACTTCACTTTCTTACTTCTTTACCTTTTTCTTTTTTCACTGATTTCAATTTCTTCCCTGCAGTGGCTAATATTTTGTCTATCCATTAGAACCATTAGCTCACCGTAGGGATCACATTTTTAGTGGAAATATTTTGCAGTGCGCGCACTAGAGAATACTTGCTCGAGTACTTTAGAAGAACATTTTCTTGAGTATCACTTCCTCAGACCTTTACTTGCACCAAAACACCTTCATCCCCATGGTCCAACTCCCTTTTTTTCACACTGTTCGCCCCTGTTTAGAAATTTCCCAAATATTTATTGAATTCCTCTCGCATCACCCTCACGGTGGATGGAGATGATATCACAATCTTTGTAGTTTTCCTTTGCTTCAACCCCTGCAACTCTTTCTTCAAAGTCTGAATCTCTTCTTTCAGTTGTGTAACATCCTTGGCATGTTGCTTCTTTACTTGTGCCAAGTCTTTCTCTAGAGATTCAACCTGGTTAGCTAATTTGGTACATTGTTCCATCAATTCCATAGGTTGCCCACTGCCCTCAACACTTCCAACTGTAAACCGGTTGAGAGGGTGATCATAGGGCATTGGCTCAGAGTCCTCTCTAGTTGGACTAGGTTGAAGCCTGGAACTACCACTGCTTGTTCCTAAACCAAAAGGATCAGGGACATGCTGTGTTGTAATGGGAGGAGTTGGCTGTTTTTGCCTCCTCTCATAGATGTGAGAAACTGGTGGAGTGTAGTTGATGTTTGGAACTGTGATTGTGGGTGTATTTTGTACCTGTGAAATCTTTGCAAGCATTTGAGGAAAAAGTGGTGTAACAACCCTATTGCCATCCTTATTCATGTTTTGAAAAACTTTAGGCTTAAGGCAACGGATTTTATAAACTCTTGTATGGGGTTGCAATTGAAATTCATTTAACACTGCTTGCACAAATCTTGGATACATTAAAAATTTTGTTGAACTCTTTACATTGCCTTGCATACTTGTAAAAATATATTTAGACCAATTAAAAATCCTATCAGTGGCTAGACAAACCAAAGGGTAAGCCATTGTTGAACTGAATTGTTCATAAGAAGTTTTCTTAGGACTTAGGCAATGTAGAAGAGTATGTATGAAAAATATCCAATGAGGACAAAAATCACTCTTTTTGAAAGTAGCCTTTTTGTCAGTGGTATCATATCCCATAGATGAAAGATGTTCATGAATTTCTGGCATGGGTAATGTGATGATACCATTGAGATCATCTAATTGGAGAATTATCCTCAAGGATGACTCAGTAACATCAATAGTTACCCCATCCACAGTGGCTCTAAGAGCATCCACTGTTTCATGTGTGTCTCCATCTTCAAGAGTGATGGACTGAACAGAGGTCCAAAAATGTTTGATTTGAGAGACATAGATTGTGGGATTGAGAAGTAAAGAATACCTCACATGAGTAGTGTTTATAAAATCCACAATCTGATGAAAAACAGGGCCACTCTTGTCATTTGACTTTTCCAAATAGGCCACTTGGTTATGCTCATATGCAAAGGTGATTGGTGCCATAGTATCTATTGATGAAAAATATGTTGTGTGAGTATGAATTGTATGAATAGCTTGCCAATTGAGAGAAAAGATATAAACCGTTAGGGTTTTAGAGTTTTGCGCAAGAAAGATTATCTAGCGAAAAGATTTATCTTAAGAGGATAAATTGCAAATAAGAAAGTAGATAATCTTCTAAAAATTTTACCCTATAAATATGGAAAGCAATTTCTCTCAACGGCTAGTAAAAAATTTGTTACTGACACAACAGTTGTAATGGCTAGATCAACAGTGGTAAAAATAACACTGTCAGTGGAAACTGTGAACTAGCAGTGGTAATTTTTCACAAAAATTTTCAAAGAGCAGTGGTAAGAAAAACATATGAAAATTTTACTGCTCTCATCATAGTTTTTAGCAAACTATCAGCTATCAACGGATTTGATATGTCTTTACCATGAGCTGTTTGCTATGGACTAGCCAACTCTTAATCATAAAGAATATGGTGAGTTGATGACCATATAGTTTTTGGTTAACTATCAACCATAAACGGATTTGTTAAGTCTTTACTAGTAGCCGTTTGCTCTGGACTAGTTGATTCTTCTGTGGATTAGACATGGTGAATCAATAACCATTTGTTGTGTGTCTCAGTTACACACCTTTTATGATCAACTCCCATCCAAGATAGGTTACGTACCTGCATGTGTTAGCATAATATAAAGACTATGAATAACCACCTTGTTTTAACCAAAATTACATTTAACCAACCCACTATCTAAAAATATCTTCCCAAAGTCAACCCGATAATATCTATATTTACTCTTCAACCTACCAAAATAGGGAAAAATAAATATATCCTTTAATGAACTCTTTTGACCGACTTTGCCTATAAAAAGGGGCTCGGATCTTCATAATCTTTATCAAAAACACATTCTAACTCACAAAATCCCTAAACATCACCATGAGCAATCCTTCCAACGTCATTGACATCTCCTATGATTCTAAGACAGAGGTTGTGATCGCTTCTGAGTCATCTTCAGAAGCTTCAGGGTGGGCAGGTTACTTTCCACCCTGGGCTGCAAGCACTTCTTCCAAGAAGTCAACAAAGAAGACTGCCAATCCTGCACCTGTTGCCAGACCTGCACCTTCTCTTGAGTTCTACTCCAGTTCATCGGATGATGATGCTGATGATGAGACCTATTCCTTGTCCAAGGAGTTGCCAAGGGCTCTGACAAAAGCATTGAAAACAGCTCTCTCAAACATGAAGCAGATATACATACCAGAGAAGCCTGCAAGACTACCAAGGCCTCCTCCACAAGTTCTTGGTCTTGCTTGTCCAAGAATTCAGTCAACCTTTGAAAACAAGAGGAACAGAGCACAGAAGAACAAGCATGACTATGAGGGCAAGGGCAAGAAGCCAATGGAGTAGGTGGTGTAGGGTGTAGGGATGTAGGATGTGTTAGGTTGTTATCTTTTGTGTTTTAATTTTGGTTGTTAGCACTCTCTCTTTGAATGTAATGAATCTTTTTCATGAATGGAATACAGTTTCTTTGTTTTACTTTTTCCACTGTGAGAGTAACTTTTACCACTGCTTGCATTATAGTTTCCACTGTTAGGCTTATTCTCTGCATAAAAGATAGTGGACAAACAAAAATACAAGCACTAAAACGGCAACATCTCCAATATACACAAATAATCCTTCATACCTGCATATCACAAACATAAACCAAACACTGAAAGCATTGTTAAGGTTAGCAGTGGTTAGAAAATAACTAGAAGTTTGATAAAAAAAAATTCTACTGGCAGTGGTTAGACCAGAACTAAACCACCTAGTCAACAGGTCAACTCCAAGTCATTAATCCAGCCACCAAAGTCAAAGACTTCATTTACTCCTCAACAACTTATACCTTCCCCACATTAACTTACTGAATCAAACTTAACTTGTATTTAAGAACCTATAACACACAAACCACTCATATCACATATACCCCAAAAAGTTTCTCTCTCAATGTTAGGAATTGGAAATTCCATAAGTAAAGTATCGGTCACCCCAATATAATCTAGCATAAGTTAGCTCGTAGACATTACGTTATTTACTAGTTATTTAGTTAGTTACTTAGCTTAGTGCAACACCGTGGAGGAAGGACGAGTCTTTACCCACTGTATGCCTGATCCATAGTCCGAAGGAGGACGTTTATTATGTAACTATAAATACCCTCTACCTCCCAAGGTATAGGGTTGGACCTTTCACTCAATCTAACCTTTCTTTCTTTGTTTACTTTCTCTCTTTAGAAAGGCTCACACCTTATACTTTCTCTCTCTAAACTCTTAAACCATACGCCTAATATTATTATGTTATGATGTGTTTGTGAAATCTAATATCCTTCAATTGGTATCAAGAGCCATGGTTAGATCATCTCTTTTACATATCCTTGGATTTCTAGTGGTTTTAGATGGTTTTTGAATTTGAAAAAGTTTAGTGGTTTTTGCATCATTTGGATCATTTCTAGTGTTAAAGTTTGAATTTTGGGTGTACTTTTGTGTTTAGAATGATTGTAAATGCTTGGGTTTTAATTTGGTAAGCTTGAATCACTGTGGTTGAGCTTGTTTTGGATTGAAAAGTGTGTTTTTGAAGTTTTTCTTGCTAGCGACTTGGTTCTCGTTGTATTTTTCATCGTAGCGACTTGCTTCAGTAAAAGTTAGCGAGTTACAGTGTTAGTTGTTAGCGACTTGAGCCTAGCGACTTGTCTATTGAGACAAGCCGAAAAATAGTACAAGTTAGTGGATTCTCCACTACGGCTAGCGACTTGGTGAGGTTAGCGACTTGCTTCAGAAATTGTTAGCGAGTTGTAGTGTAAATTGTTAGCGACTTGATACTAGCGACTTGGATCTTAGCGAGTTGTTCTTTAGCAACTTAACTGTGTCTAGCGACTTGGTGCTTAGCGATTTGCTGTCATAATTCTTAGCCACTTGGTGTTAGCGAGTTGGACCTTAGCGAGTTGCTCTTTAGCGACTTGACTGTGTAGCAACTTGGTTCGTTAGCGACTTGTGTTTAGCGACTTGGTTCATAGCGACTTGTGTTTAGCGACTTGGTGACTTAGTGACTTGTCTTCATAGCGTTTTGTTGACTTTTCCCGATAAAACTTCAAACGGCCATAACTTTTGAACCGTAACTCCGTTTTCAGCGTTCTACCCATCAAAACGACCGTGAGAACGAGGAGAATGGCACGCCGAATAAACTAACTAAAGTTTATTCGGGTCAATCTTCGAGGCCTAAATCCGCTCCGAACAGAAGTTATTAAGGTTTTTATGTTTTTAGACCTAAATTTCTTAGTAAAAAACGGGCATAAACCAATCCAAATCTCAACCAAACAACATCTCTGCTAATCCTACAAACAATCATATGTCCTAATACACAATTGTCTATCATTGTGTCGATCCATCAGTCATCTTAACACATTCCATTGGTCATTGCTTAACGGTTTCGTCTTGATTTTAGTAAAATCCCGCGAAAGATTCTATTTCTCGGTTTAAATCATAGACGTGTAAAATCCCGTGCATTCTACCACATCATGTCTTACTCTACTGACCCAGTGATTTCAGAAGTGCTTAAACTGTATGATGTTGTGGACAACCATGATAATGTATGCTACACTGATCGATTAAAGATGATTGAATTAAGCAATGAGGATGTGAGATCTCCGTGTTCAGAATCTAAAGAGAGAGAATTGCACAAGTTTAGGCTACAAAATGCCATGCTAATGGAAAGTAACATTGAACCTTATCAGTTACTTCACTCTCACCTCGTACAGCTTTTGTCCACAATTAGGGATCGAACATGTAGTGCCATCTTCCGTCAGGATTTACCTACACTGACTAGAAACTTGCTGTTGAACTTAGAACAATTGGAACAACAACTTGAGAAAGAAAAGGTTCAAAAGGATAGTTCCAGTGCTGCACTTCAGGTGATCCACAAACAATTTCAGTCAGTCATCAGTGGGGAATTTACATCAGATTATGATCAAGACATGACTGAAGTGTCTTTCAAGAAACACACTGGAATGGAAATTAGCGTGTTCATAGAGACACTTATCCATCTCATGGATAATGTGGAGAAGTATATTGAGGAAGTTACTCAGATAGATGAAAAAGTGGATGAGTGTCTGGTGCAGTTGAGAGATTGTTGTGATAAGTTGGGTAATGTATTTGTTGAAGAATCGAGTGTTGCTGAATGCAGAATGTCAGAGACAATAAATAATGATGAGTCGGGTAAAGCACCAGATGATGGATCAGTTGACACTGAATACAGAGGCTCGGAGATAGATAAGCTTGACACAGCCAGCGGTCCAGTGACTCTTGTTACACATGACGTGGATGCAGATATCAGACCAGAAATTGAGCAGGTATCATGTGATGAGGTACCCTTAACTGTTCAACATAGTGCATCTGCTAATGTACCTAAACATACTGATCTTAATGTTGAACATGATTTTGATAAATGTTCCTTGGTTGAGGCTGAGTCTAATAATTTCAAAAAAAATGATATGGTTGACAAAAAGGCTTTTGATGAACTTTCAAACAAATTCTCAAAACTTGAAAAACATTGCATTTCACTTGAAATTGCGATACAAAGTAAAGAAGAAAGTTTTCAACTTAACAAACCATGTAAAAATCCGGAACTTCCTGAATTCCGTGAACTTTTTGAAATTAACACTTTGAAAGCTCAGCTTCAAGACAAAGAGTCAACTATTAACAATTTGAAGAAACATATTTCTAATATGCATGTGAAAAGTAATTTGGTTACAAGTAATTCTGATGTTAATACTATTGATGATATTCAAATGAGAAATGATGAATTAGCGGTTGGTGTTGCCAAATTACTAACGGAAAATGAGTCTTTAAGAAAGCATCACATAGAACTAAGTGACTCTGTCAAAGAAGCTAGAACTAAGTCAATGGAGCAAACAAACTCATTGATAGCAAAAATTTATGAACTCAAAGCTCAACTTCAGGAAAAGAGTTTCGCTATTGTAGGGAAAAGTGTGAATACTAAGTTTACAAAACCATCAACCTTGGGGAAACCAGTTTCTCATCCCATTACAAACCGGTCCATTGTTAGGCAGCCTACTGCGTTTATATTCGAAAGACCAAAATTTTCAAAAACGCGGTTTGCCTCCCAAGTTGATGAGAAACAAGTTTTATCAAAACCAGTCACTTCACCAGAGTTACCTAAGAATAAGGCTTCTAGCTCCGTTAACTCTCAACACGTAGCCACTTTTACTCCCAGCACCTCTAGGATTAGTTCGAAAACAGTGTCAAAACCAAGCATTAAAACCCAGAATTCATATGATATGAATGACTTGTAGAAGAACTATTATCTAGAAAAAGCTAGGAAAAAGGCACAGATTCGAAAAGACGGAATTTTAGGTTCAAGACCTAGAGTGAGGAATTCTACGAGATTTCAAGGCACTGCTAGTAGTTGTAAACCACTACCTAGGAACACTCAAAAGACTAGGGATTGGCGTGCATCGAAGAGTAGTTATGTGCATAAGAATGCAAAGCATGTAGAAAACAAAACTAGAAATTCTGAGTCTTTTCCACATAAGAAACATTTTCCTAATTCACATGCCAAGGTACAATCCACTAAGACTACCTACATGGCTAAGGTTCAACATGTTATGATGCAAAACACACCTAAAACTTCGTCTAGATGGATCCAAACTGCTAAATCTTTGGAGTCTAGGAATAACGATAAGTCTTCCAATTTGCATAAGAATATCAATAATCGTAGACCTTGCCATAAGTGGATGCCGTCTGGTAGAATGTTTAAGGATGCTGGACTTAGGTGGATACCTACCGGAAAGCTGTTTACCGATGACAAAATCAAGGTTGCCTGTGAAACCCCAAAGGGTTTAGATACTAATGTCACTAACCAAAATATATGCAATCAAGTTTGTAATATTAGTGCAGGTAGTCCTTAATATGTTGCAGATACTTCAATCCTTCACTACATGAACTGGCTTAAAGTATGGATTACAAATGGATTGATATCTCATAACTCACGGGTTCAAGTAACTCAATCTTGATATTCTTTCGGCTATGATGTCTGTTCATATCAGTTCAGGCCTCGTACTTCAACATTATGATGTTTGAACACAACAGTTCATGCCTCGTTCTCTAAAGAAAAGAAAAGTGTACGTCTTAGTGCGCTTTATCTTGGAAAGAAGAGAAATCTTCTAATGACGTCTATTCACATTAGTTCAGGCCTCGTACTTCATCATTATGGCGTCTGCAGATAACACTTCAGGCCTCGTTCCTCATAGAAAAGAAAGGTGTACGCTTCAGTGCGCTTTATCTTCAGAATAAGAGAAATCTTCATGTTTATGACCATTCTCATCGACATTCTTCATCAACAAGCTTCATGGTTCTCCCATGCTCATTCAGTCATCACGTGGATCTACGTTCATTAGTGTATATTCTTATTCACTTGGTTAAATCAAAAATGGCAACTACGGATGCAATTTTTGAGGGGGAGAAGAGTGAATTTACTACATGTTGATGGATGTTTGAATAATGGTCATACGAATCTCCTCCAACACCTAATGTTTCACTTACTAAGGATAAATGGGAGTTATTGTTTGGGATTCATTGTTTCAAGATATGTTTGATGAGTATTTCCAACTGCTAGCGAATGTTGATCATCTAAGAAGTACAACTCAGACTACTCAAGAAGCCCAATCTCCAGTTATTCCTCAAGGCGTTGATAATGACTATCATAATATTGCAGTTGCACTCATGAATAATGATCCGCTCTTTGGTATTCCTTTACCAAATCTTCATGGATTATTGTTCTTCTCAATGTGCTCGCTATAAATCAACCACATGAACTTCAAGGAAAATGACTTCCTCATCCACTCGAGGACATTATTGGTGAATCTTCCAGATCAGTCCCTACATGTATACTTTTAGGAAGAATGCATTGATGTTGAGGAATCATTTGTTCTGGTTCATTCAGTGGGTCAATGTACATCTGGTTGTATGTTTATTCACGTGTTGGGCATTTGACATAAGTTGATTACTTCGGAGTTAATCATTTATCACTCATTTGAGATTGAAGTTGACTTTCACAAAGGCGTGTTCTTATTTGATAACTTGCTCGGGCTTAAGAATTTGAGTTGAAGACTTGGTTTATCTAGTTACCAGCAGTCGGGGTGGATGATTGAAGACCTGGTTAACTATCACTATTAGGAGTTACGTTGTTTTACTCAGTGTCACACGCAGATGACGGTGTGGATAATCTCAAGAGGTGTTAATGTCTCATACTTTGTTTGAGTAGTGAGTACTTAGAAATTTGCTTAAAGTATAGATTCTCGACACCGTTCTTCCATCATTAAGTGCAAGCTTAAGATACAAATGTGCGGAATTCGACTTCAGTTTCAAGTTTGGTATATCGGGTCTTTCTTCTTCAGTGGTCACTTCAAATTGTCTACATATGGGTTGGTAAAGATAGTCAGGGAGAGTTTCCGCTGCAGTTGATTCTCACAGGATTCAGTTGAGCTAATTGTTTGTTCTTCTCTATTTCAAGAGTATTTGGCATGTATAATGTGTTGCTGATTCTGAGGTATCTAAACCAACAAGGGGGAAGGAGATACACATCTAAACACACAACGAGTACACGTGATGAACTTAATACTTCTTCTCTATTGAAGTAATCCCGAGAAAGACAAATGTCACAACCGCAGAGAAACTCAGTGTTTAACTCGTAGCCTTTGGCGTGTTATTCCAACTATTTGGGGGAATGATGTATTATTCCAACTATTTGGGGGAAGGATATATTATTCCAACTAGTTGGGGGAAGTGGTCTCTGGATACTTTTGGTTTGTGTTAACTTAGCGTTCAGTAGGTAGAAATATGAGAAGAATATGTGGAGCGTGAGATGATATTGCTTATCGACATCTTCTATATGACTTATGATAAAGTGCTCCCGTTAGTGTTTTATGTACACAATGTAATGATGATTCCGATGAGGTCGCAACCATTAAGGGATAGATAAGTGTACATCAGGGGAGAGATATGTAATGATGATTCCGATGATAAAGTGACTATGATGTCGTTGTTTCTTCTCTTGTTGGGTACTTGTGTACATAATGGGTTGATTGGTTATATGGAAGATAACTGGAATGCACTTGGTAAAATGAAGATGTTGATATACGGTTCCCCTGAAAAGACAACTGCTTAAACTCGAAGAGTAATGTGTACATCGAGGACGCACAACAGGTTCATGTGATTGGACTTAATCAGTTATTCCGGATTTGATAACCACTGAGACGATCAATGTTTCAACTTGTTACTTCGTTGTTCTCGTGATTCTTCGGGGTGCTGAGCTTCATTCAATGAGACCGTTCTTATTCATTTCTACTTCTTGGGGAAATGGTCTTTATAGTTTGTCGGTTTGGGGGGAAGCTACCAAAGTCTCACTTTCAGAAGGCTCAAGTTCTGACGACGATTCAAGAGCCTCGAAAGCTTTGGTGGTGAAAGTTTAAGAGATGATGACTTCTATCTTCTACAAAGTGCTGAACGATTTCCTTATCTCGGTACTTGTATCATCATCCTCTTAAACTATTTCTCTATCTTTGTAAATATTTTTCAAAAAGCAAAATAAAAAAATATAAAACCAACAAAAACAAAATAGAAAAATATAAAATCAACAAAAGCCCATAAAAATCAGAAAATTGAGAAAAAAAAAGTGTTTTCGCAAGACATGTCTTCTGGTATTGATAACATCTACGGTCTTAGAAATGTCATTCAATAATGGCACGGGACTTTAAATGAAGTTCGAGCAGGAGGTGTAAATATTTTTTCCAAAACATGTCTAAAAATATGGCTTACAGTTATTTCAGACTGTAACCCGTGCTTAAAACTATGGTTTGCTATTATTTCTGATAGCAACCCGCTCTTCAAAGAAAGGAAAGTGCTACGCTTAAACGATTTTCAAAAATTTCGTGCACTTATCCTAAAAACAAAATGAGGAAAGTATGTCGAAGGACTGCTGTTCCTACTCAAATATTTTTCCGTCTAAAATTCTTCAGAAAAATATTTGTTTCAACAAAATGGTGGAAAATGAGTTGCTTTAAAAACAATCTGATTCAGTGTTTTTATAAAATTGAAAACTCAATCAATGACTTCAGCACTTTTAACTTTTTCGAAAATGAGTCTTTGATTGAGGGGGAGAATGTTTTCAAATTTATATCATCTATCAAGCTTATCTAATTATCCTATATGCTTAACTGAAAAATGATGTTAACCTACGTTGAAGGACTAGGTGCCTAGGATATGACTGTTAGGATTAGATGATTAGAGTTTGATAAACACATTATTCCCATGCTTTATATGATCTGATTGAAATGTTGAATTGAGTTTTATTAGTCGATTGCTGTTTGGGTGATGTCGACCACCATATATCTGTTTGTATGTCTACTAACATATGCAGGTATATTGGTATAAAAGAATGTTCCCGATCCGGATCCCACAAATGATGATGATTGGATGCCGAAAGGAAAGGGTAACTATATCTTGTGTTGACAAATGAAGAAACGAAGCTTAATTGGACTTCTATGGAGAGTTGGCATGGAAAAATGCAACGTAAGAGGTCTCACTGCATCAGCAGATGGTTTTCTTCATCAGCAAATGAAGAAACGAAGCTTAATTTGACCTCAGTTGGCATTATAATGCAACGTAAGAAGTCTCACTGCATTAGCAGACGGTTTTTCTTCCAAGCCCTACAGCTACAACATAAGCTTCTCAACCACCTAACGTATCTTGTGCAGGAAAAGTAGTGAATGATACCATTTTTCAAAATATTTGATTAAATTGTTTTGAAAATGGAAAATATTGTTTTGAAAATTAATTGGACTTAATTTTGAAAATCACCGGACTTTATTTTATCAAAACCTAAGTCACTTAATCATCGACTACGGTCATCGATTGAGGGGGAGAGTGATTTAAAACAAAATATTTTCAAACGATATTTCTTCCTAAAAAGTCCGGTTTATACAACATAAGTGGTGATCTAAAGATTTAATGTTATGTCATGGTATGATTTTCTTCAAAGGTCAAAGGTTTTTCAAAATGAAATTTTTTCTGTTCTTGTTTGATTGTGAAAATGTTTTATTTTACTTAAAGATCTCTTAAAACAATCATACCTGACACTAACAATCTTTAATGTCTTAAATTGGTCATTATCTGTCATTTTTCAAAATTAAATCTTGCCACGTCTTTCCCCAAACTTTTCTAAATGATTTTAATCAATTGGGATCACAAATCTCAATTGGTTTGAAAGTTTTGATTAGGGGAGAGATCGTGATTTAAATCTCAAATCTGTTTTAATGGAATTGGTTTTAGTCCTTCAAAGGCACTCCTGCCTCCATGTGTCAAACGATTTCAATATACATAATGCACATGTTGAGGGGGATCACTTATCTAAAAAACAAAATGAGTATTTAAACAAGGCACATATTCTCCCATGTTTTCTAAACCTTATTAAATCACTTGGGATCCAAAATCTCAAAGGGTTTGATATTTTTGATCGGGGGAGAATTTGTGATTTAATATGAAATTTGATAAAGGATGATCGATTTGATTCAAAAATGCTAGTTCTCTCTAATATGTGCTAAACTCTTTCGTTTATCGATGCACATATTGAGGGGGAGCAAATGGTTTCTTAATGGCTTTTGTATTCGTGGATGTGCTTCAAATGAACTTTTGCCTCTATGTGATAAAATGATTTCAAATATCCTATATGCACATATTGAGGGGGAGAATTTATCTAGAAAATGAAATGGCTTTTTCTATGAAAATTGTGATCAAAGAAAATATTTCAAAGCCCTCTTGCCTCCATGTGCTAAACAATTTCTAAATCATATGCACATGTTGAGGGGGAGGTTTTCTATATGATCAAAGCTATTAAGGTACAAAATGCTTTGATCTCGTATCACAAGTACCTTGATTGTTTTTCCAAATGATTTTTCAACTGGTTTCAAAAAGGAATGAACTGTACCAAAAGACCGACCATTTTACTTTATGTATCGAGTTATAAGGATGGTGAGGTTAAGTATTAGTTCCCACGATCCGCCAGAACCGGAGGGATCTACCTAGGGACAATCCACTAGATAGTGTAGAGTCCTTAGGTATGATGAAAAAAGGAGAAAAATGAGAAATGGGAAGAGTGCGGACTGAGACAGAGCTAGTACTGGAATAAACCCAACAAGGTTCTAGTTATGAAGTCTCGGTAAGCACTGAAGGGCTTGAAGAATGAAAAAGAAATGAATATGAAAAGGGTGAAAAGAAATAGCCCTCCAATAATTCAACCTTAGGGCAGAAACCGGGTTCAATACATATGCTACTGGTGTTTACTAAGGTAACACTGGTATTGAAGACAAGACGTCATGGACCCAGTGACGCACTGCACCTAACTTCCCAAGCTACTCAAGTTCCTCTTAAAAGGACTTGTTTCATTCTCACGGGGAACCTACATAATCTATCGACTTTCTCTTAGAGATTGTTGATATTGAAGAAGGAGACCCTCTCCCTAGTCTCTGGCATAGGAACCAAATGTGCACAATTGAGTCTAGAGCCAAGAGATCATCCACAATATCTCATTAGGACACTATATTAATGAAGACTTGCTGTTTCACACAATGTGGAAAGTAAGAATATATTAAGAGTCCTACGCATTATCCTTGTGGTAATTGCCAGAACATCCGAGTGATATGTAACAATATTCACGATGAAGATGGAAATCCTTCTAGAGCCAACATCAAACAAGCTCTTGGTAGGTGGCATGTGAGATCTTTCAAAAAAGATCAAACTTGTGACAACTGGATAGAAACGATAGGGCGATTCACTTGTGAATCAACCTTGGTCCAGGAAATGAATTGACGAATACTTTTGGAAAAACCGTTCGATGTGCAAATCTTCTTTTCTCTAGCGCATCGAATGTGTATTCATGTTTTCAAACACAAAAAGTATCTCTGATTGAAAAAATACTTTTGGAAAAACCGTTTGATGTGCAAATCTTCTTTTCTCTAGCACATCGAATGTGTACTCTTTTCAAATACAAAAAGTATTTTTGATTGAAAATTGATCTTTCTCATAGAACCTTCGTCGTATTGCAAAACTCTTTCTTCTAAGAAATACGCGATTGTTTTTTCAAATCATTTTTCATCAATCAGTGAATCTCAATTCGCTGGTTCACTCACTCCGTGTTGTCTTCTTTGAGACGTTCCGGTTTGAGAACAGCTAGAACAGCTGAAACCCGTCAAGGAGATTCTTTGGAATCCTACCTGATCACAGGCATACTTGTACCGATCAACGGGAATCGTGGGCGTGTACCTCAATTCAACGAAAGTGATCAAAGACACTTTCGTGTGTTTTATTGCTAACTGTTGTTTGCAGGTACATCTAGACGGTTGCAGCTAATCAGAATTGAGGAGTCAATCCAAAGCCGCATGCTCATAGCATCCACACTTAATTGAAGAAATCATGACAAGTGCCTATCTACATAACCTGGCTCAGATTTTTTTATACTATGCTTCTGCTACGCTGCTGCATATATCTTGAACCAGTAAAAGCTTCTGCTACTCTGATGATAAGATGTCATGATCGAGAAAGTGTGAGCATGTCGGTCTGAAAGTCACAACTTCACATGATGGCAACACAATAAAGGGTGACCCAGAGATTTACTATGGCTGATGATCTTAATGAAAGCTCAAAGATCATCAAAGATGTGTATCAGTTCAAAGACCTCCACTGAAAGTACAAAACTATCGGACTATGAAGAGTCACTACAAAAGCACAAAGATTGCAGAATTGAAGAATTAAATTCTACGAGCTCAAGAACAAAGTCAAGAATAGAATGCTAGGATACAAAATGTAAAACATGGGGTGACCTCCCTTAGGGGGAGATTGTCAGGAATTGGAAATTCCATAAGTAAAGTATCGGTCACCCCAATATAATCTAGCATAAGTTAGCTCGTAGACATTACGTTATTTACTAGTTATTTAGTTAGTTACTTAGCTTAGTGCAATACCGTGGAGGAAGGACATGTCTTTACCCACTGTATGTCTGATCCACAGTCCGAAAGAGGACGTTTATTATGTAACTATAAATACCCTCTACCTCCCAAGGTAGAGGGTTGGACCTTTCACTCAATCTAACCTTTCTTTCTTTGTTTGCTTTCTCTCTCTAGAAAGGCTCCCACCTTCTACTTTCTCTCTCTAAACTCTTAAACCATACGCATAATATTATTATGTTATGATGTGTTTGTGAAATCCAATTTCCTTCACTCAAAAACTTACTTCTTTCAAAAAATCACCATGAGTCATTCAAACCCTATCAATCTCTCATCTGACAGCTCCTTTTCTGATAGTGTTGGGGATGATTTTGTTCTGAACAATCCAGGTAGAGTGGAGAAAGAGGAGTTTGAAGAGGTTTCTTCAAGAAAGAGAACTCATTTGGCCATGAGCACTACCCCTACAGTTGCTGGTCCATCATCACTCCAACCAATGCCTCAGGATGCCATCATCAAAGAGGGCAGCTTAGACATAAGTTCATATGTGTCACCTTATGAAGTGTCTGATGATGAAACAACTTCTAAAGTCCTTGTTATTCCTCCCCTTGCTGCAATACTTCCACTAGCAGAGCTACAAATACCACCTTTTCTACCATTGTTGACAGCACCACCACCAGAAGGTCCATCATCATTCTCACCACCTGTCAGAGGAAAGGTGATTGGGCTAGCATGCCCCAAAGTGTGGAGTGTGATTAAAGGTCGAAGGGCGCCCAAAGAGATCCCAGAGTGGGCCTTTCCTAAGAAGCCTTAGGTGGTAGTTGAGGGTTAGGTTGGGGTAGGGTTGGGGTAGAATGTGAAGCATGTGTCATCTGTTGGCAGTGGTAGTATGATGTTTTTCTATTTTCCTTTTATGTACTGGTTGTTTGAAACAGATGGATGTAGCCTATGCACTTTGTGTGCAGCTTTGTTTAATAATAATAAGAATCCATGTCTTTTGCTTTAAATTCCTTGCATCATACTGGTTGTGATTTACTTCTTTCATCTGCAAAAAGCTCTGTGTTGCTAAAAACTTTGATGACCCATTTACCAGTAACTTTTCCATTAAATCCACCTCCAAAGCTGACAAACTGTCCATCATAATATTCAAAATTTGAGAGATAGGACTTGTTGCCAGTCATGTGCCTTGAACATCCACTGTCTGTGTAACCTTGATCTGATCTTTTTGTCCTTGGATGTTCCTGCACATATAATAAAGGAGTTAGTTTCCTTTGGAGACCCAAGCCATGATTGACTTGGATCTGCCTCGTGTATCAATATAGTTAAATCTGTCAAAGGTCATTGATACACCATTAGGATTGGTTGATGAGGTAATTCCTTTAGATTTCCATTCCCAACGTGCTGAGGCCTTCATAGCATTTCCCATGTTACCCCTGTTCTTTTTTACAACCCTTGCAGTGGGAACTTTTGCCTGAGCAGTGGTAACTGCTGGTTTAGTTTTTGGTACCCACTGTTGGTTATATTGAACCCTTTTATCAAAAAAAAAACACCTAATTCCCTGTTTGTGCAGATTTTGCAAAAGTTGTTTTGGGTTTTGCACTTGTAACAGGTGATTTGGGGTGAGCAGTGTTAACAGTTTTAGTAGTGGCAAAAGTTTTAAGACCACTTCTTAGTTGAACTGCTCTTGGGATCATTTTGTTGTGTGGATTAGGGTGTATATTATTTTGAAACCTGTTTGACTCCACCCTTTTATTCCCATGTACTTCCCTTCTCCCAAAATGATAGTCACAATTAGCATGTAAATGATTAAAGCTACCACATATATGACATGCTTTATTGTTCATGACAAACTCACTACCTAGTTGTTGAGATTTAACATGATTCCAACTCCTCTGGTTACCCCTAGGAGCTGATGACTTGTTTCTATACATCTCAGCATACCTTACAGTTGATCTAAGTTTATTAACTTGTTTCCTAGGTTCCTCTGTAATAGTATTTACAACTTTTGGGATAGAAGCCTCTACATTCTTTTTAACATTTTCATCAACAATAGATGACTCACTTGCATTTTCAAAAACATCAGGTTCATGCTTAACCTCTTCCTCACTTTTCACAAACTTTGGAGGACTATATTCAGGATTTAGATCCTGAAATTCTTCTAGACCTGTATGAGCTAAATCTATGCCAGGAGGTGATCGAACACCCCTTAGTTGTGGAGGAACAGTATTGTATCCCATTCCAGACTTGACTTTACTAGTAATTTGAACATTCCAAATTTTATCAATTGACTTAGACTGATAATAACAGGTGTCAATAGATAAATTGACATTCTCATTAATCTTTTTAAGTTTTTCAAGCTCTTCTTTTAGTGCCTGATTCACTGCTGTCTTATGATCTAACTCTCTTCTAAGAACAACCATATCATTATTATATTTTGACTCATTTGATCTATAATGCTCTGGTTGTTTTTCTAATACAGATATGCCTCTTCTAAGGTTTGACACATTATAAATAGCAGCATACAACTCTGTTCTTTCATTTGCATATAATTCATTTAGCCTTTCACATTCTCTAGAAGCCCTACATGTTTTAGAACAACTTTCAAAGTTTTGTACCTCATAGTCAGAGAAAGCCATGAGAGCATGTTCTGTAGCAATAAAGGCAGCATCTGAAGATTGTTCTTCTTGTCCATCAACCATGAAACTCCAATCATAGCTCACACCATCAATTGCCAGCATTGCCTTTGGTTCTTCCACAATTGGTTCTTTCTTTTGCTTGTACCAAGTAGACCTATTTTCCTGCTTCTTAGGTCTTCTGCATTCTCTAGCAAAATGCCCCAACTTGTGACAGTTGAAACACTCTACTTTCTTTTTATCGAACCCTGCAGTTTCACTACCATTGATGTGAATTGGCTTGCCAGTCTTCTTGTAGAATTTTCTATCCCTCATGCTAAGAAGAGCTATTTGCCACTTTATGTCCATCTCCTCCAAGTCATCTTCATCAATTTTCTCTATGTCTTCATGAGTTAATATAGAGCCATTAACTTGAGAGGAGATAAAAGCATAAAAGGTAGGATCTCCAATACCAGCAACCTTGTTCTTTGAACCTGCAGTGGTAACACTAGCATTACCAGTGGAAACTGTAGAACCAGCAGTGGCAAAATCATCATCACTGTCATCTTCAGAATCATCACTGTCAACAGAGGTTGACAACAATGCCAAGCTGCTAGAGCTTGTACCAAGTTTTCCTGCCTTCTTCAATCTTTGTTCAATGAGTTTGAAGTTATTGTAAAGATCATTGAGCTTCATAGTTTCAATCTCTGGTTTATTTTCCTAGACTGTAACATTAGTATGAAACTCAGCAGGAAAGCTTCTTAGAAACTTCAAATTGAGGTCTTCCTTTTCTACCTCAATTCCAAACACAGTCAGTTGTGTGACAATCTTCTGGAGTTTGGTGAAGATGCTGTCAAGTGATTCATTGCTTGAAGCAGAGAAGTTTTCATAACTTTGCTTCAACAATGTCTTTTGAGTCTTCTTAGTTGCATCATTGCCACCAAAAACTAAGCAAATCTCTTCAAAAAGTTCTTTTGCTGTCTTGAACTTGCTAAAAGCAATGATCTGGTCTTTAGGAAGAGTCATTAGTAACAAACTTCTGGCCTTCAGGTCATTCTTGTTCTTTGCTCTTTCATCATTAGTCTCAGGTACAGAAACTGTTACTACTTCTGTGTCACCAACTTTCTCAGTCTTCTTCTCAGCCTTGATGGAATCACCTATTAAGATGATCTCCCATAGAGCATAGTCTTGTATGAGAAAGTATTGCTCAATCATTATCCTCCACATCTCAAACTCATTAAGTTTAAGCTTAGGAAGCCTTGGAGCAGAGTTTGACTGATTTTCCATCTCCATTAATTTGAGTGAATTGGTTAAGCTTATTCCTTGGATCTTCTAAATCAAAATATCAGAACCTTTGCTCTGATACCACTTGATGGATCTTAACACACACCTTGTGTTAGTGATATTTTGAGTTATATTAATAAGCACGTGGAATATACTTAGTAATACTTAGAAGATGGATTGTATGATGTAATGTAACTGAGAAGAATGTAACACAAAGCTTCAATATTATTAAGAATAATACGAGTGATCTTGCTTATCACTAGGGTTACACCTTGAAGCATACGTGATTTTCTCGTATCTTAAACAATGACATAGGATCTCCTTTTATAGCACAAGGAGTCTTTTACAAGATAAGTATAATGCTAACTATATAGAATATACACAAGATCTTTTCTATACTTATCAATACACGGATACATAACAATTATCCTAATAGCAGTGGTAATGTGTTGCCACTGCTAGTGCAATCTTTAGCAATGTCTTCCACAAGCCTATCAATGGTAACTGTTAGCTTTATTCCCAACATAAACCCTCACAAGACTACACTCGTCCACTTGGGACACCAAGTGGTTTAAAAGGCTTGTTGCATACGCTAAATGCAACTGTGATTCCTACGAAAGTGAGTTAGGTTTCTTTTCATTTTCTTTTTCTTTTTTTAGAATTATGCTTGTCGGTAGTGTGATTTCAGGAATTAAAGTTTGCTCATGGGTGCTTATGCGAAGGCACGATTCTTTTAGTGGGCCTTCTTTCTTTTTGGAGCAAATTTCAGGGAAGTTCTCGCTCTAATTCTACTTTTCTCTTCACTTTTATTTAACGCTTAGTACAAAAGAGACTTTGTACATTTCAAGTGGGGGGACGGGAGTAGAATTGTCTCTTGAACTTTATTTTGCCCTCGTTTTTCTAGTTTATTTTGAAAAATTATGCCATTTTTAAAATTTTGACATGTTTTTCTTAACCTAACTAGATTAGACCTTAGCCGAGCACATTATAACCCTTGATATTATATGGTGAGATTAGCCTTATCCATTTCCAAATTTTTACCCCAAATCCACCAAATTATGAGTGTGCCGGTAGCTTGTAAACTTTAGAACTTGGCCTTTGCATCATTTCGAGACCATAGACGAGGTATGTTGAGTTAGATCGATGTATTTGGACTTTTTAGTTTACGAAGGCAGTATTATAGGACTATCACCCAAATTGCCTATCATTGTGTGTCTATCGATTAGTCACCTCGATTTCTTGACCCCCATGTTAAACCCTTTGTTTTACTCACCGTTAGTGCAAGATACCCCTAGATACACCCATCCGAGCCATTCCTTTCATTTTGTTCACCCAACATATTGTTTCGTTACACCCTTACGTCTTTATTTTTAATTGGGAAGTCATTGTTTGCCTAAGTTCAAGGTTCAAGCAGAAAGGTTCGGGAATCACGCTTTCGTCGACTACATATTCTTAAAGATCATTGAAGAGCCCCCAATTTCTCATTGTTCATCTCAAGTGGGGGGATGTTATGTTTGTTGAAAAAAAATGATGTGATTCGGGAAAAAAAATGTGTTATATTTATTTATTTGATTGTAAAGTGCGAAGTTATAAGCACTATGTTATGAGCTTATTATAGATTTAGTATCGAGGAGGCCACCTCAGTCACTTTTGAAGAATGGAGTTGGTAATGTGCCCAACATGACGTCCTCTATTGGCACATTTACCTAGGTATTATCATGATCCGGTTTCTTAACTTCAAAACTTGAACTTTGGATGAACGGTAAGTAGTCATGACTTGGTTATAGATTTAGACTATTTGCTTGATTTTATTTTACACCAATTTTATCCCATGTCTTATCCTACCCTTTAGTCATGAAGCATGTCTAGGTGATGCAACAAGCAATCTTTAGTGTCTTGGCCATGGATTTAGTCATGTATCATTGATTTTGTCCACTTCGCCGTGACATGTTAGTAATGACGACTCACCCTTAACCTTTGTCGTGTCTACCCATATTGCCTTCGAGAATTGTTTAACCCTTAACTCTAGTGGTGGAGATTTGTGTAACCGCCAAGCTTATGATAGAATACATGCTATGACTGTGCGATGAGTGATCACCTTGAAATTGAAACTTAGAATAGTTGAGAGATTTGAGTGTTTTGTTCCCATTTCGTGAGGTGTTCGGCTTTGTTTTATTCTAGCATAAAGGATTTGTAAACTTATATTTTCCAGGTAATGGGAGATATCTTTTTAGGAATCTATCTAATAAGGTCTACTTGAGGGCAAGTAGAGTTCAAGTGGAAGGATATTTGATAACATCAAATAATCCTGAATATTAAGTGTTAATTTCCCCCGATAATGCTCGTATTTTATATCATTTATATGGATTTACGCTTGTTTTCCTCTATATTTCACTTTCAGGTAAATTACGAGCATTGGAGCTAATGAGACGAGGATTTGGAGAGTTTATTGAAGATATATGATAGTATGTCCATTTTGAAGATGTTACGGCGTAACTCTTCTCTCACATTATGTCGTAACAGAAGCGAGGCTCAGAAAACCAACTAAACTGAAGATTACGGCAAAACTCCCTCCTAGGATTATGTCATAACTAATTAGGTCAAATGATGTTCCGCGCCGCTGCAAGCTACGCCGTAACTAATTCCACAATTACGGCATAACCACGATTTATTGAAGATACGGTGTAACTCATTCCTGATGTTAGGCCGTCACATGTTTTTTTAGAGCAAACTACGAAGAAATGGATGTTACGGCGTAACTCTCAACTTAAGTTACGCCGTAACCAGATCTGGCCTATAAATACCGCCCAAATTCCAGCATTTCTAATCATTCACTTCACACACCAAATCAGAGAACGTGGGTAGAAGGTTGAAGGCAGATCTTGAGGAGCATACGGAGCCATCCCCAAGGGAGAAATCACTCCCCTACGATAAGCATTAGCAATTTATCATTTCTTTACTTTCAATTCATGCATTTCGATATGTTAAACATTGAATCAATTATTTTAGTTAATATGAGCTGCTAAGCACCTCTGGTGCTAGCCTAGTTATGATTCCTTGATTGTTTTGTTTATGTTTACATTGCTTCCGTATAATTGTTTCTAGTATATGCATGCATAGTTTGTTGGTAGCTACCCTTGTTTTGGTAGTTTTGAATGGCGGTAGTGGCTAGTTACTTAGGAGATATGATCAACTGACCCTAAGTAGGTAGACTGAGTGGGAAGGGTAACAATTGACCAACTGACGACCCTTCTTTACTTCTGCGATTTGACCAACTAATCACCTACCGTTTGGATGAACTTAAGAAGTTAGGGATGAGTGTTTAAGATGCTAGCGTCCGAGCACTCATTGTTATGAATCTTGTATGTAGCGGAACTTAATGACTTGGCTTAGGGGACTAAAAACATTTGAACTTTCAAGGGGTGACCTATTGATCTCCGGCGGAAACCTTTGCTGATAGGTTAGGACGAACTGACCAAATGCTGTCCTAGCGACTTAAACCCCCACTTGAAGCAATTGGAAGTAATTAAATGTGAACTTAACATGATAGGATGACTAACTAGGTTAGCACACTTCTCCTCTATTGATCACAACCCTCGCCTTTATTTGCTTTCTTTATTTTATTTTCTTGTCTTTAGTTATTAATTAATCATTTCAACCTTAAAATCTGTGACACCTAGAATTATTTAAAATCCGAACACATAGCTCTTGGAACGACCTCGGTTTTACCGAATACTATACTACACACGACCGGGTACACTGCCCGTTAGTGCATTAGAGTATACCATAGGTATAACGAGACATTATAAATATTAAAACCTGGTCAGTAAAACCTGCATCAAGGAACCTAATAATTTTGAGGTTAATCTGTTCCAAGTGACTCAGGAGAAGCAGTTAGAGAAAGTAGGAAGAGCACTAGTTGATTTCAATAACAGGTTTGAGGAGCCTGATATTGATGTAAATCTGTTTTAATTGATTAAGGATAATCATTTAGGGGAAGTAGGAAGCGCATCTGTTTATGCCAATAACATGGAAGAGGATCCTGTTGTTGATGTTACTCTGTTCCAAGTGAGTGAGACTAGTGACTTAGGCAATGCAGTTGATGATTCAATTCAAGCAAATGAAGAGAATACTTGTCAGGAGAATGATGCACAAATTGTTTTGGTCCAAGTAAGTCAGAGTAATGAGTTAGGTAAAGCAGGAACAACCAGTAATATAAGTGATGACATGCATTTGGAAAAAGATTTACCTGTGATGGTTGATGATGTCTTTTACAGTGAGTATGTTTCTTACCCATAGGCATACTTTGCAAATGGAGTCTATACCACATTCTTCTATTGTGGTCAGGACTTTCCTACTGCAATGGATGTCAAAAATAAGGTAAGAGAGGATTCAATAGAAACTAGGAGGGAGTTGATTTTTATGAAGAATGACAAAACAAGAATAAGGGTCAGATGTAAGGGTTGTGTTCCACTTTCAGGCCCAAGTGAAGGTCCTGGACTGGATATAGGCCCATCTAGAAGTCCATTAACCATAAGGGGTATAAATGCATTGCTTTCTTGCAAAAAGGACCCTTCCAAAATACTCTGCCTATGACTATTGTTAGTCGGCAGGAATGGTGAGACATGTACATGGTCAGTCAGAAAATATAATGAGCAACACACTTGTTTGCAATCAAGGGCAGTCAGAGCTTTTGACCTTAACTATATCTCAAAGCAAATTACAGCAAAAATTGAAACCAATCCACGGATTCCTGTCAAGTCTGTTCATAATCAACTTACCAACCGATACGAGCTTGAAGTATCCCTGCAGAAGGTTTTAATGGCCAAAAACTTAGCATTAACAGGCATCAGAGGTCAATTCAAGCTACAAGTTACCATGTTGAGAGATTATGTTCAAGAGTTGCAGAAGAGAAACCGTAATACAAGAGTACTGATAAATGTGGAACGACCTGCAGATGAGGCTCTTCCAACGAGAGAATTCAAGAGAGTGTATGTTTATTTAGGTGCACTGAAGGAAGGATTTAAAACGTGTGGGAGATCGTTATTGGGGCTGGATGCTATTCCAATTCATGGTCCTTTGAATGGTCAACTGCTGACAGTTGTGGGAATTGATAGCAATAATGGTATATACCCTTTAGCTTATGCTTTTGCTAAATCAGAAAACATAGGATCATGGACTTGGTTTCTTCATTGTTTATCCGATGATATAGCACTTGATCCAATCTCAAGCATCACTTTTATTACTGACATGCAAAAGGTACTCCCTTAATCTGTTCATGAATTTAAGTCTCTCTGTTATGAAAAAGACAGTAAACATATATGATTTTGTGCAGGATATAAGTGGAGCTTTAAGAGATGTTTTTCCAGATGCAGAACACAGATTTTGTATTAGAAGCATTCATGAGCAAATGAAACTTCAATGGAAAGGTAGGGCCTACAAAGAGCATCTGTGGAAATGTGCAACCTCAACTGTTTACATGCCTCAATGTTTCAGTTCGAAAGCTATGGTTGATTTCAAGAAATTTAATCAACCAACCCATGATTGGTTAAGTAAGATAGCACCGATCCATTGATCAAGGTCACATTTTTCATGTAAGTCATCTATCTGTTTCAGTTAATTTTTATTTTTTAATGTAGTATAAACAGTTATAATTAATACATGTTTATTTGTAATCTTTAGGGAGAGCTCATTCTGATGTGTTACTTAATAACATGTGTCAAGTGTTTCATGACAAAATAATTGAGGGTTTAAACAAACCAATTATTAAAGCCTTAGAATACATCAGGGAATACTGTATGAAGAGGATAATGCATGATCTTATGGTGAGTGAGAAGAGTGATGGGCCACTAACACCAACTGCACAACACATGCTAGAGGGTATTAAGAAAGAGGCTGTAAAGTATAATGTTTTATGTAATGGGGGAACTAAGTTTCAGGTTAGTGGACCATGGGGTGACCAATGTGTAGTTAATGTTGTAGAAAATTCTTGTACTGGCAGAAGATGGGAGATAACAAGTTTACCATGTAAACATGTATTGCGCGTATAACGCGTTCGGGGTCAAAGGAACTTCCTTTTCGTCGAGCAAGTTTTTCAACACCCTAGGTAGTGAACCTAATCGTTGTAGTGTAGTATTAGGTAAGTCTCGGGTATTGATATCATTCTCTTGGGGAATAGGAATGCTAGTGAGAGATGTACTACGCTAAGGTTTGAGGTTGAGGAAGATTATTTTTTATCTTTTTTTAATTTTTTAGAAAGCTAAGGGTAAAATCTTGGGGTTTGGATTTGGGGGTTTTGGTACTTCTACCGATTACTCGACTTATCTAATTATCTAAACTAAGGGGTAGTCTATGTCTATTTGATGTGTGCTCGTATGATGATTAAAAATGTGTCTACCTAGATACTATTACTCCCTAGTTATCTTTTATTGGTGGTTGAATTGTCACATCCTTATTCTTAACGCTTTGTGTTTTCTAAGGTCGTAGGGTATGCTTTTATCCCTAACTCTTTGAGACTACCTTAAGCTTATTGCCTACAAAATCTCTAGGATTCATAAACTAAATCTAAGGTTATCTTTGGATGTTTAGTCTACAATTACGCTAGGTGGTTATAAACTAAGGTTCACAAAGATTACTCAATCATTAAAAACACAACGATGGCCTATTCCACTCCTAAGCCAATTACAATTAAGATAAGAGACAACCAATCAATAATTAATAACTATGTTTCATAGATCTAAGAAGACACACAAGAAATTTAGCCGGACATGTTAAACATGCAAGCATACACACATATAATCGAAGACATAATGAAATCAATGAAGTAAATTACTTATCTTGATGTAAAATAGGGTATGAGAACCCTAAAATACTGTCCAAACCGGACCAAAATCGTTTTAGGTTTTTACTCCACAAGTCTACCTCTTAAAATTCTGAAAATTCAATTTCTCTATATAATTTTACAACTGCGACGGCGTCACCTTATAGCTGGGACACCGTCAGATCGCCGTCATTAGGGTTTCGTCTTAGCCAAGTCATCATCGGGACGGCGTCACATTGTGGTTGTGACACCGTCAGTCTTCAGCAGTGACGTCGTCTGAATCTGGATCTAGGCCGTCTGAGAAGAAAAGTCTTCGTGACGCCCTTACTCTTCAAAGCCTCGACGTCGCCGTGTAAAATAGCAAAATAGCTACTGAGTCGTCACAAATTCAATTACATAAAGATGGACGGCCGCCCTCTGCTTGTTCAGCAGCTCCATGAGTGTCAAATTAATCTTGACTTAGCCATTTTCTTCATATATTCACTCCTTTTCGTCCAAAAATGCATCATTCCAACATTTTGCTTCCAAGAGACCTAAAAAGTTAAAATGAACGAAATTAAGCAGTAACGGATATAAAAGTGGGCAATTAAGGGCTTAAATGACCCCTTAAAAGTGTACGTTTTAAATCCTTATCAAATATCCCTACACTTGTTATTTGCTTGTCCTCAAGCAAATGTGCTTTTGGCCAATCAATTTATAAGTTAGGGGGCATAAAGCATTGGTTTAACATAATCTACAACAAGTAAAAGCACCACAATAGTCATAACAAGCACGAAAATTATATACTAGCACCTCACAAGTGGTGTTTGGATTCTCTCATCTCTCGAGTGTATGTGAAATATAGCAAATGGAAATGGAAGATAAACACTCATTAACCGGTCATAGTACATAGATTACCATAGGCTAGAGACTAGATCAAACCTCCACCGCTTTGGCGAAATCACCTAGGAGTAACTATCTAAGAGGTCTTTAAAAGGGTTTTAACGTTAGGCTTACGGTTAGGGAAACAAAGGGTTTGGTTGGATAGGCGATTTATGTTACAAGCATGAGAAGAATGGCATTGCTAAGCCAAGACTCGACTCTCTAAACTCTAGATAACTTGAAACAAACAAACATAAATATAAAGATAGATGTAGAATGGTAGCCCGTTTTTTTTTTTTTTTTTTTTGCATACACTTTTACTCTACCATCCTCTACGATAACATCAAAATATAAGGGATTTATAGGAGCATCCCTACACTTGATTTTTTATTATTCTAACACTAATTTGACCCAAATTGAAAATATCAAAATACTTGGAGTACATTATTACGTAAATAAAGGGAATTTGAATTTAACGTTCTTTCCCGTCACTCCATAAAATTTAAATTTACCCATGAGTCCCAATCATCCCAAAACTGTGTACAAAAGATATGACTCGACTTAGCAACCATGCAAGTAACTAGATAATTGAACTAAGGGTTTAGTATGATAACAATAATGCACTAAAAGTGAGTACATACAAGGTAGGCTAAGGAGATTTGGGTGTACATTTGGGGGTGGATTGTAAACAATGCTCTTCATTGATATTTCGGAAAACCGAAACATCACGAGAACCGCGAAAGGATAGGCTCTGAGGGGTTAACTAGGGGTATCGTGTACTAAAGATAAGTACAACGCAAGGGTGTGGGGGAATTACTCAACCGATGTGGAAGAAGTAATTATAATACATGTATCAAACAAGGGTTATCCTAATGAATCTTATAATTTAGTTATTCCTAACTACACAAGTGTAGTCTCACTAGCGATCTCGGAATGCATCACAAAACAAGTTCTAGAATCTATTATACTACCGGTACACTATCGAAGCATTAAAGGTGAATGCTTTAATTCCTATAGATCTAGGGGCGAACCTCACATTTTTGGGGTGGAATTTGAGTGGTAAAGGGTTTTTGTGCTAGTCATATAACTCCTATCCATGAGACGCTTTATTAAGACTAAAGACCCACCCATACAAGTCATGAAATTTTTTTAATTTGGCGCTAAAATTGCCCTAACGAATATCTCTCATGGTTTATTACAAAAATGAAATAGGACAAGACAAATAATCAAGGATAAGCATAGTTTCAAAGTTCCCGTTTTATTCTCCCTCCCTACACTTAAACTGAACATTGTCCCCAATGTTCCCCGAAAGTATCAAAGTTATGATAACGAAAGGTAATTAAAAGAGAAAGAAACTATTACTCCCCTGATTAGCTCGATAGGATCCGTGTGAAGTAGTGGTTAAATTCTTTCCAAAAGAATGTATGCGTGATAAGCTCCATCCAATCTTATGTTTCTTCTTCTTGATAAATAAAACCTGCGCACTTTAAGAAAATAGACGAAACATTCGCGTAAAATTGATGGTAAAACTATAAATGACTCTACTAAACTAGGATATAATGCTTGTGGAATGGATGTTTGCAGATTTTATGGAAAATTAAGACCTGAGAATTTCCAAAAATTTATAAGTAGCACAGAAAACGAGAGAAAGTAATAAGTTGTTTCTACTCCTCTTGATGTCGTCAGGTTTTAATCCTGACGCTGTCAGGTTATCCTGACAGAAACTGGTCTGCTGCGTTTTTCTGGAAAATTTTTGGAAAACTTACACCTTTAAAATCTGGAAAAATTCTTACAAAACATCCATTATGACTCGATACAAGCATTTGACTCTAACAAAAACACATATATATCATTTTCAATAATCGTAGTTCTCATGTTCACGTTCTTTTAAAAACGTGTGTAATCCTCCCTACACATATCCTTTTTGTATAATACATTTATATGTAATTAAGACGAGGTTAAAGACAAAATAAAACATTTTCACAAATTTAAACATGAGAACAAACAATAATGAAAAGATATATGACACACAAACAAGCAAACAATTAAGCATGGGCTGCCTCCCTCGAAGCGCTTTTCTTTATTTATGAGTCTTGTAGCTAGACACGAATTCGTGCTCCTACGTGGTATCGTGCACGCTTACGTGACCATATCTAAGCCATTCCAATGTTCTCTCACTTTTCTTTTACTCATCTCCTAACTCTAGGCATTTTTTATAGTACCTTTCATTCTTTTCATAAGTATGCCTAAGTCCTCGTTGTTTATCTCTTTCACTAAGTATCGGAATGGGAGCCATCCGATTTCATGCCTCTATATCTTTGTGCTTAAACCTAGGATGTGTACGGGGCATTTGATAGACAAAATGTTCAACTCCATCGGAGTATGTGATTAGACCATCAATCATCCGTTCATTCAACCTAGTCATTCTCTTTAAGTTTGTTCCAAATATTACTTGAGTGAGGCTTCCATCAATGAATTCTCCTAAATCTTCTAAGACCATGAATTCAATCACATAGGAAAAACTTCCAACAAACACATCCAAGTAAGTGACCGCATCAACAACATTATCCTCTTGATAGGCTAATTCATTTACCTTAATCTTGTTATATAGATTTATTGAGATTAAGTTTAAAGGTAAAAATAAGTGCAAGTTAGCATCAAAACTTTAAAATCCTATCTTACAATGGAATTGCATGTTAAAGGGGCCATCAACCTCAATCCTACACCTAGGGTCAAAACATTGGGAGAAGTCTTCTTCCATTTCAAAATTAACTTCATCGATGACCTCCCCGTTATCAAGTTCTTCGCCATAGTCAAATACTTCATCGGAATCCGAGTCATAGAAAGGACTATGTTGTTGCCAATTTATTTCATTATGTCCTACGTGATTTCCAAAGTGGTGAACGGATGAAATGTTTTGAGGGATTGCGTTTTCTATTTCGGGATGGGGGGGGGGGTTGGGAGCGGGTAGTACAAAGTTTCTACAGCGAAAGATGTTAATCATGCTGAGTGGTGGGGTTTATGAACAATTTCACGAAGAAGGGGGTAGACTACGAGGAAGCTAAAAATGAGAAAAAAAGCTTACTTAATAGGAATCAAGCAAGGGAACCTAAACGAGATAGAAATCTAACTATCTGTTATATTCCCTGGCAGCGGCGCCAAAAACTTGATGCGCATATAACGCGTTCAGGGTCAAAGGAACTTCCTTTTCGTCGAGCAAGTTTTTCAACACCATAGGCAGTATTGGTAAGCCTCAGATATTGATATCGTTCTCTATGGGAATAGGAATGTTGGGAATAATGCTAACAGTTACCACTGATAAGCTTGTGGAAGACACTGCTGAAGAATGCACTAGCAGTGGAAACACATTACCACTGCTAGTACATATTATTACCACTGCTATTAGGATAATTGTTATGTATTCGTGTATAGATAAGTATAGAAAAGATCTTGTCTATATTCTTTATTGATAGCATTATACTTATCTTGTAAAGGACTCCTTGTGCTATAAAAGGAGGTTCTAGGTCATTGTTCTAAGTACGTATGCTTCAAGGTGTAACCCTAGTGATAAGCAAGATCACTCGTATTATTCTTAATAATATTGAAGCTTTGTGTTATACTGTTCTCACTTACATTACATCATACAATCCATCTTCTAAGTATTACTAAGTATATTCTGCGTACTTATTAATATAACTCAAAGTATCACTAACACAAGGTGTGTGTTTAGATCCATCAAGTGGTATCAGAGCTTTGTTCTGATACTTTGATTCAGAAGATCCAAGGAATAAGCTTAACCAACTCACTCAAATCAATGGAGATGGAAAACCAGTCCAACTCTGCTCCAAGGCTTCCTAAGCTCAAACTCAATGAGTTTGAGATGTGGAGGATAATGATTGAGCAATACTTTCTCATACAAGACTATGCTCTGTGGGAGATCATCTTAAATGGTGACTCCTTCGAGCCAAGGAAGCAGACTGAGAAAGTTGGTGACAAAGAAGTTGTAACAGTCTCTGCACCTTCTACTACTGATGAAAGAACACAGAAGAAGAATGATATGAAGGCCAGAAGTTTGTTACTAATGACTCTTCCTAAAGACCAGATCATTGCTTTCAGCAAGTTCAAGACAGCAAAAGAACTTTTTGAAGAGATTTGCTCAGTGTTTGGTGGCAATGATGCTACTAAGAAGACTCAAAAGACATTGTTGAAGCAAAGTTATGAAAACTTCTCTGCTTCAAGCAATGAATCACTTGACAGCATCTTCACCAAACTCCAGAAGATTGTCACCTGTGTTTGGAATTGAGGTAGATAAGGAAGACCTCAATCTGAAGTTTCTAAGAAGTTTGCCTGCTGAGTTTCATACTAATGTTACAGTCTGGGAAAATAAACCAGAGATTGAAACTATGAAGCTCAATGATCTTTACAACAACTTCAAACTCATTGAACAAAGATTGAAGAAGGCAGGGAAACTTGGTACAAGCTCTAGCAGCTTGGCATTGATGTCAACCTCTGTTGACAGTGATGATTCTGAAGATGACAGTGATGATGACATTGCCACTGCTGGTTCTACAGTTTCCACTGGTAATGCTATTGTTACCACTGCAGGTTCAAAGAAGAAGGTTGCTGGTATTGGAGATCCTACCTTTTATGCCTTTATCTCCACTCAAGTTAATGGCTCTATATTAACTCATGAAGACATAGAGCAAATTGATGATGATGACTTGGAGGAGATGGACATAAAGTGGCAAATAGCTCTTCTTAGCATGAGGGCTAGGAAATTCTACAAGAAGACTGGCAAGCCAATTCACATTAATGGTAGTGAAACTGCAGGGTTTGATAAAAAGAAAGTAGAGTGTTTCAACTGTCACAAGTTGGGGCATTTTGCTAGAGAATGCAGAAGACCAAGGAAGCAGGACAATAGGTCTACTTGGTACAAGCAAAAGAAATAACCAATTGTGGAGGAACCAAAGGCAATGCTGGTAATTGATGGTGTGAGCTATGATTGGAGTTTCATGGCTGATGGACAAGAGGAACAACCTTCAGATGCTGCTTTTATTGCTACAGAACATGCTCTCATGGCCTTCTCTGACTCTGAGGTACAAAACTTTGAAAGTTGTTCTAAAACATGTAGGGCTTCTAGAGAATGTGAAATGCTTAATGAATTATATGACAACCAAAGAACAGAGTTGTTTGCTGCTAATTATAATGTGTCAAACCTTAGAAGAGGCATATATGTATTAGAAATACAACTAGAGCATTATAGAGCAAATGAGACAAAATATAATGATGATATGGTTGTTCTAAGAAGAGAGTTAGATCATAAGATAGCAGTGAATGAGGCATTAAAAGAAGAGCTTGAAAAACATAAAAAGATAAATGAGAATGTCAATTTATCTGTTGACACCTGTTATTATCAGTCTAAGTCAATTGATAAAATTTGGAATGCACAAATTACTAGTAAAGTTAAGTCTGGTATGGGATACAATACAGTTCCTCCACCACTAAGGGTGTTCCATCACCTCCTGGCATAGATTTAGCTCATACAGGCCTAGAAGAATTTCAGGAACCTAATCTTGAATATGGTCCTCCCAAATTTGTGAAAAGTGAGGAAGAGGTTAAGCATGAATCTGATGTTTTTGAAAGTGCAAGTGACTCATCTGTTGTAGATGAGAATGTTAAAAAGAATGTAGAGGCTTCTATCCCACAAGTTGTAAATACTATTACAGAGGAACCTAGGAAACAAGTTAATAAACCTAGATCAACTGTAAGGTATGCTGAGATGTATAGAAACAAGTCATCAACTCCTAGGGGTAACCAGAGGAGTTGGAATCATGTAAAATCTCAACAACTAGGTAGTGAATTTGTGATGAACAATAAAGCATGTTATATCTGTGGTAGCTTTGAACATTTACATGCTAATTGTGACTATCATGTTGGGAGAAGGGAAGTTTATGGGAATAAAAGGGTGGAGTCAAACAGGTTTCAAAACACAATACACCCTAATTCACACAGCAACATGATCCCAAGAGCAGTTCAACTAGTAAGTGGACTTAAAACTTTTGCCACTACTAAAACTGTTAACACTGCTCACCCCAAAACACCTGTTGCAAGTGCAAAATCCAAAAAAACTTATGTAAAATCTACACAAACAGGGAAAATGTCTTTTTCTAATAAAAGGGTTCAATATAACCAATAGTGGGTACCAAAAACTAAACCAGCAGTTACCACTGCTCAAACAAAAGTTCCCACTGCAAAGGTTGTAAACAAGAACATGGGTAACATGGGAAATGCTGTGAAGGCCTCGTCACGTTGGGAATGGAAACCTAAAGGAATTACCACAACAACCAATCCCAATGGTGTATTAATGACCTTTGATAGATATAACTATATTGATACATAAGGCAAATCCAAGTCAATCATGGCTTGGGTCTCCAAAGGAAACTAACTCCTTTCTTATATGTGCAGGAACATCCAAGGACAAAGAGATCAGATCAAGGCTACACAGATAGTGGATGTTCAAGGCACATGACTGGCAACAAGTCCTATCTCTCAAACTTTGAATACTATGATGGACAGTTTGTCAGCTTTGGAGGTGGAGTTAATGGAAAAGTTACTGGTAAAGGGGTCATCAAAACTGGTAACTTGGATTTTGAACCTGTGTACTATGTAAAAGAGCTTAAGTATAATCTTTTTAGTGTGTCACAAATGTGTGACAAGAAAAACAATGTTCTTTTTACTGAAGATATGTGTTTTGTTCTCTCTAAGGATTTTAAGATGCCTAATGAAAGTCAGATTCTTCTTAAGATTCCTAGAAAAGGCAACTTATATAGCTTTGTTATGAATAACATTGTTGCTAAAGATGATTATGCTTGCTTGCTTGCAAAGGCCACAGTGGATGAATCCATGTTATGGCATAGAAGGCTTGGTCATGTTTATTTCAAAACTATAAATAAGATTGTTAAAGATGGTTTGGTTAGAGGCTTGCCTCAGAAATGATTTGAAAATGATCAAACCTGTGTTGCTTGTATTAAAGGCAAACAACACAGAGCTTCTTGCAGGTCATAATTGGTTAACTCTATTGCTCACCCAGTTCATATGTTACATATGGACTTGTTTGGTCCTACATCTGAGAGTAGCTTAAATCTTAAGAAATATTGTCTTGTTGTGACTGATGATTTTAGCAGGTTTACATTGGTTTTGTTTCTTAGAACTAAGGATGAAACAACTGGCATTCTTAAGACCTTCATTGCAGAAGTAGAAAACCAATATGATATGAAGGTTAAAATCATTAGGTGCGACAATGGGACAGAGTTTAAGAATAGAGTTATGGATGATTTTTGCAAGGATACATGTATTAAAAGAGAATTTAGTGTAGCTAGAACTCCTAAAAAATGGTGTTGCTGAGAGGAGAAATAGGACACTAATAGAGGCTGCTAGAACCATGTTGGCAGATTCAAAATTGCCAATCACTTTTTGGGTTGAAGCAGTTAACACTGCTTGTTATGTACAAAACAGGGTTTTAGTAGTGAAAACAAAGAACAATACACCTTATGAGTTATTTAGAGGTAGACCCCCTATCCTAAACTTCATGAGACCATTTGGATGTCATGTCACTATTCTCAATACCATAGATTATCTGGGCAAATTTGAAGAAAAATCTGATGAAGGGTATTTTGTTGGGTATTTCATGGTTAGTAAAGCTTTTAGAGTATTCCACTTAAGAACCCAAAAGATTGAAGAGAATCTGCATGTTGAGTTCCTAGAAAACAAAGTGAATGTCAAAGGAACTGGTCCAGAGAGGCTGTTTGATCTTGATACTCTAACCCATACCATGAACTATGTACCTATCTCTACAGGTACATCTACTTATGATTTTGCAGGTTCAGAAGAGTTTCTTGATGATGATGAACCAAGCAAGGATCAAGCAGATGATCAAGATGAATTCATTTTTCCACTTTGGGACTATGAAGATAATGATGATATTCCAAGGACTGGAAATGCTCAACCTTCTAATGATTCTGGAAAAGAAGGAGCTGGCAATATGAACACTGAAAATCCTGAAAGCAGTGGAAATTCAGATTCCACTGCTATGCCAGAAGTTTCCACTGCAACACCAGAAGTGGAAAATACAACTCCAGTTAAGCCAATGATGTTGAAATCTCAAATATGCCAAATGAGATTGCAGTTCCTCAAACTCCCCATACCTCAATTCATAAATCACGTCCTCTTGAAAATGTGATTGGGGATGTAAATTCACCTGTGAAGACTAGAAGACAATCAAAATTGCCTGATGTTCATGGATTTATTAGTGAAATATATGAATCTAAGAATCATGAAGGTAAGAATGAATGTCTTTTCATGTGTTTTCTGTCACGAATTGAGCCAAAGAATGTATACAAGGCATTTGAAGATGAAAGTTGGGTGGAAGCAATGCAAGAAGAGTTGCTCCAGTTTAAGATTCAAAAGGTTTGGGTGCTTTGCAATTTACCTCATGGCAAAAAGGTAATAGGTACAAAATGGGTGTTTAGAAACAAAAAGGATGAAAGAGGAATTGTTAAAAGAAACAAGGCTAGACTTGTGGCTCAAGGATACACTCATGAGGAGGGTATTGACTATGAAGAAGTGTTTGCCCCAGTTGCAAGAATTGAAGCAATTAGGCTGTTCTTAGCCTATGTATCCTTTATGGGCTTTAAAGCCTATCAAATGGGTGTAAAGATTGCTTTTCTATATGAGTAGATTGATGAGGAGGTATATGTTTCACAACCTGTGCTTTGAAGACCCTGACTATCCAAACAAAGTATACAGGGTGGTTAAAGCTTTGTATGGCTTGCATCAGGCACCAAGAAAATGGTATGAGACCTTAACTACTTATCTTCTTGATAATGGGTTTTATAGAGGCAGAGTGGATCAGACTTTGTTCATCAAGAAAGACAAGAATGATATCTTGCTGGTTCAAGTATATGTTGATGATATTATTTTTGGCTCTACAAAGACAGAGATGTGCAAAGAGTTTCAGAAGCTAATGAAGGATGAGTTCAAGATGAGTTCTATGGGTGAACTCACATTCTTTTTGGGACTTCAAGTACTACAAAGGCCAGATGGTATTTTCATCAATCACGATAAATATGTGGCTGAGATACTAAGGAAGTTCAAGTTCACTGATGCAAAGTCATCCAGCACCCCTACAGACAAGACTGCACATCAACTTTTGAAGGAGAATAGTGATGAAGCAGTTGATGTGCACATGTACAGATCTATGATTGGTTCTTTGATGTATCTTACATCATCCAGGCCATACATTATGTTTGCAGTATGTGCTAGTGCAAGGTTTCAGGTCACTCCCAGGTTCTCACACTTGACTGCTGTGAAGAAGATTTTCAGATATCTTAAAGCATTTCCTAATATCGGATTATGGTACCCTAGAGAATCACCTCTAGAACTGGTTACTTACTCAGATAGTGACTATGCTGGAGCTAGTTTGGATAGAAAATATACAACAGGTGGATGCCAATTTCTTGGAAATAAATTGGTGTCATGTAGGTAAGAAACAAACAATGGTGGCATATTCATCAACTGAGGCAGAGTATGTGGCTGCTGCAAGTTGCTGTGCTCAAGTTCTATGGCTTCAAAATCAACTTTTGGACTATGGCTACAATTTTATGAATACCATCATTTATATTGACAATAGTAGTACCATTTGCATAATTAAGAATCTAGTTCAACACGCAAAGACTAAACATATTGAAATTAGACGCCATTTTATAAGAGATTGTTATGAGAAAAGGCTAATTCAAGTTGTCAAAATCCATACTGATGATAACTATGCTGATTTATTAACAAAAGGAATTGATGTGGGTAGATTTCAGTACTTGGTAATAGGTATTGGAATGCTTAATCCATAAATTTTTATGTCTAATGGTCTTTGGAGTTGAGGGGAGGTTTTTGGTACTAAAATTGTTGTATAAGTTTGTATATGTTTGCTTGTATTTTTGCTTGTCCACTAACTTTTATGCAGAGAATAAGGCTAACAGTGGAAACTAAAATGCAAGTAGTGGTAATAGTTACTCTCACAGTGGAAAAAGTAAAACAAAGAAACTTCATTGCAAGAAGAAGTTCATTACATTCAAGAAGAGAGTACTAACAACCATCATCAAAACACAAAGATAAAAACCTAAAACAACCTACACCCCTACATCCTACACAAGCTACTCCATTGGCTTCTTGCCCTTGCTCTGATAGTTGTGCTTGGCCTTCTCTGTACTCTTCCTTTTGTTCTTAAAGGTTGACTGCATTTTTGGACAAGCAAGACCAAGAACTTGTGGAGGAGGCCTTGGTAGCATTGCAGGCTTCTTTGGTATGGAGATTTGCTTCATGTTAGAGAGAGCTGCTCCCAAAGCCTTTGTTAGAGCCCTTGGCAACTCCTTGGACAAGGAATAGGTCTCATCATCATCATCATCATCATCATCATCTGATGAGCTGGAGTAGAACTCAAGAGAAGGTGCAGGCTTGGCAACAGGTACAGGCTTGGCAACAGGCTTGGCAGTCTTCTTTGTTAGCTTTTTGGAAGAAGAGCTTGTAGCACAGGGTGGAAAGTAACCTGCCCATCCTGATGCCTCTGAAGATGACTCCATCTCTGTGTCAGATGAGGAATCAAAAGAGATGTCAATAATGTTGGGAAGATTGCTCATTGTGATTTTTAGGGATTTTTTTTTGCAAGTTAGAATGTGTTTTGACAAAGATTATGAAGAGCCGAGCCCCTTTTTATAGGCAAAGTCAATCAAAAGGGTTCATTAAAGGAGACATTTATTTTTACCTATTTTGGTAGGTTGAAAAGTAAATATAGATATTATCGGGTTGACTTTGGGATGATATTTGTTAATAGTGGCTGGGTTAAAAGTAACTTTGGTTAAAACAAGTTGGTTATGAATATTCTTTGTGCTATACTAACACTTGCAAGTACATAACCAATATTTGCTTGGAGTTGATCATAAAAGGTGTGTAACTGAGACACACAACAAATGGTTTTTTATTCACCATGTCTAATCCACATAAGAATCAACTAGTCCAGAGCAAACGGCTACTGGTAAAGACTTAACAAATCCGTTTATGGTTGATAGTTTACCAAAAATTATGTGGTTATCAAATCACCATATTCTATATGATTAAGTGTTGGCTAGTCCATAGCAAACGGCTCATAGTAAAGACATATCAAATCCGTTGATAGCTAGTAGTTTGCTAAAAACTATAATAAGAGCAGTCCAATTTTCATATGTTTTACTTACCACTGCTCTTGAAAATTTTTGTGAAAAATTACCACTGCTAGTTCAAAGTTTCCACTGCCAGTGTTATTTTTACCACTGTTGAACTAGCCGTTACAACTGTTGTGTCAGTAACAAATTTTTTACTAGCCGTTGAGAGTGACTACTTTCCATATTAATAGGGTAAAATTTTTAGAAAATTATCTACTTTCCTAATTGCAATTTATTCTCTTAAGATAAATCTTTTCCTTAGATAATCTTTCTTGAGCAAAACTCTCAAACCCTAACAGTATATATCTTTTTCTCTCAATTGGCGAGTTCTTCATTCAATTCATATTCTCACAACATATTTTTCATCAAAAGATACTATGACGCCAATCACTTTTGCAGATGAGCACAACCAAGTGGCCTACTTGGAAAAGTCAAATGACAAGAGTGGCCCTGTTTTTCATCAGATTGTGGATTTTCAAAACACTACTCATGTAAGATATGCTTTACTACTCAATCCCACAATCTATATCTCTCAAATCAAGCAGTTTTGGAACTCTGTTAAGTCCATCACTATTGAAGATGGAGATACACATGAAACTGTGGATGCTCTTAGAGCCACAGTGGACGGGGTAACTATTGATGTTACTGAGTCATCCTTGAGGAGAATTCTTCAATTGGATGATCTCAATGGTATCATCACATTACCCATGCCAGAAATTCATGAACATCTTTCATCCATGGGGTATGATACCACTGACAAAAAGGCTACTTTCAAAAAGAGTGGTTTATGTCCTCATTTGAGATTTTTAATACATACTCTATTACATTGCCTAAGTCCTAAGAAAACATCTTATGAACAATTCAGTTCAACAATGGCTTACCCTTTGGTTTGTCTAGACACAGATAGGATTTTTTTAATTGGTCTAACTATATTTTTACAAGTATGCAAGGCAATGTAAAGAGTTCAACAAAATTTTTGATGTATTCAAGGTTTGTGCAAGCTGTGTTAAATGAATTTCAACTGTAACCCCATACAAGAGTTTATAAAATCCGTTGCCTTAAGCCCAAAGTTTTTCAAAACATGGATAAGGATGGCAATAAGGTTGTTAAACCACTTTTTCCTCAAATGCTTGCAAGAATTGCACAAGTATAGGGTGAAGATGCAACAATCCCAGTTGTATCCCAAAACACACCCACAATCACAGTTCCATCCATTAACTACACTCCACCAGTTACTCACACCTATGAGAGGAGGAAAAAACAACCAACTCCTCTCATTACAACATAGCATGTCCCTGATCCTTTTGGTTTAGGAACAAGCAGTGGTGGTTCCAGGCTTCAACCTAGTCCAACTAGGAGTGAATCTGAGCCAATGCCCTATGATTCACCTCTCCCAACAGGTCACACAGTTGGAAGTGTTGAGGGCAGTGGAAAACATATGGAATTGATGGAACTATGTACCAAGTTATCTAAGCAGGTTGAATCTCTGGAGAAAGACTTGGCACAAGTAAAGGAGCAACATGCCAAGGATGTTACACAATTGCAAGAAGAGATTCAGACTTTGAAAAAAGAGTTGCAGGGGTTGAAGCAGAAAAGAAGACCTGCAAAGATAGTGATTTCATCTCCATCCTCACCTCATGATGGTGACTCAGAGGGATTCAGTGAAGATTTGGGAAATTCTCCCAAACAGGGGAGGAAAACAGATGCTGAAACCAAGGGGAGGAAAATTGATTTTGTAGATGAAGGTGATTTTGGATTTGATGCGCAAATAGCTGAGAGTAAAGGTACTGAGGAAGTTGATACTCAAAAAGAAGTTCCTCAAGAGCAACCAGAACAAGCATCTTCCACTGCTGCAAATATTTCAACTGATACCATTCCCACTGCAGAGCAAATGGTTCCCACTGCTAGACAAAATATTACGACTGCAGAGGAAGAAATTGAAAAGAAGAAGAAGGAAAAAGGTAAAGCAGTTGTGCAGAGTGAAGAGCAACCAAGAAGGAAGGTTTCAAAGAAAGTACAAGCTCAAATTGATCATGATGTAGAAGTTGCTAGAAAGCTCAGAGAAGATGAAGTTGGAAACAAGAAAAGGCTTGATGAAATGGAGATTGCATACTTCATGGAGGCTAAAAGGTTGGACATAATGGAAACCACTGCTTCAATGGATGTAAATCCACTTTCCACTATTCCACCCACAATATTCAGAGAAAAGACTCCATGGTTTAGCTATGTACCTACAGAACAAGAGATTGAGTTCTTGATTGCTAATGATCCAGTAGTCAAGAAGAAAGCAATTGACCTAGTTGCAGATAAGTCTTTAACTGAAGAACAAAGAACAGCATAGTTGAAGGACTTCATTCAAATAAAGAATAATCAAGCACTTCAAGATGCAATTGTTTCAGTCAGAAAGGGTCAAAAGAAACCAAGACAACCAACCAAGGCACAAGTTATCTCAATGATAAAAGCTTATTGTTGCAGTGTTGGTGGTTGGAAAAAGAATCAGTTCAAAGGGATGACTGATGATCAGGTTGAAGGTATCTACTACAGAGTTAAAAGGCAAGATAATGATTTTATTCCTATGAACTCTGGAGAAGAAGAAAGAAGATATCCTCATATGAAGAGAAAATCCAAAGATAGTGAACCTCAGACACTTAAGAAAACAAGATTTGCTAAAGAACAAGAAGTTCAATCTGAGAAATTCACAGAAGAACAGCTGACTGGCATGATTTTGATTGAAGAGGAAGATTTTTATCCAGACCCACTGCAAGTCTGACATCCTATTATTGATTGGTAAGTGTATACTTCTAGCAATTTTGCTCCAACATGGAAGATTACAAGGCTAGGTGGTGAAACTTCATCATTCATTCAGTTTGAAGAACTCATCAAAGCATGTGACAGAGATGATCTTGATACATTATGGAGATTAGTTCAAGAAAGGTTTGATGCTGACAATCTTAAAGATATAAAGGAAATGCAGTTATGGGTTGATCTAAGAAGGCTCTATGAACCAGATGCTAATGATAATTTCTAGAAGTTTGAAGCTCAATGTTTTGGTACTACATGGACTTACTATGATTCATGTGAAGTTCATCATGTTTCTACAAAAGGAGTGGATGCATTTATGTTTACTGAGAAAGAATACCCACTCAAAGCTGGAATTCTCAATGTAATGTTGTCTACAACATTAAGAGTTCATGAAGATAATGAGAAGGTAAGAGCTTTGATATATAGGATTCAAGATCAATGTTCAAGAGCTATTCAAGCTTTAAGAAGAAAGTGAAGTGTTTGGAAGAATTCCCCAAATCCTTGCAGATAATGAAGATTGAAGAAACTTATTGATTTGCAGAGAAATCATAAGTTTAGGGGAGGATTGTTGGGAATAATGCTAACAAGCCACTGATAAGCTTGTGGAAGACATGCTGAAGAATGCACTAGCAAAGGGAAACACATTACCACTGCCAGTACATATTATTACCACTGCTATTAGGATAATTGTTATGTATTCGTGTATAGATAAGTATAAAAAAGATCTTGTCTATATTCTCTATTGATAGCATTATACTTATCTTGTAAAGGACTCCTTGTGCTATAAAAGGAGGTTCTAGGTCATTGTTCTAAGTACGTATGCTTCAAGGTGTAACCCTAGTGACAAGCAAGATCACTCATATCATTCTTAATAATATTGAAGCTTTGTGTTATACTGTTCTCACTTACATTACATCATACAATCCATCTTCTAAGTATTACTAAGTATATTCCGCGTGCTTATTAATATAACTCAAAATATCACTAACACAAGGTGTGTGTTAAGATCCATCAATCACTGAGGATCACAGGTGTGACCCCCTCATAAATATTACCGAAGTGACCTGCTGTCAGGGCTGTTTAATGTTGACCTTGGCAGGAGTTTCCATTCAATCACTGAGGATCACAGGTGTGACCCCCTCATAAATGTTCTCGACAGATTGCTAAGATCTGTGTAGGACTCTAGAACTGTATCACTTGCGTCCTTATTGTTGAACGACAAGTGATGAGATTTCAAGTGTACCTAAGAGATCTTTTGATGAATCTCATGGCTCTAGACTCAATAGTGTGATTTGGTTTTCCTGAGCGAAGACTAGGGAGAGGGTCTCCTTCTTCAATACCAGCAATCTCTAAGAGAAAGCCGATAGTTTACGTAGGGTTCCCTGTGAAAATGAAACAAGCTTTTGTTGAGAGAAACTTGAGTGGCTAAGAAGGTTTAGTGCATGCGTCACTGGGTCCATGACGACTTAGATCTTCAATACCGGTGTCATCAAGTGACAACCAGTAGCATATGAATTGAACCCGGTGTCTGCCCTAATTTGAATAATCAGGAGGGCTATTTCTTTTCACCCTTTTCTTTGCATTTCTTTTTAATTCTTCAACTCCCTCTTTCTCCGATTCTCATTTTCTCCTTTTTATAATCATACATAAGGATTTATAATACTAACTATTGGTGGTGTCCTTGGGTAGATCCTTCCGGCTCTGGCAGATCATAGGACGGTTATTCCTAACCTTAGTCACCTTATAACTCCATGACTAACCTATGTTGCCATAAAACCATTTTCATGAAATTCTCTCAAGGTGGTTATGAGTAAAAGCATTTTGTACCGCAGTTTGAGAGTGTAAGATTTTGCAAAAATACTCCCCCTCCACACGTGCTTAAGTGTTTTGACAGAAATCTGCACGGTGAGAGAAGAGCGCGCACTTTTGAATTGATTAACTCTAGATAGACAATTCCTCGCGAGACACGGTTACGTTGCATAGTTAAAGATATACATTGTCAGCTTTTAGGTGACAACTAGATCTAATAACTACCTTGAAGGTGTGGACAAACCTCGAAAGGTCATCAAACCCGTCAAAGTTCATGTCTACCAAGAGTTTCTCGAATGGTACATTCTACTCGGACAAGTCCTTTGCGAGACACCTTTACATCACTAGCGAACTAGTTTGAAATTATTACCAGTCTCGGACAAGTCTTTTCGAGTTACTAACATTTAAGATCTCGTCAATTCATTGGTTAAGTCTTTTAGCACAACGATTCATTTGCAATTCACAACATATTTCTTATCACATAATTTTTTCTCCCCCTTAAAAATGGCATATAAATGTTATTTTTGACGAAATTTTGATATCAAATATGTCCATTTCGAGTTTTGCGAGAAGATTACCATGAAGAACAATTTTGTGAACAAAGTTTTTAATCAAATACTTCCCCTCAACAAGTGATATAAACTTTTGAGGTTTTGAAAATCATAAGGGGAAGTACTTGTCCTTTTGAGCAATACTTTGAAAATTGAAAGTTTTGATAAGTTTTACTCAAAAGTAAGAAGCTTTCGCTCCTTTTATATGATTGTGGCACTGATGCGTACCACAGGGTCCTTTTATTACAAGAACGGGTTGTACACTATTATGTGTGCACAAGCCATTGTCAGTTAAAAATCACACAACCAAGTAATGATAATGAAACAACTCAAGGGTTACCAGGAGATTCATGTAGTCCAAAGAATAACTCCGTGAATGCGCGGACGCGTGATAGCCTGTGAGAGATATGCCGGGACGACCACCTACTTAAACTCTCCAATGTTCGAACTGGTCCCTTCGAACAACCTTTCATCAATGCGAGTGATGATCTTCTTAACATCCCATCTCTCCCTAGAATTCCATCGCTTAGGTGACCCAATGCCTTCTTGTATCGCCTTTAACCGATATGCTAACCCGTCCCTGACTTTCTTCAGTGTGTGATCTCCAAACTTATGAAGCTCTTTGCACGCCATCAAGAAATTTCAGTGTAGTTCACTACGGTAGACTATGCCAAATGGTTTGCTGATGAGGGTGTATTAAGGAAGTTGGTTGATGTCGGGAAGGTCTAGCTGTGGTTTAGTGAGGTTAACACGCGTCTGATACGATTCCACGGCAAGTTGAATGTCTTCTACACGCCTGGATCACTATGCTTCTGATGAAGATTAACAAGGACTTGATGTACTCACGTTGGATTTCTGTAGAGAAATGTCGCATTCGTCCCCTCGCATCTTGGCAAGATACATATCTTCAATGTCGTTGAGAGACAATCTTTGAAAGTCTGCTTCACAGAAGTCATAGTCCTCTTCGTCTTGTCGTTTGACCACTATTTTCTTGAGAAATGTGTAGTCCCATTTTGACGAAAGAGTAACATGTTTAATAGCAACGATCCCTTTATCACTAAACACCTCCTTCTTTTATGTAAGAACCTGGCAGCTCTTGTAGTAGATTCTTCGGCGTTTTGGCCAATGATGAATCCCATACATTGCATCAAGATCATACTTTTCCACTTTGTCAAAGAACATGTGGGTGGCATCTTCCTCGATTGCTATGATGTTGGAGTATATTGCTGCCGGGAATGGAAGTGTAAGTGATGTAGCATATTTCTTGGAGACATCGCTACCGTGTAGAAGAAATTCTAGGTCTTTGTTGAAGAAGTAGCGGAATGGAATCTTTGGTTGATCCGGTCGGCCAATTGTGGGTAGAGGTCTTGTCCAATCTGAGTAGTATGGAGCTTTGTCTTGTCGAGTGAAGTCGATGTTAGCTTTGGGATTGAGCCAATCGATGTTGTTTGACATGGCTCGTGCAATGTTGTCAAGGTGGTATTCCACTTCAATTGCACTTTCAGAGCTATCTTTGAGCAGTTGGAAGGAGTCATTCTTGATTCGATTGAGCTCAGCCTTTGTCATCTTCTTCACTTTAAATTGTTCTTGTAATAGCTTGACATGCTCCATGGTACGGCCATCTACCATTTCTTGACCTTTAGGTAGTGAGGGAGTAGCATCATAAAGTTGAGAAAACCAGTCGTATTCAGCGGTTGTATCATCATCTAGCCATGAGACAACATCAGTCATAGTCGTCTTCTTCTTCTTCTTTGGCTTTGATGAGGATGCTGGTTTCTTTGTTGTGTCGGGAGAGGTGGGTTGTTGTTGGGGCTCAAGGAACTCTTCATCGTCACCACCAGTGTATTCGAAATGATCACCGGTTTTCTGTGTGGAAGGTGGTAACTCAGAGTCCTAAGGTTTATCAGCAGTAGAGAACGCGGAGGAGATCGTATTTCTGTTGGAGTCCTTTGGGTTGGTGGTGGCATAGAGGAAGATTCACCAGACTTCTTTGGACGTTTAGGTGTGGAATCCTTGTGCTTATCATCGTCATCTCTTGGTCGTTTAGGTTGACCTGCTGACTCTTTGCATGAAGATCTGAGTTGATAATCTAGTAGACCCTCAAAAAATTTAGCTTCATCCAAAGTAAAGGTTGCAGATCGTTTTGACATTTGCATCACCAATTTCAAATTAACTCAGCCGAGAGATCAGGTTCTTTAACCATTGTATGTTTAACCAATGCGACGATATTTGGAGTAAGTTGTCTGGAAAATATCTCCTTGTCACTCCAAGGACAGTGTCGGAAGAAACTTGTGAGTATATTCTTGCCGCCTTCCATTTCCTTTCGGAAATCTCCTTTGAGAAGCTTCTGGATATGCTCCCTTTCTTTCAACATCTCGTTTATCCTGTTTTGAAGAAAGTTGATTCTCACGAGTTGATTCAGCTTTTTGTTGGTTACGTCTTTCTTCCTGACTTGCTTGACAACATTGACAATCTTTGTCTTAGCTCGGGATATCCAAGAGTCGGTTGGTTTCTTTACAGACATGGATGTGGATCTGGTTGTGCCTATGGATGGTGGAGGTGAAGAGGAGAAGACTAGTCGATGATGAAGAGACATGAGGAGGCTCAGGGTCTTTTGGTGGTTCAGAAGTTAGTTCCTTGGAACGCGCTGGACTATCTAGAAGAAAATCATCATAGTCAACTTTGTCATCTTTTCCAGATTTAGCCATTTCTAGCCTTAATCCTGGCTTCTTCATCTGCTTAAGCTTGAGCTTCTTTTTCAGCTTTTTCTTTAGCTACAACCTCAGCATTTTCATTAGGAATTTTCTCAGACTTCTCCTTTTCTGGTTCCTCAAAGTCATAGTTGATAGAATCCTCAAGTTGCCTTTGTTGTTGATCATGGGTGGTGGTACCAGTTCCCTTATCGGGTTGATTAACCGCATCAGGAACTAGTGTAGATAGTGCACCACCACTTGACCCTCCGGGGCCACGAGTTTGTTGCTGTACGAACTCTTTGGCAACGTGTTGGAGTCTTAGATTCTTCACCTTTTTCCTGTAGTCTCTGTCTAGTTGTTCTTCATCCGAGCTCTCTCTTGTTCGGCTCAAGAACGGGGTTTTACCTTTGCCTTTATAAGCTTTTGGACTAGGAGGTTTTGCAACTGTTTGAGTGTCATCGATTGGAGTTTCAGAGTAGATGACCTCTTCGTCCGCTTCGTGTCCTCTGAGTCTTCATCCATTAGCTTTTGTCTGCGTTCGGTTTGGGAATAGGGATTGCGTCCTTTAATGGAACTTTCCTTTTGAGAACATGAGACCTCTTAGGATACTTTCTTGTACTCTTCGCTCGAGATATTTCCTCGTGACCGCTTCCTAGTTTTCCTAGTAGGTAAAACGGAGGACTTTTCATCAAGGTAACCTACTTTGCCACGCTTCAACCGCCGCCAGATATCGTTTGTACGAATAAAGTTCTTTGATAGCATTAGTAAGAAGATGATCCGTAACACTTGACCTTGTTTCTTCGTTGTTGAGTCCTTAAATCTGACAGCATTGAGTGTGGGCTCATACAATACGGAGTGTTGTTTGGGGTCATCAAGTCTCAAGGGAATATCAGGATTATACCCTAGAGCTCTTTGGATCAACATTTGGTATATCGATATACGGGATCTTGGTGCCGTGGATTTTTAAGGTAAAACATCATGTCCTCCCATATCAGAGCTTCAACTTCTATGTGTTTCATGTTGACCATAGCCCAAAATATTTGTAGTTCCATGAGCTTGGGATGCTCATGACCACTATCACGTCTGAAACGGATTTAGCAATCATTATGTAGAGGGTTCTCCATGGTCGGGAATGTTCTTGAGGTCTACAGATGAGTGCTTTGTGATTACCCCGGTAGCTTCATCATAGCCGATGTCGACCGTGAACTGGTGAACGACCTCTTCCGTTGGAGTAGCATTGTATTCAGTAGGCTCGATGACAGGAATAAGAAGAATAGCCCTCAAATCTGCTGGTGTGATGGTGACTTGTTTGTTGTTAAGCATCACTATCACAGCATTTTGACCTTTGACCTTATGTATTGTATGCCAGAATTGGTGAATGTAGATCTCTGGCACAGTCGTGATAAGTTTCGTGAGTAGATTAACTTTGAGTTTTAAAGTCCAAGTTTTCACTTATTTTCACAACTTATTAAACATTTAAGCTTAATGGTGACATTTTGGTTTCGTAACGTTATGATTTATTTATTTACAAGTATGCACGCGTAACAATTCACAATTTAGGTTAAAACTAGGCTAAGGCGTAGGTGTTGCAAGCTTATGCGTAAACAGGAGTGGTTATACGCGTAAGCATAAGCTTATGCGTAGGATCTTAACTTACGCCTAAGAAATGTTATGCGTAGGAAAAGAAAGCCTTAGGCATAGAGCTTACGCGTAAGCGTATGCGGAGCCTTACGGGTAAGGCTTACTCGTAAGAGTGAACCTTATGCGTAAAGGTTGTTACTGTTTAGCATATCCTTCACAGGATACGCGTAGTCCCAATGTAGAACCTTACGCGTAAGATTTCTCTTACGCATAACATGCTACGCGTAAGGTGATCCTTATGCGTAAAGGTTCTAATAAGCTTGATTCTGAATTTTCACGCGTAATAACCTGAAACAAATGCATCATAACTCATTCATTAACATATTAATTCAAACCCTTTCAGTTTTCACATGGACACTCAATTAACACAGTTTACGCGTAGAACACTCATACACGTAAAGCTTAAACCCTAGGTTTCAAGAACTACGAGTAAGGATTCTAGCCATAGGATTGACACCAAACTTTTTCTGGGGATGTCTAAGAAGCCTAATGAGTTGTTTTATCCAAGTTTTAACATCAAAACCTAAGTGGATCAAAAATACCCAAATGCTATGATCATAAACCCTAATTTTCAATTTTCACAAAATTGTTGATTCTAGGTGAGATTCAAGCAAATTTTAGGTTAAGTAAACATGCATACAACATCACGAGACCATCTAATAGTCCATATACACTCACAATTGAAAACACCCAATTCACGCATAAGAACCCTAATCTTGAAAATGTTCAATTCGTGTTTCTGGGTGGATTTGTTTGATAGATACGGTTTAGGTATGATTATTTAAGCATTTTAACATCATTTTTATCAACACAAACACACAAATGAAGAATTTGTGTTCATGGCTTACGCGTAGAACATAAAGATCAATCAACCACAAAAATTAACCATTGGATTCTCAAACGAATCAAAACCATTGTTTGTAAAACCACAAAGATCATGAAAACACTTACAGATTGATGATCAAAAATACGATTTTGAAGAATGAATATTAGGCGTAGGATTTGGTAGATGAGTAATAAATGTGGTGAAGTAAATGATTTTGAAAGATTAGGTGAGGTATTTTGTTAAAAAATACTTTGAGCTTTTGACAATTTCAGTCCCTCCACCTTAACCATTTTCATCCAATGCCCATAACTTTCATTTTGGTTACCAAACGAATGATTTTTTAGAAAGAAACTTGACGACACTCCCCCTCGACTTAAGAAATAATGAAATTTTATATATTTGAGCCCGGGAGTGTCGTGATACCGAAATGTGACCACCATTAATAAAGAAACAACCAGGATGAGGTAACATGCAAGTACAAGGTTTTATGAAACCGAAAAATATTTACTTTCTCCCCCTCAACACTTGACCGAGAAAATACTGAATTTTGAAAGAGTAAAGTGTTGACGGAAGATTTGTACTTGCCATGTTAAAAGAAATATAGATAGAAGAATATTTTTGTTGTTTTATCAGATTTTGTATTTTTGTATTTTGTTTTTGAAAAATATTTACCAAAGATGTTTTTGGTGTTTGACTGGTGTTAAGAATGTTTTAAAAGTTTTTCCAGTTCCTTTGGATTCAAACACCGCATACCAATCCGGTGGACCAAGTCATTAAACCTAGCAGGAGTATAAACCTAGCAGGCTTTGGTGAGAAGATCTGCCAGTTGGTATTTAGTACCCACAAAGTATAATTCAATGGTACCCTTTTCCACGTGCTCCTTGATGAAATGATATCGAAGATCGATGTGCTTAGATTTTGAATGTTGAACAGAGTTGCACGAGATCGCAATGGCACTTCGATTGTCGCAGTACATCGGGATTCTGTCAAATACATAGCCATAGTCTTTGAGTTGTGTTCGCATCCAAATGACTTGAGCACAACACGCCGACATGGCTACATATTCAGTTTCTGTTGAGGACAGCGATGTACAATCCTGCTTCTTCGACTGCCATGACACCAGTTTATTACCAAGAAATTGTAATGCTCCTGAGGTACTTTTCCGTGAATCTAAGCATCCTGCGTGATCAGCATATGAAAAAGCTATTAGTTCAAAACCAGAATCCTTCGGATACCATATCCCCAAGTTAATGGTTCCCTTGATGTATCGGAGGATTCTTTTAGCCTCTGAGAGGTGGGTTTCAGTTGGTCTCGAATGATAACAGGAGAAAAGATATACGACAAAAACAATATCATGCCTGCTTGCTGTTAGATACATGAGAGACCCAATGATACTACGGTATTTGGTAGGATCAACCAATTTCCCATGCAAATCGGCGTCCAGATTCTTGGTATGTGCCATTGGGGTGGCATAGGTATCACAACTTGTCATTCCATGTTTGTGTAAAATTTCAAGGGCATATTTGGACTGACTTAGGAAAATACCACGGGGTGATTGATGAACTTGCAATCCAAGAAAGAATGTAAGTTCACCCATCATGGACATTTCAAAATGTTTTTTCATTAGTTTTGAGAAAGCGTTTGAGTACTTTAGATGTGTTGACCCAAAAATGATGTCATCCACATAAATTTAAACGATTAAAATGTGTGCCCCGTGATATTGTATGAAAAGTGTAGGGTCGACTGAACCTTTGACGAAATTATTAGCGATCAGAAAGGATGATAACTTATCATACCACGCCCGAGGGGCTTGTTTGAGACCGTAGAGAGCCTTCTTCTGTTTGTAGACATGATTAGGAAACTCTAGATCAACAAATCCTTCTGGCTGGCTAACATAGACCGTTTCTTTCAGTTGTCCATTGAGAAAAGAAGTTTTGACATCCATCTAAAAGACCGTGATGTTCATGTGAGCCGCAAACGCCAAAAAAATCCGTACAGCCTCAAGACGAGCAACCAGAGCGAATGATTCTTCAAATTCAATACCCTCTTCCTGTCTATAACCCTTAGCCACCAGACGTGACTTTTTTCTGATTACGGTTCCTTCAGCATCCAATTTGTTTTTCCAAATCCATTTGAGACCAATGACGAAGACCCCTGTTGGTCTTTCAACCAATTCCCATTCTTCAAGACGTTTAAACTGATTGCGTTCTTCTTGCATGGATTCGATCCAGTTGTCTTTGGTCATTACATCTTTAATGTTTTTAGCTTCAGATTGGCAGACAGTGAGTGCATAAATGCAATGTTCACCGTCTGTGTAAAGACGTTGTCTAGTTATGACTGGTTGATTCGGGTTACCAATAATGTTCTCAAGAGGATGGTCTTTCGTCCAACGATTTGTGGAAGGTTGATGTTGATATACATTCTGCAGATTGGGAGGATTCAAATGGCTTGTGGATGATTCCGCAACATCAGATGTGGCAGTTTCATTAGCAAACGGGTTGAAGAACGCATTTGGATCATAATCTATAGGTGGGGGTACTTCATTGTTAAGAACATCATCACCGGTTCAGCGTCGTTGGATGCGTTTGTTCAACTGTTGTTGTAGAATCAACGGTGGTGCTTCCTCAATAGTAGTTGTTGTAGTGTGTATCGTATTGGAATATGATCAGGTTGAGCAGCGGAAACATTGGATACGCCTGGAGCACGATCATCAATATCATCACTAAACAGAGGAGCAAATAGCTGTTCCATTTGAAGTCGAGTTAGTTGTAAAATAGGTTCAGCTGATGATGGGGTTTGAGGGAAGTTTAAACGGTTATGACCAGGTTCCAAGCTGTTATGCTCAGAAGCCATTTCTGTAAGCTCATCGAAATTGGCATGAATCGTTTCCATAATCTCCCTTGTTCGACGATTCCAGATCCGAAAACCCTTAGAATTTTCACAATATCCTACAAAGACTCCAATGTCAGCTTTGGCTTTGAGCTTACCAAAGTCATCACGATCATTATTCGGATAACAAAGGGATCCAAATACATGAAAGTGTTTGAGGTTCGGTTTGTGGTTATGGATAAGCTCATAAGGTATTTTCTTATGGCGCTTGGTAATCATTAAGCGATTCTGAGTGTAGCATGCAGTTGACACGGCTTCAGCCCACAAGTAATCTGGAAGTTTAGCATTAATTAACATTGTTCTTGCAGCTTCCACTAACGTACGGTTTCGTCTTTCAACAACTCCGTTTTATTCTGGTGTACGTGCAATAGATGTTTAATGCTCAATTCTCACTTTCCCATAAAATGCATGAAGAGTTTGATTCACAAATTCAGTTCCTTTTATGTTCTGATTTGTCTGACTGTGTTCCGGAGCTGAACTTGAATTTTTGTGAGAAATGTGATGATCATCTGTGGAGCTTGATCTTTACTTCGAAGAAAATAAACCCAAGTCCATCTTGAGTAGTCATCTACAATTACCAAGATGTAGCGTTTGCCATTAATCGTCTACACGCGCATCGGGCCACACAAATCCATGTGAAGAAGATGAAGCACATGCTGAGAGCTGTGTTCCACCTTTGAAGGAAAGTGAGCACGAGTGCTTTTCCCTTGTTCACAAGCTGAGCATAGGTGATCTTTAGAATATCGGAATCTTGGGAGACCTTCAACAAGTTTGTATCGAGCAAGGTTGGTTATGGTTTGAAAGTTTAAATGTGAGAGACGACGGTGCCATAGCCAAGATTTTGTAGATGTTGCCTTTGAAAGTAGACATATGGGAGATGAAGCAATCATGTCTTGCATTGAGATTGTGTAAAGACTTGAATTGCGGGTGCCAGACATAAGATCGTTTCCTTGTAGATCACGAATGAAACAAGTTTTCTCCCGAAAAGCAACTTCCAAATATCCATCACAGAACTGACCAACAGAGAAGAGGTTGTGACCGAGGCCTTTCACATAATAAACCCTGCTAATTTCGATGTTGCCATTGATGTAATATTCGTAGCCCATGATAGCTGCGAAGTGATCATTCCCGAATCTGACAGTGCCAATGAACTTTGCAACAAAGTTTGATAACAGTTTGAGATTTCCTGTCATGTGTCGGGAACATCCGCTATCAACAATCCAAAGGATGATCTGTATCACCTACATTACACACAGACGACACAGATGGAATAGAAGTAGATGTGGAACCCGAAGAGTTAGTGGGTTCCGAAACAGTTATAGTAGAAACACACATATCAATGATTTTAGGTATCCATTTAAATTCAAGTGTATTATGTAACCATTTCTGCCATCTCCAACTAGTCTTAGCTTTGGTCTTAGTGAATGCACTACGTGATAAGGTCTTCCTAAGAGGTGAAGGGTACATCAATGCTCGTAGTTGGAACACTAGAGGGAGGTTTACCTAGCACAAACTTAGAAGTATTAGTGGGCCTAGAGGTATTCCTTTTTCTATTATTCTGCTTACGATGCAAGATAGCCTTAGCAACACATCTATCATGACAACCAGAAAACATGCTTTTACGACAACCAACACAAGAGGCTTCAAACAAAACATTAAGAGTACTTAAAGATTTAGCATTCGTTACAGCACTTTGTTCATTACATTTGTCAGACGCAATATCTAAAGTGGGTGCAACTTGAGTTTTATTCAAAGTCCTAGGGTGTTCTTCTACTTCAGCATTCTTTATTCTTCCTTGTATTGCTCCTAGGCTGTGAAGTGCGGGTGTTGGGAAAAGAGGTAACTATTTCTGTTTCAGTAAAGGGAAGCACATTAGTTTCTTGTGGTTTTTCATTAGATGTACTAGAGTCATTTTGAATTTATGTAGGTGCAGTTACTACATTGTTACTATCCCTATCTTACTTAAGTTTCACCAACTCTGCTTTAAGATCATGAATTTTGTGTAACAAATCTAGATTTTCAGTACGAGTGAGACCATCTCACCGTAAGACATCTTTCATGTATGCAAGATGATCATCAAGGTCTTTTGACGCTTTAGCATGAGTCTTTTTAAGTGAAAAAGATATGACACTATGTGCATTTTTAATTTTTGAAAGTTCTTGTTGATATTTTGAGATTTGAAACTTCAAAGACACATTTTCATCAACCAGTTGCTCAATTTTTGGAGTAAGATCTTTTGTATGCAACTGGTGGAGTTAGTTTTGCCAAGCGAGTTCACGAGTATGACAATCTTTTTGACACCAATGAAGACGACGTTTTGCATTTGAAAGCTCGTTTGTCACTCGTTCATTTTCGACTTTTAAAGACTTGATTTGAGACACAAAATCAGTATTATCAACATTTGCAACAGAATCAACAGAATCAGCAGAGATATAATCAAATGCATATGCAACAGAATGAAGTAACACAACATTATGGATATCAGCACAGATAACATCTTCCAAGAGTCGATCAACATCTTTTCTCAACATTTTCTTTTTGCATTTAGTATTTGAAATAGATGTTTCTGTTTTCTCGAAAACTATTTTCATCAGTCCAAGTTCCTTATGAAATTCCATTTCCCAATACAATGCACAATTTTTCAAAATTTGAACATGGGGTAAAATTCTTTTTTGAAAAATATCTCTTTGTTGTCGCGCCTGAGGCAATTGAAAATGTTCAACTTTTATTTCAGAATGAAATTCAATCTCACGTTCTAAAAGTTTGATGTCAGATAAGAAAGTGTCAAAATATCTAAGAATTTGACGACTTTCGGGTATTGATTTTACTTCACTGAGTGAAGGTAAAGGACCATTAATTTGTGTAGAATTGTGTTGGGGACCAACATTAGAAGACTCAGACATAGGTGTGATAACCCAAGGTGTGTTAGAAGTATCCTTTTGTGCGACGAAAGTGACAGCTTTTGAATAGTTAAATGGTTTGTTATAAACAACATTTTCTAATTTTGATCGACTCTCGTCTTCTGCATCTAATTCCTCTTGACGATTATATTCAAAAACACTCATAATGGAATCATCAATTCTATGTTCTGCACTGTAAACTTTAGGATTTGGTTTGAATGCTCTATTTGAAAACTTAGGTTTGTAATCAGCAAGATTCGGTCCATATCCATTTGGATTTGGTTTGAAAGCAAACTTTTGAATCGTTGTGATTGATTCACCATGTTTATAAACAACATGTCGAAACTCTTTGAGTTTCTTCTGTAAGTCGACAATTTCTTCAAGATAGTTATCTATTCGTTTCGTGGAATGCTTTTTGTACTCAGAGAACTGTTTTTGACAAGTTAATAACTCAGCTTTGGCTTTTTGAGTTTCCAAAGTAAGAGCGTTAAGTTGTTGTTTATGATCATATTTCAGTTGTTCTATTTGAGACAACAAAGCATTCTTGGATGTGACTAGATCACGTATCTGTCGTTCTAATGATTTTTCGCTTTGGAAAGATTTAGCAAAAGCGACTTCAAAACCTTGTTCACGTTTTTCTTGAGTTTTAAAAACATTGAGTTGTCTTTTTAAGCATTCAATATCCCTGGTTAACAGTGCATTTTTGTTTTTTAATTGCTGATCAAGTTCACAACATTGTTCCATTCGGGATCGTTGGTCTTTAAGTAAGAGGTCAATATCTGGATTAGGCAAAGGTTCAGCGTGTTCAACGTGAGTCTCAACATGATCGTTATTCAGATCCTCAAGTATAACCACATAGTCAACTTGATTATCAATGGAAACCAGGAGGTCATCTTGATCGTCAAATGTAACTACTGGATCTAGTTGAGTATCATCAGAATGAGATGTGGATGGCTCATGTTGAACATTCTGAGCCTCGTCGGATTCAGATGTTGACTGAGATATTAGATCAGTGATGAATATGGTTTGATCCGGTACCTGAACAAGCCGTCAGTGTCATACACTGGGCCTGTGTCACTCATGTAGAGTTCTTGCATGTTTGCCATTAACATCTCAGCTGCATTAGCCTGCAAGTCCTCCATATCATCATCAGAATCTGCATTGGCCATAAAGCTGTGTTCCTTGTTGGTAAGAGTTCTACCAGCTTCATCCTTGAGAGCCAAGAGTAAAGCCTCTTTGTGATAAGCGCTGCCTCTTGTCCTCGGCTTTGGGCATGCATTAGCCAGATGACCTTCTCATTACAGTTATAACAACGAAGACCATTAACCCCATTCTGAGCGTTACCCTATTCAACCACTTGAGCCCTTTGTTGTTGTGGAGCACCCATGTTATTCCTTCCTATTGGATTAAACCCTTGACCATCGCCCATCTGACGAACATTACCACGATTCTGAACTTCAACACGTCCATTGTTAACAACAGCCTGATTCCTTGTGTTAGATGAGGTACGAATGCGATTGTTGTATTTGTTAGAGTATCGGCCGAAGGCTCTAGCAATCATGACAAACCCTTGTTGCAATGCGTCGAAAGCTTCTGCATCTTCATTGGATTCACTATAAAGTGCTTGATCATTGTTGTTGTTGTATGGAACCAATTGAGTTTCTTGAGATTGTTGCTTTGATGGATCATATGGTGTGATTGTTGCAGTTGGTTGAGCAGTGGGTTGTGGAGGATTTGTGAATACAGTTTGTAAGGTCGGGAATTGAGGATAACAAGCTTGAGCCCACAAAGCTAATTGTTGATTATCTGGAAGTGAAGGTGAAACATTTTGTCCACGGATAACCCTTTCTTTGTCAACTTATTTTTGATGAGGCTTCAAATAGTCGTAAAACAATCCGTATGTAGCATGATGAAGATTCTTTGCTTGACGGATGAAGATGACATACTTTTCCCAATCAGGACCAAGACTACTCAGGAACTTAGTGTTGACTGCAATTCTTGGCATAATTATGTTGTGTTTGTCAAATTCATTGATGATGTTTGAAAATCGATGATGATATGACTCTAATGTCTCCCCAGGTTCAATCATGAAGTGTTCATAAGCCAAGTAGATTTTTGATTCCATGTCTTCTTGATTGAGTTTTGTGCCTTCCATGAGAAGATGAATATGCTCTCACATTGCTTTAGCAGTCTTTTGAGCATCAACACTTCGAAGGATCGGATTGGGTAATCCCAAAAGGATGTATTGCATTGCTAGTTCATCGGCTTCAAAATGTAGAAGTTCATCAACAGTGAGGTCAATAAGACTTGCAATGTTGGTGATGTCACCTCTTGGTGGATTGGCATTTGGATCTTCGGGTGTAACGATAGTAGGCATCTGAAATGGACCTTCCAGGATGACCTTCTTTAAGAACTTTCCATGTGGCTTCTTTAGATCACAAAACCTAAAGAACCGAATCACCCATTGATCGTAGTTTCCGGGAGTGAGCATTGGAGGTCTATCGAGTGATCCAGCCTCATGAATGGATTGTTGGCTACTTAAAGCTTTACACATCTTTGCAAACCAAGACGGTTCCTTCATAGTATTCCTGGATGGATGTTGATTGTTAAAGTTTGTGTAAGGTTGTACTTGAAGACTAGATGGTGGTTGAATCATTTGTGGTTGAATTGCTCTTTGAGGAAAATGTTGTTGTTGAAATTGTTGTTGATAAATCTGTTGTTGTAGATTGAATTGTTGTTGTTGTTGACTGAGTTGTTGTTGTTGCTGTTGTTGTTGTTGAGGATACACATAAGGAAAGTAGTTAGAGTATGGTGGTTGAGACATCTTGAAAACTTGTGTTGTAAAATGGATCTTTGTAGTCGAATGAAACTTTGTTGATGAAGTATCCTTAGGCGTAGAAACCAAATTTAGGCAAAGAAAACCTTAGGCGTAGAAACACCAAACTTACGCGTAAGAAGAATACTTACGCGTAGGAGTAGCTGACGCGTAGGGTTAGATAAACCTTAGGTTATGCGTAAACTAAAGACTTAGAAGTAAGAAACTTATGCGTAATTTTTTTCTTAGGCGTAAGACGTGCTTATGCGTAGGAAAAGCTTAGGCGTAAGATATTTTACTCGTAAGTTTTTATGCTTAGGCATAAAACTAGGGTTTTTCCCAAAAAAATCCTTTACACGTATACCAGTGTAAAAGATATCCAAAGTCGAAGTGTTTTCAGGCTTATCCAAGCAAGAAAACACTGAGTAAACCAAGAAAACTGAAGATCAAACCACGGATAACTTACGCGTAACTTTAGGGTTTTGTTATGCGTAGGATTTTCCAAAACTGAGTTTTTAGCCCAAAGTGTTTCTAAACCAGATTTTTGTGATGAGACAGTTTCAATATAACCAAAATAACACAAAAGTGTGAAACTTGATGATCCAAAACTTAAATATACCTTACGCGTAGAACAGGCTACACGATTAAAACCAAGCTTAAAAACCAAGAAATACACGTAAAGTTTGAAACTTTTTGCCTAAAACTTAAACTTTAACACCAAATAACCTTAAAAGTACAAGAATCTTGGATTTGAAAGTGTAAAAAGTAAAGCTTTTTGCGTTTGAAAGTTTGTTTACCGAGACTTACGCGTAGACTTCAAAAACTAAATAAAGTTCACCCAACTATTTGGCGATTGATACCACTGTTAGGTTCCCATATTTGTAACACAAGCATCAATATGAAGAAGTATAGATAAGAGAGATCGGTTGAAAACTTAACCCAAAACACACGAATGATATTAGAAAGGTTATGCGTAGGAGATGAGATAAAATGAACAACCAACCTTCAAGAGAAGGTTTACAATCCTATTTATAGGAGGGAACTAGGGCGACACACCAAGTTCCCATCCTTTCCTTATTGGGCTTTGGATAGGCTCATGGGCTTTCTACATGAGCCTAACCTTGATTACTAACATAAAAGCCATAATTAAGCTAACTATTACATATTAATTACTAACACTTGAATTCTAGTTTAGGAGTGATTCCAACAACAACAATTGTTCCACCGAAATCCAAAACAACTCCTCCTAGCTCAAGAGGTAGAAAAAGAGTTAGGATAGCTCCTGAAAGTGAAGAGATTGTGAAGAACGGTAAGCTGTCAAGGGCATGGAAGAGTGTTAAGTGTAGTATTTGTGGCATTGTTGGACACAACCGGAAAACATGTCTAGGGAATGGTGGAGCTGAAAGTAGTTAAACTGGCCATAAAGGAAATGTCAAACAAGTGCCTACAAAAGCTGCAGCAAAAAAGACACATCCTAAAGGTAACAAAGTAGCAGCAAAAAAGACACATCCTAAAGGTACAAGTGTTGTTGAAAGTTAAGTTAGTGCAGTTCAAGGAAGTGGTGTTCAATATGAAAATCAAGATCAAGCAACCGAAGATTCCATCATATATGATGCATCCCTGTCTCAATCCCAGCAACATCAAGATGAAGCAACAGAAGATCTCAAGATACAAGATGAATACCTCTCTCAATCCCACCAACATCAAGATGAAGCAATTGCCGATCCCAACATGCATGAGCAATCCCAGTGTCAATCCCAGCAACATGATCAATCACAGTCTGATTCTCAGCTACAGTCAAGTGATGTGCAAGCAGTTTCTGCTTCAACCCAGCCTGCTACACGAAGAATGATTAGGCATCAAGCTGCACTGGAAAGAATTATGGCCTCAACATAGGTTAATTTTGATATGCTAATTAGGTATACATTGTTTCATCTAGTTTATTTCCTATGGACAAGTTATGTACTCTAAAAACATATGTGTGTGTGTGTGTCTAACTGTAATTCTCATGCTTCGAAAACTTTGCAATTTTATGCATTTGGAATTATATCCATTTGCATTAACTATGAAACCATGTCATTTTTGTGTATTTTTATAGATTGACTAAGCTTGATGTGTGAATAATTCGCATCAAAAGTAACCAAAGCTAAACAAAACCTCATAAAAATGTTGACAATTAAAAGTCAATCCTAAACAAATTACTAACCATCTGCATAACCATAAGGCATTGAAAGTAAAAAACAAACCAAACTGAATACTTCATAACAATGTTGACAATTAAAAGTCAACTTTAATCTTAACCATGTGCATAAAGCCATAAACATACGGTAAACCGGTCATAATAACAGGATTCATAACCTTTTGGGACACAGTGTTACTACAATTCAAGATAATGAACATTAACCATCTCACCTCATTACATAAAAGGTAAAAAGTTATCCCAATGCATAAACAATCAAGAACAATATCCAACTGAGCACCAGGTAAATCTTCTACTCCCACACATCATCTTGAGCAGCTTCTAATCTATCCTCAAGCTCATTTCTCCCCCTCAAAAGGCCTGGTATGATCATTCTTGAACGAGCACAGATTTCAGGATTATACCATCGTATCCACCGACAAGAAGACCCCTATTCATGATTATGGCAAGTGATTAAAAAACAACCATTGTTACAATGTAGTTTGCTACTTGCGAAAAAAAATGATACGATACATATTAAAAGACACTTACTTCAACAGGACAACCAAAGAATCGACGCCTTGGGTTGGCAGAGGTCCAATGGTGCGAATTATAGCTTGCTTACCACACCAGCAACGTACCATGTTGAAAGGATTATCGTTTTGTAGAAGACTGTTTTTATAGGATAGTTTAGGGATGGATGATAACTGACGACCAAGCCGTGTTACACAGTGTAACACCCCCAAATTTGTTTAGCGGAAGCATACGTGTTATGGGGAATGTTACTAAATCGGAGATCACAACACAAGTAATAAAGAACGGAATACATACTCCGTTTTAATTTCATAAAATAGTTTGAAAACATTATCTTACAACATTGTTTAGATAAAATGGGCACATCCCATAAGTTCAGTGGTCCCAATTTAAAAACATCATATGTGTAAAAACACTTCTTTAGATATTACTACGACCATTTACCCGCCTCTTGCCTTGCATCCATGATCACAAATTAAGCACCTGAGAAAATATGCTAAAAAGGTCAGCTAAAAGCTGGTGAGTTCATAGGTTTAGATTAAAACAGTAAGTTTGGACCAAAGAAAAGTCATATAATCATTACAACGAATATAATGATATATGGATGAATGTCTATTAAGTTAGCTCTAAGTTCATGCAACCGATACTACGACAGTTTCTGTATGCTAAAAGATATCATACAATATATACGCCCAATGCGAGTGTTTGGTCCCTCAACACTCGATTCCGACATGGTATACGTTTCGCCTTGGCCTAAGCATGGCCAACTGAACGAAGGAGTCACCCTCAATAGATCTATTTATAACATTCGCGCTTCCCAATGGGGAACTGACGGTTCATGAAAAAGGGGCATTTCTAGGGACATAAGGGCTTAGGCTAAACCACATAATAGTAATCATGCAATAGTTTAGGTCCATAAAAAGGTTTTGCATATTTTATCACCCCAAAATGTATAAAACAATTTATCAAGTAAAAGAGGGGCTATGAAAACTCACCTTAGCAAATGTGCAATCCAAAAGTGGGATTTAGTGGATGTTGTGATGCGGCACCGACACGCGACCTAGATAAGGAGGGCAATGTTTAGTTCATTGTTTTAAGTATCACTTACTGAAAATAGTTCAATGGCTTTTATAATTGTAGGAAAACTAAACTTAAGTTTGTAAAAATGATTATATGGTTTTACTAGTAAGTATATGAGTGTATATATATACTTCTTCATGTGGACACTATAATGGTTTTAAAATCCAAAGTTTGATTTGAAAAATAATTACAAGGTTCCACTAGTAAGTATATAAATGTATATATACTTACTTAAGTTGACACAAAATGGTATTGTCAAGATTAAGTATAATTGATTTATTTTCTAATTGTATTTAGAAAATACTTGAGTTAAATTTGAAGACTTTCAAATTTTAATATATGATAAAATGACATAGTGGTCTTTATTTATTTATCATCATTTGTTCTTAATATATATAGTTCTTAATGTGAAATTCACTTGACATACATTTGTTTACATATTGACGTTAAACGTTGACGTAGACATTATTAAGTGAATCATGTTTTAAAACACTGTTGTTTATGTCAAACCATTACACATTTTTCGTTGGATTAAGATTTTTGAAGTTAAGACAATATGTACGAAATGGAAGGAAGACTATGCGGTTACGAGTTTGGTTTTATAATTGATCTCTAGTTTATGTTTCACGTTATAATTTTGTTGACCCGTTTAAACCATCAAACGAACACCCTGAGCCACCATTGGGCCGTGGCCTGGTGTCGTTAGTGGTAATATACTCGATATCCGTTGACGGCTTGCAATTTGCCCAAAATTGTATGGTGTTCAGCTCACCATATCTTTAATTAGTGAAGAGTTGGCTAGCCCGCAAGTTTATGGCTTGTGGTAAAGGCAGTTGGAAAACCATAATTGGTAATCGACTCACCAAAGATATTTTATCTAAGAGTTGGCTAGTCCAGAAGCAAACGGCTTCTGGTAAAGACAAATCAAATCCGTTGAAAGTTGGTGATTTGCTCAAAATCATTTGGTTATCATTGTACCAAGGTTCTTACTTGAACTGAAACATTTTGGCTACTCCTAAGTAATGGCTTTTGGAAAAGAGACTCAAACCCATTAAGTTTTCTCAAAAGATTGCTAGGGACTAGCAATAGTTTAGTGTGGGGGATTGATGAGTGTGTAAATACTCATCATTTTTGGTCAAATCAACTGCAAAACATTTAAAAATGCTCAAAATGCATCAAAATACTGAAAATATCTCAAAATTGCATTTTATATGTTTTAGATGCAAAATGTTTAAAATCAGATGAAAATCGAGCTAAGTTTGCATAATTGGCAGTTTCAGTCCCCCGACTTTCAAATCTTGTCAAAAATAGTCCCTGAGCACTTATTTTAAAATAAAAGTCACCAAAGGTCCTTTTAAAATCATAAGTTGTCATAATTAGTCCTTTGGTGAAAAATTTCAAAAGTTTTGAGAATTTACAAGTTTAGTCCTTCAAGTTTAAAAATTGGCAAAAATAGTCCTTGGAAGTTTGAAAATGTCTTTTATGGTCCTTGTACTATTGAAACTTGTCATGATTGGTCCCTTGGCATAACTTTGAAAATTTGGCAGAATTGGTACCTCAAGTTTGGTAAATTGCAGTTTGGGTCCTTGTATTATTAAACAAACCAAGCCTTTGGATTTTGACCCTTGCCATGAACCCCTGCCATAACACCTTTGACCCCCCTGTTTTTTACCCCCGTCCACTATTATTACCCCCGGTCAAACCAGTCAACTCCCACCTCCTTTTCCTCCAAAGTCTCCTTCCTCCCAACCGCTCGCAACACCAGCTCTTCTCCCATGCTTCCAGCTCAACTCCCACACCTTATCACTCCACCTCAACACCAAACAACAAAATGCATTTAATGCCTCCCCTTCCTTGCACTCAACCCCCCCAGTTGCATTATCTTTTTGGCGCCAAAATTCATCAAACGGCCAATATCCACTCAAGTAATCCAATGGCTCAAAACACAAGTGGTATTTGCTCAGAGATGTGAGAGAATGCCTTTTGCTAATAAATAGAGGAAGAAGAGAGAGTGAGAAGGAGTAGTAGTTAGTTTTTAATTTCTGTCATGTCATTTTTATCTTAAATGTCTTAAAATAGCTCAAAGTTTGTAATTTTCATCTTATTTGTATCAATCTAAACCTGTTCAATCTATTTTAACTCATTTTAAGTGATAAATTCAAGTTTGGTTAAGTTTTCTGTTTTTCCCTTTTCTGTAATCACATCTGTTTTAAACTTGTTAAGTGCCAGGCTTCAATAAGCTTATTTCTAATTCAAATAAGCTTACCTAAGCTACTGATAGCTTTTGGTAAGCTTATAGTTCAAGTTAAAGCAAACCCTTCACTTGGTCAACGAAAGTCAACTGTGGAGCTTGTAGCTGTTTTGGGGTAATTTAGCAGATTGGTTGGTTTATTTTATGGAATTAAGCTTGTTTTGAATAAGCTTAGGGAATTGAATGGATCTGTGGGTGCCTAGTTAGTTTTTGCTTAAGCATTTGGACTATTGTAAGTTCTAAGTTGAATTTCAGTTTTAGCCTGTTAATGTATGCAGTAGCTTGTTCATGTTAATTGTAGCTTAATTACATCAAATTAATGCTTATATAAGTAGTTTACAGTTACACTAGCTTAGAACACTTATTGAATCAAAATCTCTTTGAAACTGTTATAGTTTATTCTCATTTTGAAACCTGTAGTTAGAGTTGATGGTGGTTGCTTGATTTATGCTCAATTCTGTTTAGGAGTAGTTGCTAGTAACTTGTTATTAGGGGTAGACTTGTAAGTCACTAGTTTGCTTTGTAAAAGTTCATAACAGTTAGTAATAGGGTGTTTGGAAAAGTGGAAAAGTCTGAGTTAGAGGAAGGATTAGTGGTCAGTTGTTATTGCATTAGTCTCTCTTAGGTATATTAGAGTCACTTAAGTCATTTATTTGCACTTGGAATCTATTAAAGTCAAAATTTATCCTAAACTGCTCTCATTCTCAGTTAAGTAGAAATTAGATGTCCACATTTTGCATATAGGATTAATAGTAGTAAATCTAGCTTAAGTCAGGTTCATTTGGTCATAAAACATCATTCACATTCCATTTCATAAGCTCAGAATCTCATTTTGGTCAACCATTTGCAAAACTGTCTTAAAGTCAAAAGTGAAAAACTCAGTTTTTCACCAACCTAAGTGCATTTTTAGTTTGTTCATCACTGGTCAAAAGCTTTTGTAAGTTTGGGTTAAGTAACTTGAACTGGTCTAGTTTTGAAAAATGATTTTTGGGGAATTTTTGGAATTTTTCTTAAGCTCTGAATAAGCTCCTCAATGAGCACATGTGCCCTGCTCACACTCAGTTTAACTGAGTGTGAATCAGGCTTTCTTGCAAGCCTTGCACAAGCCTCAATAGAGCTTGTCTTGGGCTAATTCTTGGTTTATGAACTCCTGGCCAGGTCTTCTTGAGATTGTGGTATCTGGTTTTGAGTTCCAACTAGGGTAGACAGCTTATTTTTAAGCTTGAAAATCAGCTCCTCAGAGCTGAATTTACTTGTTTGATTTTGTACTTATAATCTTGTAGCTGGTTATCCAGAGGTGTGGACTAGTTGATTTTGGTTCTTTTCATTGATTTGTAGCTTAATCTAGCTTCTGTGATCATTTGGTGCTCATTTGGTACTTATAGCTTATCTTAAGTGCTTATTTATAAGCATTTTTCACTACAGAACCTAATTCTTGCACACCTGCACCACTTTTATTATTTTTCATAGACTTAGAATAATATTTTAGACTTTTCCTGAATTTTTTAGATTTTTCCATCACTGTTTGCTATTTTTCCTAATTTAAATCAGTTTTTAGGCATTTTTAATTAGCTTTTAATACAATTAATTCAGAAAATCTTCAAAAAAATAAGTTTTCAATTTTCATAGATTAAGATAAATATAAAAAGCAAAAAAAATATTTTTCTATAATTTTCCTAGTTTAAAAAGTAATTTTTAGCAATTTAATTAGTTTTAAATAGTTTTTAATTCATAGAAAATAGAAAAATAATCAGAAAAATACAAAATTAGTTTTGAAAATTCTCTTTAGTTATTTTAGATTTTTCTAAGTCATAATTTCACTTTTCTAGCTTTATTTCATATTTTCTTATATTTTAGGGTATTATTAAATAGGTAAAAATAGTTTTTAATTAATAATAATTAAATAAATAGTCATAAAAATAATTTTATTTTTCTCAAAATTTTCTCTTATCATTAGGTTTGTAAAAATTTCATTTTTATATTTTTAGGATTAATATTGATTCAGTTTCACATTTTCTTTTGTACGTTACGTAGTTTTTAATTTAAATTTATAAAAGAAAAATCAAAAACATCATTTTAAAAATAGTGATAGCGTTTATTTAATATAATTTAGCTTTTTATTTTTCTTTCATCTTTCCTTTGTCATTTAGTATCAATCACAACCCTTTTCCCGTTCAAATTCACCCGATCACTATACGTTTGGTGATTCAGTCGCACATCTCGTTGGGACTTAACGACCTGGGGAAACACTATACTTCTCCAGATCTTAATTGTTTTGTTTCTGAGCTGTTTGAAGTTTATTACGGTTGACCATTCACAAGTGGTTAGCTTGTGTGATGAAACCTGACTGTCTGGAGCGAATTAAATTTTGGCGCCGCTGCCGGGGGGCTGTGCTAATTATCTTACACTTAGCAGATTAGTGATTTGAATATTCACTCCTTGTTTATACCATCTATATCTATATATATTTTCTTATAAAAAATCCAAAAACCCAAAAACATCTTAAAACGTATAAAACACAAAAAAATATTTTTCCTTTGTTTCTATATATATATATATATATAAGATTAAAATACAAAAAGATTTGTCATTTTCTTTGTTTAATAATAACAACATAAAAAATTACCACCGCAAACCAAGGCAGTGTACTACCTAACTGGGGTACGACCATAATAAGTTCCCGAACCAAAGATTAAAACTTGCCTTTGTGTCCTTGTGAGTGGTGTACCTTTTTCAAAGGAGCCATTCATCTTGTGATTATTGGTTTAAGTTCACTGTCGTTTTGCCTCGATATTGTTTTAATTGGATTTGTTGTTATATCTACTTTTCAAAACCATAAAACTCAAAAAGATTCTTCTTTCCCCATTTTTCATAATTCCCTTCATTAACTCTGAGATTCCTTAGAGTTAACTCTAGTGTATGCGCACTCGCTCTTCTAGGTATGTGAGCCCATTTCGTGAGCTTGTCAAGATTCCAAGAAGGCGTGTCCGTAGACGTTCGCCCCATCACGGATCTGAGATCCGGACTGATCGCACTACTTCCGTTATCATGGCGGAAGAACGTCCTATGTGCGAGCTTCTCCAGGCACCCATCGATGGGTATGGAGATGCTATTGTTATCCCAGCCATTGTGGCTGAAAATTTTGAACTCAAAACCGGGTTACTGAATCTTGTAACCTCAAGTCAATTCTATGGTTTTGAGAGGGATGATCCTCATGCTCATATTCGATGGTTTAACAAGATTGCATCTACCATCAAATACAAGAATGTCCCTACAGATGCTGTCAAGCTTCTTCTGTTCCCATTTTCCCTTGAGGGACAAGCCCGGATTTGGCTTGAAAAACAACCCCCTCAATCAATCGAAACATGGGAAGACCTGGTAAAGAAATTTGTGAACGAGTTTTATCCACCTTCTAAAACCACGAGTCTTAAAAACGAAATCATCAAATTCACACAAAAGTTTGATGAATCCTTCAGTGAATCGTGGGATCGTTTTAAGGAGTTGCTCCGCAAATGTCCTCACCACGGTTTCTCCGAGTTGATGCAACTCGATACTTTCTATAATGGAGTGAGTCAATCTGATCAAGATTCTCTCAATTCCTCCGCTGGAGGAAATTTCTTGAGCAAAACTGTAAAAGAAGCTTTAACGATAATTGAAAACAAGTCTAAAGTCCGCACTGCACGAAGCAAACCGGTTGTTTCCCAAGTCAGTGTTGGTCCTTCTTCTTCATCACCCGTGAGTCAATCTAGCACCGATGCTAAGATTGACAAACTCACGGAAGCAATTCAAGCTTTGGTTCTCTCCAACCAAAAGAAAGTTTCTTTTCCACAAACTTCACCTCCTGGTTAAGAAAGTGGAAGTCTATGTTACTTGCGGTGGCCCCCATGCCTACTACAACTGTATGGCCACCGATGGTAACCCTTTTGAAGCAAACGCTGTGGCGGGACTTCCAATCCGGAGGTAACCAATACCGTGCTCCTATGGACCCGAACCACCGCCCTAACCACTACCCTGGACCACCCGGTTTCAACCAAAACCAAAACCGTAATCAAAATCGAATAGAACGAACCAAGTTTTTCAAAACCAAGGTAATTTTAGTCAAAATAACGGTTTTCAAAATCAAAGTCAAAATTTCCAAAACCAAGGAAATTTCAATAGAAACCAAGGTCAGGGAAATTTCAACCCAGGGTATTTTCATGGCAATAATCAAGGAAATTTTCAAAATCAAGGCCCTAATCCAAACAATAGAGGCCAGAATTTTCCTACACAAAATCAAGCCATTGTTCCAACTAGACCATCATCTGATGAGTTGTTGAAGCAATTCATGAAATCCCAAGAGGAAATGAATAGGTTGTTGGTAAGCAAGATTTCTGACATTAAGAAGTCTTTAAATGATCGACCCTCGGGCTCAGGTACTTTACCTAGCAACACGATCGCTAATCCGAGGGGCGATGCAAAGGCGATCACAACCAGAAGTGGTGCTTCATATGATGGACCCGCTATTCCTACTACCTCTTCTTCTTCTCTCCCGAAGGTAGTGGAAAGTGAACCTGAGGCGACCAAGGACCAAGTGCAACCTACTAGCTCACAAAGTACAGCACATGTCCATCCTCAAGTTGTCCCGAAACCCAAAACCAAACCTAGAGTTGTTTTTGAACCTCCAGTTGACAACCCCAAATCCAAAACTTCTATCCCTTACCCATCACGTTTAAATGAGCAAAGCTCCGAAAAAGCCAGTCATCAAATGGAGAAATTTTTTCAAATTTTCCAAGAATTACATTTTGACATAAGCTTTGCGTATGCTGTCATGCTGATGCCCAAGTTTGCATCAACTCTCAAACACATGTTAAGCAATAAGGAAAAACTGTTTGAAATGGCTAAAACTCCTTTGAACGAGAATGTTTCTTAAAGAAGCTTCCCGAAAAGCTTGGAGATCCTGGAAAATTTCTTCTTCCTTGTGTTTTTCCAGGAATGATTGAATGCTTTGCCCTTGCCGATCTTGGTGCAAGCATCAATCTGATGCCTTATTCAGTATGGAAGAAGCTTTCTTCAGAACTTATTCCTACATGCATGACTCTTGAGCTTGCAGATCGTTCTATATCGCGTCCTCTTGGCATCGCCGAGGATGTATTCGTGAAAGTAGGAAAGTTCCATTTTCCAGCTGACTTTGTGGTTGTTGATTTCGATGCCGATCATCGGGTTCCCCTCATTGTTGGACGAGGATTCCTGAGAACGGGTCGTGCTCTCATTGATGTATTTGAGCAAGAAATCACGTTACGTGTGGGTAATGAAGCTGTCACCTTTAACCTTGATCAAACTTCGAGGTACTCCTCAAATTATGATACTGAATCAGTTAATCGAGTCGATGTAATTGATATTGCTTCAGAGGAGTACTCTCAAGAGTTTCTTGGTTATTTTCATAATTCTGTGAGTGGGGATTCCACCACATCTTCTCAACCAATTATTGCCGACTCTTCCCCCTCTCTCACTCCGTTTGAGGGAGGTGACTTCTTTCTGGAAGAGATCGATGAGTTTCTTGCTAGTGATGAATCAATTCCGCCGGGAATTGATGGTGTTTATGATTCAGATGGAGATATCCTTTATCTTGAGCAATTGTTAAATGAAGATCCATTACCTTCACTCCCTCCAAAAGAGATCACGATTGAGGAAATCAAATCAGTACAAACATCTACTGAAGAATTTACCGAGGTTGAACTTAAGGACCTACCTCCTCATCTCGAGTATGCATTCTTGGAGGGTGATGATAAATTACCCGTCATAATTGCTAAAGACTTAACTGAGGAGGAGAAGACTGCTCTCATAAAGGTCTTGAAGTTACACAAGAAAGCAATTGCTTGGAAACTCTCCGACATTAAGGGTATCAACCCTGAGTTTTGTACTCACAAAATCTTAATGGAGGATGACTTCAAACCAGCAGTCCAACATCAGAGAAGGGTGAATCCTAAGATTCATGAGGTTATCAAACAAGAGGTTCTCAAACTTCTTGATGCCGGTTTAATTTACCCGATCTCGGATAGTCCTTGGGTCAGTCCCATCCACTGTGTTCCAAAAAAGGGTGGCATAACTGTTGTCACAAATGAAGAAAACGAGTTAATTCCAACTCGATTGGTTACGGGATGGCGTGTGTGTATTGACTATCGCAAGTTAAATGAAGCCACCCGTAAAGACCACTTTCCTCTACCCTTCATGGACCAAATGCTTGAGAGACTAGCAGGGAACGAATACTATTGTTTCCTAGATGGTTTCTCAGGGTATTTTCAGATCCCCATTGATCCGCAGGATCAAGAAAAGACCACATTCACCTGCCCATACGGAACTTTTGCCCACAGACGTATGCCTTTTGGCCTTTGTAACGCTTCTGGCACGTTCCAACGATGTATGATGGCAATTTTCCACGACATGATCGGGGAAACAATGGAGGTGTTTATGGATGACTTCTCGGTCATTGGGGACTCATTTCACACATGTCTCTCCCATTTAGAAAAAATGCTAAAACGGTGTGAAGACACCAATCTTTGTCTAAATTGGGAGAAGAGCCACTTTATGGTCAAAGAAGGCATAGTCCTTGGCCATAAGATTTCCAAAAACGGGATTGAGGTTGATAGAGCAAAAGTTGATGTTATTGCTAAATTGCCTCATCCTACTACCGTCAAAGGTATTAGGAGTTTTCTAGGTCATGCCGGGTTTTATCGTAGATTCATACAAGATTTTTCTAAAATCGCCGGCCTATGACCCATCTTCTTGAAAAAGATGCTCCTTTTATCTTCTCACCGAGTGCATCAAAGCTTTTGAAACACTAAAGAAAAAGCTTACGGAAGCACCCATTCTAGTTGCCCCCACTGGGATTTACCCTTTGAGCTCATGTGCGATGCAAGTGATTTTGCTATTGGTGCAGTCTTGGGGCAACGAAAAACCAAGCATTTTCAGCCTATCCACTACGCGAGTAAGACTATGACTGAAGCTCAAACCCATTACACCACTACGAAAAAAGAATTATTAGCTGTGGTGTATGCGTTTGAGAAGTTTCGGCCATACCTTATCTTGACCAAATGCGTGGTGTATACGGATCACTCGGCTCTCAAATATCTCTTTGCAAAACAAGATGCAAATCCGAGATTGCTCCGTTGGGTTCTCCTCCTACAAGAATTTGATATCATTATACGTGATAAAAAAGGAGCTGAGAACCTGGCTGCTGATCATCTGTCCCGTCTAGAAAACCCTCACCAGGATGTGTTCGAGGAAACGGAAATAAACGAAACATTTCCTCTCGAAACACTCAATGTGGTTTCTTTTCGTGGAGACTCTTCTACCCCATGGTTTGTTGACTTTGCAAATTACCATGCGGGTAACTTTGTGGTGAAAGGGATGTCGTCCCAACAGAAAAACAAATTCTTTAAAGATGTAAAACATTACTTCGGGGACGACCCCTACTTATTCAAAATTTGCGCGGATCAAGTCATCAGGCGATGTGTGTATGGTCAGGAAGCCAATGACATTCTCAAGGCTTGCCATTCTGGACCTACTGGGGACATCATAGCCCCAACTACACTGCCAAGAAGGTGTTTGATTCTGGATTTTATTGGCCCACGATTTACAAGGATGCCCATGAATTTGTCAAAACCTGTGACGCTTGTCAACGTCACGGAAATATCTCACAAAGAAATGAAATGCCGCAAAACGCCATTCAAGTGTGTGAGATTTTTGACATCCGGGGCATTGACTTTATGGGGCCATTTCCTTCATCTCGCGGTAATAAATACATACTCGTGGCCGTTGACTATTTGTCAAAATGGGTTGAAGCGAAAGCTTTGCCTACCAACGATGCCCGAGTTGTTGTGAAATTCTTAAAATCTCTTTTTGCTAGGTTTGGAACTCCACGAGCTATAATCAGTGATCGTGGTACGCATTTCTGCAATGACCAGTTTGATAGAGTCATGCAAAAGTATGGTGTAACTCACCGTCTCTCTACTGCGTACCACCCCCAAACAAGTGGGCAAGTGGAAGTTTCCAACCGAGGGATTAAAAGAATTCTGGAAAGGACAGTAGGCGAAAACCGTGCCTCTTGGTCGGATAAGCTAGATGACGCACTCTGGGCATTCCGTACAGCTTATAAAACACCCATCGGGTGTACTCCATACAAGCTAGTGTACGGGAAGGCATGTCATCTGCCGATTGAGCTTGAGCACAAGGCATACTGGGCCTTGAAACATGCCAACTTCGATATTCAGGCAGCTGGTGATCACCGGAAAGTTCAAATGAATGAATTAAATGAACTCCGTGATCAAGCATACGAGAACTCTTTGATCTACAAAGAAAAGACAAAGAAGATTCATAACTCCAAAATCAAGAACCGCGTTTTCAACGTCGGTGATCGAGTCCTTTTCAACTCAAGATTGAAGATTTTCTCGGGAAAACTAAAATCCCGCTGGTCTGGACCATTCACCATCACTAAAGTATTTCCTTATGGAACCATTGAGTTATCTCAACCCGATGGTCCAAATTTTAAAGTGAATGGTCATCGATTAAAGCATTATTTTGGAGAGGACATTCCTCCTGTGGTTGTCCCGGATCTACAAACTTTCCCCATGAACCAATGAATGCGGGGATCGAGTCAAGCTAGCGACTCGGGAATCAAAAACAGTAGCATGCCATATGGGTTTTCACCCATATTTCTGACTTCTTTCTACTTTCTACCACCCTAGTGTGGGGGAGTTGCCCCCCGCTGTTGTATATAAAGTTTCAAAAAAAAAAAAAAATTCAAATAATGGCCGTAGTATTTCCCTTTTACGTTCTAAGTTTCGGCATAACAGCCGGTACTTTGAATATTGAGGGAAATATTCATTTCTAGTGTGGGGGGGAATTCTCACGAATTTTATCATGTAATTATACCACCCAATTCCCCCATTTTTGGCCAAATTTTTTTTGGAGTAAGTGTTTTGCACTCACTCAGCTTACGGTTATCAGTCCGCCATGTCTAATAGACAAAAGGATTGGCTAATCCAGGAGCAAACGGCTCTTGGTAAAGATATCTCAAATCCGTTGACGGCTTGCAATTTGCCCAAAATTGTATGGTGTTCAGCTCACCATATCTTTAATTAGTGAAGAGTTGGCTAGCCCGCAAGTTTATGGCTTGTGGTAAAGGCAGTTGGAAAACCATAATTGGTAATCGACTCACCAAAGATATTTTATCTAAGAGTTGGCTAGTCCAGAAGCAAACGGCTTCTGGTAAAGACAAATCAAATCCGTTGAAAGCTGGTGATTTGCTCAAAATGATTTGGTTATCATTGTACCAAGGTTCTTACTTGAACTGAAACATTTTGGCTACTCCAGAAGTAATGGCTTTTGGTAAAGAGACTCAAACCCATTAAGTTTTTCTCAAAAGATTGCTAGGGACTAGCAATAGTTTAGTGTGGGGGATTGATGAGTGTGTAAATACTCATCATTTTTGGTCAAATCTGAACTGCAAAACATTTAAAAACGCTCAGAAATGCATCAAAATACTGAAAATATCTCAAAATTGCATTTTATATGTTTTAGATGCAAAATGTTTAAAATCAGATGAAAATCGCGCTAAGTTTGCATAATTGGCAGTTTCAGTCCCCCGACTTTCAAATCTTGTCAAAAATAGTCCCTGAGCACTTATTTTAAAAGAAAAGTCACCAAAGGTCCTTTTGAAATCATAAGTTGTCATAATTAGTCCTTTGGTGAAAAATTTCAAAAGTTTTGAGAATTTACAAGTTTAGTCCTTCAAGTTTAAAAATTGGCAAAAATAGTCCTTGGAAGTTTGAAAATGTCTTTTATGGTCCTTGTACTATTGAAACTTGTCATGATTGGTCCCTTGGCATAACTTTGAAAATTTGGCAGAATTGGTACCTCAAGTTTGGTAAATTGCAGTTTTGGTCCTTGTATTATTAAACAAACCAAGCCTTTGGATTTTGACCCTTGCCATGAACCCCTGCCATAACACCTTTGACCCCCCTGTTTTTGACCCCCGTCCACTATTATTACCCCCCAGTCAAACCCAGTCAACTCCCACCTCCTTTTCCCTCCAAAGTCTCCTTCCTCCCAACTGCTCTGCAACACCAGCTCTTCTCCCATACTTCCAGCTCAACTCCCACACCCTTATCACTCCACCTCAACACCAAACAAAAAAATGCATTTAATGCCTCCCCTTCCTTGCACTCAACCCCCCCCCCCCAGTTGCATTATCTTTTTGGCGCCAAAATTCATCAAACGACCAATATCCACTCAAGTAATCCAATGTCTCAAAACACAAGTGGTATTTGCTCAGAGATGTGAGAGAATGCCTTTTGCTAATAAATAGAGGAAGAAGAGAGAGTGAGAAGGAGTAGTAGTTAGTTTTAATTTCGTCATGTCGTTTTATCTTAAATGTCTTAAAATAGCTCAAAGTTTGTAATTTTCATCTTATTTGTATCAATCTAAACCTGTTCAATCTATTTTAACTCATTTTAAGTGATAAATTCAAGTTTGGTTAAGTTTTCTGTTTTTCCCTTTTCGTAATCACATCTTTTTAAACTTGTTAAGTGCCAGGCTTCAATAAGCTTATTTCTAATTCAAATAAGCTTACCTAAGCTACTGATAGCTTTTGGTAAGCTTATAGTTCAAGTTCAAGCAAATCCTTCACTTGGTCAACGAAAGTCAACTGTGGAGCTTGAAGTCTTTTGGGGTAATTTAGCAGATTGGTTGGTTTATTTTATGGAATTAAGCTTGTTTTGAATAAGCTTAGGGAATTGAATGGATCTGTGGGTGCCTAGTTAGTTTTTGCTTAAGCATTTGGACTATTGTAAGTTCTAAGTTGAATTTCAGTTTTAGCCTGTTAATGTATGCAGTAGCTTGTTCATGTTAATTGTAGCTTAATTACATCAAATTAATGCTTATATAAGTAGTTTACAGTTACACTAGCTTAGAACACTTATTGAATCAAAATCTCTTTGAAACTGTTATAGTTTATTCTCATTTTGCAACCTGTAGTTAGAGTTGATGGTGGTTGCTTGATTTATGCTCAATTCTGTTTAGGAGTAGTTGCTAGTAACTTGTTATTAGGGGTAGACTTGTAAGTCACTAGTTTGCTTTGTAAAAGTTCATAACAGTTAGTAATAGGGTGTTTGGATCAGTGGAAAAGTCTGAGTTAGAGGAAGGATTAGTGGTCAGTTGTTATTGCATTAGTCTCTCTTAGGTATATTAGAGTCACTTAAGTCATTTATTTGCACTTGGAATCTATTAAAGTCAAAATTTATCCTAAACTGCTCTCATTCTCAGTTAAGTAGAAATTAGATGTCCACATTTTGCATATAGGATTAATAGTAGTAAATCTAGCTTAAGTCAGGTTCATTTGGTCATAAAACATCATTCACATTCCATTTCATAAGCTCAGAATCTCATTTTGGTCAACCATTTGCAAAACTGTCTTAAAGTCAAAAGTGAAAACTCTTTTCACCAACCTAAGTGCATTTTTAGTTTGTTCATCACTGGTCAAAAGTTTTTGTAAGTTTGGGTTAAGTAACTTGAACTGGTCTAGTTTTGAAAAATGATTTTTGGGGAATTTTTGGAATTTCCCTTAAGCTCTGAATAAGCTCCTCAATGAGCCACCTTGTGCCCTGTTCACACTCAGTTTAACTGAGTGTGAATCAGGCTTTCTTGCAAGCCTTGCACAAGCCTCAATAGAGCTTGTCTTGGGCTAATTCTTGGTTTATGAACTCCTGGCCAGGTCTTCTTGAGATTGTGGTATCTGGTTTTGAGTTCCAACTAGGGTAGACAGCTTATTTTTAAGCTTGAAATCAGCTCCTCAGAGCTGAATTTACTTGTTTGATTTTGTACTTATAATCTTGTAGCTGGTTATCTAGAGGTGTGGACTAGTTGATTTTGGTTCTTTTCATTGATTTGTAGCTTAATCTAGCTTCTGTGATCATTTGGTGCTCATTTGGTACTTATAGCTTATCTTAAGTGCTTATTTATAAGCATTTTTCACTACAGAACCTAATTCTTGCACACCTGCACCACTTTTATTATTTTTCATAGACTTAGAATAATATTTTAGACATTTACTGTATTTTTCAGATTTTTCCATCACTGTTTGCTATTTTTCCTAATTTAAATCAGTTTTTAGGCATTTTTAATTAGCTTTTAATACAATTAATTCAGAAAATCTTCAAAAAAATAAGTTTTCAATTTTCATAGATTAAGATAAATATAAAAAGCAAAAAAAATATTTTTCCATAACTTTCCTAGTTTAAAAAGTAATTTTTAGCAATTTAATTAGTTTTAAATAGTTTTTAATTCATAGAAAATAGAAAAATAATCAGAAAAATACAAAATTAGTTTTGAAAATTCTCTTTAGTTATTTTAGATTTTTCTAAGTCATAATTTCACTTTTCTAGCTTTATTTCATATTTTCTTATATTTTAGGGTATTATTAAATAGGTAAAAATAGTTTTTAATTAATAATAATTAAATAAATAGTCATAAAAATAATTTTATTTTTCTCAAAATTTTCTCTTATCATTAGGTTTGTAAAAATTTCATTTTTATATTTTTAGGATTAATATTGATTCAGTTTCACATTTTCTTTTGTACGTTACGTAATTTTTAATTTAAATTTATAAAAGAAAAATCAAAAACATCATTTTAAAAATAGTGATAGCGTTTATTTAATATAATTTAGCTTTTTATTTTTCTTTCATCTTTCCTTTGTCATTTAGTATCAATCACAACCCTTTTCCCGTTCAAATTCACCCGATCACTATACGTTTGGTGATTCAGTGCACAACTCGTTGGGACTTAACGACTGGGAAACACTATACTTCTCCAGATCTTAATTGTTTTGTTTCTGAGCTGTTTGAAGTTTATTACGGTTGACCATTCACAAGTGGTTAGCTTGTGTGATGAAACCTGACTGTCTGGAGCGAATCAGCTGTGGCCCAGGATGTCAAAGGCATTAGCTAGTATTTTGATGGGAATTTACTTGAGCCAAAATCCTTGTGAAGTGAACCATATGCAGGAGGAAGAAAAGAAAATAATGCCAAAGGTTCATTTAAAGTGAACAAGATTCTAACATTTCAGAGCTAAACTCTACCCGATGGTATCACGGTTGATGTGTTCCAAGGTATACTCGACTACTCGTTGTTTCTAACACGTCTCGAATATTTCCCAAGTTTGACACATTAACGAGAGGATCAGAGCAACTGTGGGACGAACCATGTGTTTGGGTCGAGTACTACTCGACTCGGTTCCCTGTTGCAACGTAGAGACACAAAAGAAAAAAAATGTTGATGACCATAGTGAGCTTTCGGCTCACTCCAAACACAACTTAACTCTTATTGTTAGATGTACTCTAGACGAAAGAGTTGGTCGAGTAGACATCAAGGTTCTACTCTTCCAACACTCAAGTTAATTTAAATCCGGTTTCACTTAATTATCCAACAACACTTAGTTTTCGAAAACCCAACAAGTTGCATAAACACAATCCTATGTCTAGGTTTAACGCAAGTATTAAGATGACCAACTTATCACTAGTTTTCGAATCAACTTATAATGACAAGGCGATGATTCTTTTAGCATGAAATGTATATCTACATGAAACAACAACAAGACATTGACTAACGAATTCCTTGAGTACCCGAGTGGGTTCCCAGTCGAGGCAAAGCCCATCGTACTAACAAGGAATGAGGTGATTAACATGATCAAATGTATAGCCAATTTCTCGATGCACAAGTTTTGAGTTCTAGACACGATTGACACAACTAAACTAGTTTTTCAGATTTAGTACTAAATGTTAATAGTAAATCTTTTTATAAAAATTAACTCTTCTACTTTTCTTGGTTCATAATCCTCGACAGAAATCAACCCAACAAAATGAATGACCAAATTAAATCTCAACATAGTAACAAAGAAAGAATGTTATCATCATGACCATGTGTATAACAAATTTTGATACAATTTACCAAACTCGACATCACATTAACAACACATAAAACATTACAACAAAGGAAGATTTATAACCTCAACTCGATAGGCGATGTGTGAAGGACGAAGGTTGCTTCGTGGGTTTCGAACCAAACGAGACTTGAATTTGCCCAAATGCACTCCCAATTGCAAAACCCCCAATTCAATTTTTGAAAACCCTAAGTTTCACAAACCCTAATTTTTGGTACAAGTGATGAAGAAATTGAAGTGGGGCGTTTCACATCTCTACTAGAGATAAAGGGAGTGTTTTGGGAAAGCCTTGACCTTCTTTCTCTTCTTGGTGTCTTGGTGTGTAGCCGAATTTGTCAAAACTCCTACAACCTAGGGAGTCTTGAGCTTTGACACTAGGTGGGTTAATGGTGATACATGCTTCTCCTTGGTGGCTTTTGTCTTGAAGGTTCTTGGACTCATTCGAATGGTAGTCAGCGCCTCAAAGGAGTGGGTTTGAGAGACAAAAAGATTCATGGTTTTGATAAGGGAGACTTGGAGATGATGAAAGAAGGGTGTTGGATTTCTTGTTTGGGAGATTCGACCTACAGGAGGTGCAGGCCTAGGGAAGAAGATGACTAGTTTCATTCTTTTACTGCTTTTTGTGTTTCTCTTGGGTTTTGTCGTGTGGGAAGATGACACAAATGAGAGTTATCTCAATTTTTATAAGGAAGGTTTTTACTTATATCATAAGTTTATGTACAATATATATTTTATGTTAATACACTTGTAGATATATAAGAGTCATTCATTTAAGTGTAAGTATATTAAGTATTTTGGTGTCCCGGGATATTAACGCCATGACTGAAGTGTTAAGTTTGGAAATTTGTATAATGTAATATCTTGTAGATACGCTTCGGAAATATTATTATCTTTGTAATATTTTTCATTTTGGAAGTTTGTCATTTGTTTTATTTGCCCTTATCATAGTGTCGGTACGTGTGTAGTGCCGGTCACTGGAGAAAACGAGATAACCTCTCGTCTTACAAATTTAATTATAAGACAATAACACAATATTCATATAATGTAATGAATGCAAAAGTAATGCAGTAGTCTACTGTATGCGAGTTATCTACTCCAATGGTCAGGCAAAGCTTATGCATGCTTAATGACTTATGCTTAGTAATAATAAATGACCATTTATTATTTAATTATGAGTGAAAATTTACCGTGTGTCACATCCTCCCCGCCTTAGAAGGAAAACAGTCCTCGGTTTTCAGTTAGAATTATTTGTTGAAGCTGAGAAAAGGTGTTGGTATTTACGCTTGAATTGTTCTTCACGTTCCCACGTGTATTCTGGACCTCTTTGTGAGTTCCAGCGGACTTTGACGATAGGAATGCGGCTTTGCTTAAGCCGTTTAATCTCTCTATCCATGATCTCAATGGGTTCCTCGACGAAATTCAACCTTTCGTCAACTTGGATTTCTTCCAATGGAATAGCAAGAGTTTCGTCGGAAAGACATTTCTTTAGATTGCATACGTGAAACACGTTATGCACGGAGTTGAGTTCTTGTGGTAATTCGAGTCGGTAGGCTACCGGCCCGATTCTTGCGAGAATTTTGAAAGGTCCAATGTAACGAGGGTTTAACTTTCCACGTTTTCTTAAACGGATTACGCCTTTCCATGGCGCAACTTTTAGCATAACTTTATCTCACACTTGGAACTCAAGTGGTTTCCTTCTTTTGTCCGCGTAACTCTTTTGTCGGTCACGAGCTGCTTGCAGTCTATTTTTGATTTGTACAATCTTCTCAGTAGTTTCATGAATTAACTCCGGACTAGTAAGTTGACTTTCTCCGACTTCGGCCCAACACACGGCTGATCTACACTTTTGACCATAGAGTGGTTCATATGGTGCAGCTTTGATGCTTGTGTGATAGCTGTTGTTGTAAGAAAACTCGGCTAATGGCAAATGCTTATCCCAGCCATTTCCAAAATCTATCACACACGCTCTTAGCATATCCTCTAGGGTTTGAATTGTCCTCTCGCTTTGTCCATCAGTTTGAGGATGGTAAGCGGTGCTCATGTCAAGGTTAGATCCTAAAGCATCTTGAAGCGACTTCCAGAAGTTTGAGGTGAAACGGCTATCTCTGTCCGAGATGATGGAGATTCGTACACCATGACGTGGGATGATCTCCTTCAGATAAAGTCGTGCAAGTTTTTCCATTCCGTCACTTTCTTTCATTGGTAGGAAATGTGCTGACTTGGTGAGACGGTCAACTATTACCCAAATAGTGTTGTAACCATTAGAGGTTTTAGGTAGTTTAGTGATAAAGTCCATTGTTATGCGTTCCCATTTCCATTCGTGAATGTCGGGTTGTACTAGTAGACCGGAGGGTCTCTGGTGCTCGGCTTTGACTTTTGAGCAAGTTAAACACTGGCTGACATATGTTGCAATGTCGGCTTTCATGTTTGGCCACCAGTACAATTTCTTCAGATCGAGATACATCTTGTCGGATCCTGGGTGTATGGAGTATTTAGATTTATGGGATTCGTGCATAATGATGTCGCTAATTCCTCCGTAACGTGGGATCCAACTTTGCTCCTTAAAACACAAGGTTCCATCCGACCTTTTTACGAAACCATTTTCACTTTCTGGCATTCCGTAAAGGTTCTCATTCAGACGATTCTCTTCTTTGAGTGCTTCTAATTGGGCCTCAAGAATCTTGGATGGAAGAGGTGAACTAATTGTCATACCCAAAGATCTGACTCTAAGAGGTTTTGGTCGCTCTTTTCTACTGAGAGCATCAGCAACTACATTTGCTTTACCCGGATGGTAACGTATCTCGCAGTCATAATCACTGAGCAATTCCAACCACCGGCGTTGTCTCATGTTCAGTTCTTTCTGATCTAAAATGTGTTGTAGGCTTTTGTGATCGGTGTATACGACACACTTCGTGCCATACAAATAATGTCTTCAAATCCTGAGTGCGAACACAACAGATCCTAACTCCAGGTCGTGCGTTGTGTAGTTTTTCTCATGGGTTTTTAGCTGGCGAGAGGCGTATGCTATCACCTTCTCTCTTTGCATTAACACCGCTCCTAGCCCCTTGTGTGAAGCGTCGCAATAAACAACAAAGTCTTCACTACCCTCGGGTAAGGCCAAAATAGGTGCACTACACAACTTTTCTTTAAGGAGTTGAAAAGCTTCTTCTTCTTTTTCTCCCCAGTCAAAGTTGGTGTTTTTCTGGGTTAGCTTGGTTAAAGATTTGGCAATCTTTGAGAAACCTTCGATGAATCTTCTGTAGTACGCAGCGAGTCCTAAGAATTGGCGTATTTCAGTAGGAGTTGTGGGTGTCGCCCCAATCCTTTATTGACTCGATCTTAGCGGGATCTACATGAATACCCTGGCTGTCAATTACATGACCCAGGAATTGCACAGTCGATATCCAAAACTCACACTTTGAGAACTTAGCATACAGCTCCTCCTTCTTCAGCAATTCCAAGATCAATCTAAGATGTTCCTCGTGTTCTTTCACACTCTTGGAATAAATTAGGATGTCATTGATGAAAACGATCACAAATTTGTCCAGGTAGGGTTTACACACTCGGTTCATGAGGTCCATGAATACCGCTGGTGCGTTGGTCAACCCAAAAGGCATGACTTGGAACTCGTAATGTCCGTAACGAGTTCTGAAGGCGGTTTTGGGAATATCTTCTTCCCGAACTCTTAGTTGATGGTATCCGGACCGTAAGTCAATCTTTGAATAAACACTCGAACCTTGAAGTTGATCGAATAAGTCATCGATCCTCGGAAGTGGGTAACGGTTCTTAATGGTTAGTTTATTCAACTCACGATAGTCGATGCACATTCTGAAAGTTCCGTCCTTCTTCTTGACGAACAGGACTGGTGCTCCCCATGGTGATGAGCTCGGTATAATGAACCCTTTTTCCGTAAGTTCCGACAACTGGTTTGATAACTGCTGGAGTTCCGTTGGAGCTAATCGATAAGGTGCTCTTGCCACTGGTGCGGCACCAGGCACTAAATCGATTTGAAATTCAACCTGTCGGGCTGGCGGAAGTACTCGCAACTCTTCAGGAAAAACCTCTGGAAATTCTCTCACTATTGGCACGTCCTCCAGACGTTTTTCTTCCTTTTCTTTTTCGTCTTTTCCGGTGACTTGTGCTAGGAAGATGTGACATCCTTCCTTGATACTCCTCAACACCTTGGTACAGGAAATGACATGCAGTCTTGGCGCGTTTCTCCTATCACTTCTGTCTCCTTCTACTGTTAGGACTTCATCTCCATAGGGTACTCGGACGAGCTTCTCGTGACAAATGATGGCAGCATGGTATTTTGATAACCAATCCATCCCGATGATGACATCGAAACTACCCAATTCTACTGGTATCAAGTCGATATTGAATGGGTGGTTTAACAGATTTAGGGTGCAACCTCTTATGATGGTATCTACCCTTTCTACGTTACCGTTAGCTAGTTCCACATTGTATGCATTGCCTAATGCAGTTGGGGCAATATCGAGTAATGGACTAAATGCATTAGAAACAAAACTCCTATCAGCTCCTGTATCAAACAACATGGATGAATAACTGTTATTTATAAGGAACGTACCGTCCGACATTCGGTCTTCCGAGCTTCCACTTTGGTCACAGATAAACCCTTCCACGAGCTCCTTCGCCACTTCCCTGGTTACTCGGTTGTCCAACATTTCCCTGAATCCTGCCATTTCCATGGCTTCCCGGATTTCCTCGGTTTCCTTGATTTCCTCCATTGCCTTGGTTTCTGGTCTTTCGGCATTCATTCTTATAATGCCCTTCCTCACCACAACCAAAGCAAGTTATAGCAGCTTTTGGGTCCTGAGCTGGTGATGTTTGAACCGTCGCCAATGACTTGGACCTGCAGTTTCTGGTCAAGTGTCCGCTTTTCTGACAATTGCGGCACTTGACTGTACACTGTCCCTTGTGATGCAGTTTGCATCGGTTACACAGTGGTGAAGTCCCTGCGTACGGTTTCCTTTCTCCAATCCCAGCTGCATATGCTCTAGCAACATTTTGCCTCTTGTTTTGATTGTTGCTGTTGTTTCCACTGTTGTTGCCACAGTACCCATTGTTGTTGTAGCTTCGAGAGTGGTCGTCCCATTTCCTCTTATTGTCAACCACCTTGTCCATGGAATCCTCAATAACTTGGTCCATGAGTTTGTTGGCTACTTTGATGGTTTCGTGAAGATCAGCAGCCTTAGAGGTGGTGACATTTCCCTTGATGGATGGAGGCAGTCCCCCGATGTACCTTTCCAACAATCGGGTCTCAGTTTGGACCATTTCAGGGCACAGCAAGGCTAGTTCTTGAAAGCGCTGGTTATAAGCAGCCATATTTGTGCCTTGAACTTTGAGGTTCCAAAACTCATGCTCTAGTTTCTTGATCTCATTACGAGGGCAGTATTTTCGAATTACCATCTCCTTGCAGCTTTCCCATGGCATGGCATAGGCAACATCGATACTTGCAGATTTCAGAAAATTATTCCACCAGGTCAAGGCAGCATCTGTGAAACTGAACGATGCGTACTTAACCTTAGCCTCTTCTTCACAATTGCAGATTCGGAACACAATCTCGAGCTTCTCGATCCATCTAGTCAGACCGACAGCTCCTTCGGTTCCACTAAAGCCTCCAGTCATGGTCTTACGAAAATCCTGATAGGTACAAGTGCGGTTGTGGGTGGATGGTCTCGAAGTTCCAGCATTAGTAGATGAGTGGTTTGCTGCAGCTAAAGCGGCATTCACTCGCTCATTGACCAGTTGGTCTATCATAGCTTGATTCATGGTAGGTTGAATTGGAGTAGCCCTAGCAGGAGTAGTGGCTTCGGCAGTTTGGTCGTGTGTGACCCTGTTTGGAATAGCAGTGTTTGCAACTCGGTTGCGAGTAACCCTCGCTGGAATAGGAGCATTGGAAGCTCCACCATGGTTGGTACGGTTTGATCTTCGTTTTGGCGGCATTTTGGCATTAAGAAAGGTGATGAGATATAGAACCTTTTAAACAAGGTGAGTGCCAGGTAATAGTGTAGATATCGCAGATAGATCATATGAGCAATCCATGAAAGAAAGAACAAGTGGATAGGAAAATAAGCTTGACATAGATAGAATTTCGGTTACAGAGTTCCTAAAGTACATGCTGAGATACTAGTCGGAATACAAAATGAAATACAACTGAAACACGACTGAAATACAAACAGAAGTACAAGAGTCATAACTAACACTAACTGTTATAATCCAGTTTAGTGTGATACATCATGCAATAAGATCTAAGGATGTCCGCGCTCGGCACGTAATCGCTCAATGCTAGCAACCAACTCTCGCTGCGTAGCCTCTAAACTCGCGATGCGCCTCATTTGGGTGGCTAACATGGACTCCAAACCTGTAGTCCTCTGCCACTCTGATCTGGCAGTATCTCTAGCAATCCACTGGATGCGCTCTAGCTCCTCAAGTCGGCCGTGCATCCGGGCCTGACCTTTGTCCAACGCCCGTGATCTGCTGTCCATATCTCTAACCATATCAACCTGAGCCTCAAACCTGTAACCCAACCGGATCCTCTCATGCCTCTCTAGCTCCATACTCTCAAACAACACATCTGTGGTGCAGTCTAGACCCTCAACACGCTGCTTGTAAGCCTGCAAGCGTGCTGGATCGACTCTCTCCAACTAGTCAGTATGGACCCCCTAGCAAGGTCTCATGAGAATCCAACTAAACAAATACTCTCTCAGCGAGAGTCAACTCCTCATTATCTGGAGATCCAGATAGGTCTGGAACAGGCTGTGCCTCACCCGATGCAGCTACCTCAATGGTCTCAAGCTGTCTAGTAGTGCGAGCAATGCGCTCCATGTCTGATGCAGATGGTATGAATGAAGGTGATGATGGACTGTAGCTCGGGCTCGCGATATGTGGTACAGAACTGATCAAGCAACCAATATCCCTCCAAGCAACCTCATCACTCTCCTCCTGGCAGTGGAGGAAAGCAGCTCTCTGTCCTAACCCAACTGGTGCATCAATGTCCATGTCCTCGCTCAACCTCTGAGCCATCCTGGAGCTCTGTCCTATCTCCCGAATACTCTGGACAATCTCCAAACCCAGTGTATCCATATCAGATATTGTGCTAACATGTCCAGGAACGCTCTCAATCGGCATAGACTCTGGTAGCTCCACCTCCGGGTCCTCTTCCGGATCTTCTTCCGGGTCTTCCTCTCAGTAGGAATTAGTAGCTCTCCTAAGCCTCTGGTGGGGTGGTGACTCAGTGGATGATGGTGTCAGTGACTCTAAAGTAGTGGAAGGACCCATGTAGGCAGCGCGGGTCATCTGAGAAGCTAGTGCGGGCATGAATGAATACCGCTCACGATATCCAGGAACTCTCACGATCATGCGGGCTTTGCGCCTGCGTGTTAATAGAGCTGATGGAGTGGTGGTTGGGGTCGGTACAGATGGAGTAAGTGCCGTGACTGGCTGAGCTGCTAGTGTGGCCTGAATGTACGGATCAGTGGCCATGTGTGCAAGCTGATGGATGGTAGGTGAGTGAGCAAGTAGGATGTTCTCCTGAACATCATGATGGAAGGCTGGTGAAGGCATGGTCTGTGACAAGACGGTGCATATGTGTAAGTATGTGGAAACAAAGATACTCATGATGAATATGAAATAGTGCACTAGTAAATAGGAAATAAAACATGCAATCCTATTTAAATAAATTCTAAGTAAAATGGCAAGTAAGGCAAGCGGCAACTGGCGGTCGTAGTATGATGTTTTTGTAAAAAGTAGTTATAGTTTAGGGTTTATATGTACCTAGTTCTCTATAACTTAGGCTCTGATGCCAATATGTAACACCCCCAAATTTGTTTAGCGAAAGCATACGTGTTATGGGGAATGTTACTAAATCGGAGATCACAACACAAGTAATAAAGAACGAAATACATACTCCGTTTTAATTTCATAAAATAGTTTGAAAACATTATCTTACAACATTGTTTAGATAAAATGGGAACATCCCATAAGTTCAATGGTCCCAATTTAAAAACATCATATGTGTAAAAACACTTCTTTAGATATTACTACGACCATTTACCCGCCTCTTGCCTTGCATCCATGATCACAAATTAAGCACATGAGAAAATATGCTAAAAAGGTCAGCTAAAAGCTGGTGAGTTCATAGGTTTAGATTAAAACAGTAAATTTGGACCAAAGCAAAGTCATATAATCATTACAACAAATATAATGATATATGGATGAATGTCTATTACGTAAGCTCTAAGTTCATGCAACCGATACTACGATAGTTTCTGTATGCTAAAAGATATCATACGATATATAGGCCCAATGCGAGTGTTTTGTCCCACAACACTCGATTCCGACATGGTATACGTTTCGCCTTGGCCTAAGCATGGCCAACCGAACGGAGGAGTCACCCTCAATAGATCTATTTATAACATTCGCGCTTCCCAATGGGGAACTGACGGTTCATGAAAAAGGGGCATTTCTAGGGACATAAGGGCTTAGGCTAAACCACATAATAGTAATCATGCAATAGTTTAGGTCCATAAAAAGGTTTTGCATATTTTCTCACCCCAAAATGTATAAAACAATTTATCAAGTAAAAGATGGGCTATGAAAACTCACCTTAGCAAATGTGCAATCCAAAAGTGGGATTTAGTGGATGTTGTGATGCGGCACCGACACGCGACCTAGATAAGGAGGTCAATGTTTAGTTCATTGTTTTAAGTATCATTTACTTAAAATAGTTCAATAGCTTTTATTATTGTAGGAAAACTAAACTTAAGTTTGTAAAAATGATTATATGGTTTTACTAGTAAGTATTTGAGTGTATATATATACTTCTTCATGTGGACACTATAATGGTTTTAAAATTCAAAGTTTGATTTGAAAAATAATTACAAGGTTCACTAGTAAGTATCTAAATGTATATATACTTATTTAAGTTGACACAAAATGGTATTGTCAAGATTAAGTATAATTGATTTATTTTCTAATTGTATTTAGAAAATACTTGAGTTAAATTTGAAGACTTTCAAATTTTAATATATGATAAAATGACATAGTGGTCTTTATTTATTTATCATCATTTGTTCTTAATATATATAGTTCTTAATGTGAAAATCACTTGACACACATTTGTTTACATATTGACGTTAAACGTTGACGTAGACATTATTAAGTGAATCATGTTTTAAAACACTTGTTGTTTATGTCAAACCATTACACATTTTTCGTTGGATTAAGATTTTTGACGTTAAGACAATATGTACGAAATGGAAGGAAGACTATGCGGTTACGAGTTTGGTTTTATAATTGATCTTTAGTTTATGCTTCACGTTATAATTTTGTTGACCCGTTTAAACCATCAAACGAACACCCCGAGCCACCATTGGGCCGCGGCCTGGTGTCGTTAGTGGTAAGATACTCGATATGGGTCTTGGCCCGTAAGACAACCAAGCAACTCTCTTGGGTAACAAATACAAGTTGGGCTGTGGCCCAGGATGTCAAAGGCACTAGCTAGTATTTTGATGGGAATTTACTTGAGCCAAAATCCTTGTGAAGTGAACCATACGCAGGAGGAAGAAAAGAAAATAATGCCAAAGGTTCATTTAAAGTGAACAAGATTCTAACATTTCAGAGCTAAACTCTACCCGATGGTATCACGGTTGATGTGTTCCAAGGTATACTCGACTACTCGTTGTTTCTAACACGTCTCGAATATTTCCCTAGTTTGACACATTAACGAGAGGATTAGAGCAACTGTGGGACGAACCATGTGTTTGGGTCGATTACTACTCGACTCGGTTCCCTGTTGCAACGTAGAGACACAAGAGAAAAAAAATGTTGATGACCATAGTGAGCTTTCGGCTCACTCCAAACACAACTTAACTCTTATTGTTAGATGTACTCTAGACGGAAGAGTTGGTCGAGTAGACATCAAGGTTCTACTCTTCCAACACTCAAGTTAATTTAAATCCGGTTTCACTTAATTATCCAACAACACTTAGTTTTCGAAAACCCGACAAAGTGCATAAACACAATCCTATGTCTAGGTTTAACGCAAGTATTAAGATGACCAACTTATCACTAGTTTTCGAATCAACTTATAATGACAAGGTGATGACTCTTTTAGCTTGAAATGTATATCTACATGAAACAACAACAAGACATTGACTAACGAATTCCTTGAGTACCCGAGTGGGTTCCCAGTCGAGGCAAAGCCCATCGTACTAACAAGGAATGAGGTGATTAACATGATCAAATGTATAGCCAATTTCTCGATGCACAAGTTTTGAGTTCTAGACACGATTGACACAACTAAACTAGTTTTTCAGATTTAGTACTAAATGTTAATAGTAAATCTTTTTATAAAACTTAAATCTTCTACTTTTCTTGGTTCATACTCCTCGACAGAAATCAACCCAACAAAATGAATGACCAAATTAAATCTCAACATAGTAACAAAGAAAGAATATTATCATCATGACCATGTGTATAACAAATTTTGATACAATTTACCAAACTCGACATCACATTAACAACACATAAAACATTACAACAAAGGAAGATTTATAACCTCAACTCGATAGGCGATGTGTGAAGGACGAAGGTTGCTTCGTGGGTTTCGAACCAAACGAGACTTGAATTAGCCCAAATGCACTCCCAATTGCAAAACCCCCAATTCAATTTTTGAAAACCCTAAGTTTCACAAACCCTAATTTTTGGTACAAGTGATGAAGAAATTGAAGTGGGGCGTTTCACATCTCTACTAGAGATAAAGGGAGAGTTTTGGGAAACCTTGACCTTCTTTCTCTTCTTGGTGTCTTGGTGTGTAGCCGAATTTATCAAAACTCCTACAACCTAGGTAGTCTTGAGCTTTGACTCTAGGTGGGTTGATGGTGATACATGCTTCTCCTTGGTGGCTTTTGTCTTGAAGGTTCTTGGACTCATTCGAATGGTAGTCAGCGCCTCAAAGGAGTGGGTTTGAGAGACAAAAAGATTCATGGTTTTGATAAGGGAGACTTGGAGATGATGAAAGAAGGGTGTTGGATTTCTTGTTTGGGAGATTCGACCTACAGGAGGTGCAGGCCTAGGGAAGAAGATGACTAGTTTCATTCTTTTACTGCTTTTTGTGTTTCTCTTGGGTTTTGTCGTGTGGGAAGATGACACAAATGAGAGTTATCTCAATTTTTATAAGGAAGGTTTTTACTTATATCATAAGTTTATGTACAATATATATTTTATGTTAATACACTTGTAGATATATAAGAGTCATTCATTTAAGTGTAAGTATATTAAGTATTTTGGTGTCCCGTGATATTAACGTCGTGACTGAAGTGTTAAGTTTGGAAATTTGTATAATGTAATATCTTGTAGATACGCTTCGGAAATATTATTATCTTTGTAAAATTTTTCATTTTGGAAGTTTGTCATTTGTTTTATTTGCCCTTATCATAGTGTCGGTACGCGTGTAGTGTCGGTCACTGGGGAAAACGAGATAACCTCTCGTCTTACAAATTTAATTATAAGACAATAACACAATATTCATATAATGTAATGAATGCAAAAGTAATGCAGTAGTCTACTGTATGCGAGTTATCTACTCCAATGGTCAGGCAAAGCTTATGCATACTTTATGACTTATGCTTAGTAATAATAAATTACCATTTATTATTTAATTATGAGTGAAAATTTACCGTGTGTCACACACAGACATATAGCAACTACAAACACTGTACAACGGTTTATATAAAGTACGCTACAGTGAAAGACGGTTTTGCCCTCAACAACAAAACATTGACCTGAGCATTAATGGTCAAAGGACTGATTTAGAGTATAAAACCTTGAATTGGACTCCCCACGATGAAAAAGACAAGGTTTGTCCCAGAGTGATGTGTGCGTACAAGATTAGGGACGAACGGTGTATATATCTAAAATAACTCAACTCCTCTTTCAAAAGATATAATTTATTGCCAAAATAACATTATCTGTATTTTAGTTATATGAAATACCTACAGGTTTCACTTATGTACATTCTTAATCTGTAAATCCACGTACTTTTGAATATGCATCAAGTTAAATCAATTACTTTTTTACTAATGAAGTAGCCAACGAAACTTGTTTTTGATGTATTAATATGTATAAAGTGACCAGAAATAAGTACAAAAATAACTTGTACTTGGATCTTCCATAGAATACGTTGTGAAAATAAACACCCCTAGTTCCAGCCCTCTGTGTGTGAGGATGTTGATGTTGTTGGGTCTTCAAATCATTTAGAAACGCTGAAGATAAACACACCTCGAATTGTGAGTAGTGAACGTATGTAAGACTGCTCCCAGCGCTAGTGGCAAGGAGCAAGGTGAAGCGGCAAGTATGGCTGGTAAGCCATTTGATCACGCCGACAAGGAGGGAACAGGAAGGGTGAAAGGTGAAGGTTTCAACTTATAACCTTTTGGGCCCACACAAATGCTAACCGTTTGGTTTATCATTAAAAGAAAATAATAAGAATAAAAAATAAATAAAAATAAAATCCATTATCCTATTATCTATATATACTAAAAGTCAGGAGGCGTTTTTCTCACAAATGTGTTTGCGATGACGTGTTGATACATGAATGGTACGGGCATTTAATGCAACTAAAATGCATTCCATCCCCCGCCTCTTCTTCTCCATATTGCTTCACCAAAAAACACAGCCTTCTATAATCTTCCACACACCTCTGAAGTCTGAACTCCTACATATATCCTTCTACCAGAAGCTTCTTCCCCACCTCTCTCTGTTTCTTCCACATATTCACAAACCCAAAACCCAGAAACCGACAGATCCAAAGTTAAAACAGATATAAAAAAACGGCGCCACTGATTTCCAGTTTCTTCCACAACCTAATTCTTTAAAGTGAAAAACACGCGCTAATGACATGAAAAGACACGCGTTCATTCTTATATTGAAGATCAAGAGGTATTTCTTTTCAAGATTAAGCTAATGAACCCTAATTCTATTTTTTTTTTAAGATTATCATCTTTTTAGGGTTTAATCATACCAAATTAATTTCGCCATTTAGTTATTTTTTTAATTAAGGGTTTTGAATTATAGAACGGTTTCAAATGTTTATTTGTTGTTAGATCTATAAAAATATAGGGGGTGTTTGGATCAGCTTATTATTTGTGCTTATTTGAAGATTGAAAAAGTTGCGTCTTATTTAAATTCACAGCCTCAACTTTAATTGTTGTTAAATCTATAAAAATATTGCAGGAAGGCGTCTAAGGCCTCATGTTCCTGCTACATGATAACAGGTGCACAAAAAATGTTCTAGCCAATAAGTGTTATTCAGCAACACTTTCAAGGTCTGCCGATGGACTATGGTAAGTTACTAAAAGATTTTTTATTTTAGATTTCACATTATATCTAGTAACACGTTGCTAAAGATTATATATGAGAAAGTGAAAAACTGATTATCGATTCCATGGCTACATTTGATATAAGTTTCTATAGTAATGGGGAAAGCCGTATGACATAAACATGTCCTGTTGCAGGTTATTATTGATGAGCCAATCGACACATTAACGTAGAGTAGCTAAAGGATTATATCATTATATGTTGCTTCTCCTTCAAGTTTCTCACTTCATAACCACATGTTAATTGATAACAGTTTCGTTTGGTATACTAAAATGACGATATCTTATTTTTTATTCTTTCACGTGCGCAACTATTATAAAAACATGTGTGTGATTTGGTTTGCATTTTGAGATATATATATATATATATATATATATATATATATATATATATATATATATATATATATATATATATATATATATATATAGAGAGAGAGAGTTAGGATCAAATAAGAAGAATAATTAAAATAAGAAGGATAAGAAGAAACCACAACCACACATTTTAGATGCATCTAAAAAAATGGATGCATGTCCATTCAAATTTTCCCTCCTTATTTAAAATGTGTGGCTAGAATTACTTCTTACCATTCTTATTTTAATTAATCTTCTTACTTGATCCTTCCTATATATATATATATATATATATATATATATAGAATCCGGATCGATTGAGAAGAATTTGAGATTGAGAAGATTGAGAAACAATCTTAACCCTTCATCTCATTGAATCTAATCAAGGGTAAACTTGACAATTTACAATTTACATAATGCAACCGTTTTCTTTTCTTTGCTATCAGATTCGAATGTGATAATGGCATCCTAAACCAATTTTTCATGCTTCGTCTTTTGTTTCTTTCCACTCGTTCATATTTTTTGATCTACTTATTTATATTAAAAAAAACAAGACTACTCTATTTTCTTACTAATCACGTAACTTGTTCTTATCAATGATTCACAAACTTTTTAATATAAACACATTTTATTAATCTTAAGATTCATTTTATTACGTCAGTTAGTAAAGACGGAAAAAAATGATTGACTTTGTGTCACCATTGATTCACAAATCCAAATGATTCAAAACAAAGAAAACAACAAATTCATTTTCTAATGTAAGCGTTCTTTTTTGTTTCATGAATTTTGTATGTGAAAGAGGCCCCAAGCCAATTGTGTTCAATTTTACTAAACGGCCAAACGATTAAGGGCATCAATTCATTGAACTGTTAATAATTTATTACGGGCAATGATGCGTATAAGGAGCACTGATTCATATATTTTTTCTTGTCAATGTTTGAGGTTTTATTTAGCAATGATAATTTGACGTCAAATATATGGAGTTAGATGTGAAAATTGTCATCCAACATTTACGATCGTCACTAATGTCGATACAATGATACCTACATGATTCAGTTAAATCACTAAATTTTTTTGTTAATGATTTACCAATTCGGATATGATTCAAAATTAAAAAAGCTAACATATATAGTTTACTCGTGATTCACTATCACAATTCGTAAGTGATTCAATATTTAATGATTCATCAATTATACGATTCACATTTATATATGATCCAATAAAAATATATAATAAAGTGTTTTTCTGCAATTGAATCGTGAATCAATCTTTGTGGTCGTAAATCTTCATGATAGTATATTAATGGAACTTTACACATCATTACCCTCAATAAAAAAACATTTGTGAATTTTAAGAAGAAAACTAGATTACTGGAACTACCATTCGAGTAGTTCGGTTATGAATTTCTAATTTTAGACACAAAAGTTGTAGTAGCCATTAATATTAATTAAAATCTTGCTTGTTTAAATTACTTATATACCCTTATCACTATTTTAAATTATTTATTAAATGATTCAAATTTAATAAAATTGGATGGCTAGGATCTCTTCTCAATCTTCTCAATCAAAAAACCTTCTCAATGGAACCAAAGCCTATATATATATACCCTTTAGCAACTGCATAACAAAGTAGCTACTTTTTTTTTCAACTTAAGCGATTGATTATATGGGTAACATGATTTTGCTGAATCTGTACTAAAAAAAAGATGCCGAAAAGGGAGAAGCTAAAATGTGACCATTTGAAGGACTTATTTCCATACCTTACTCATGCCGTAGGTGAAGTTTATATTTTGACCAGTTTATAGCATTATTAGCATGAACTTTCTTTTATTTTTTTTTAAATACAAAATTAGTATGATTGATATATACATTTAACAAGTAATACTTATGTGAACTTTATTCTGTTTGCGTACAGAACCGGCTACTCAGAATATTAGGAAAGCTTTTGCATTAACCGATAATATTCGAGCACTAACTGTAAAGTTATATCTGCTGTGATGAAGTATATGCGACAGTTTTAACTTATTAACCTATTGTGTCATATTTCTTATGGGTCAAATAGGTTAACCTAAGTTACATGAACCTAACGATTTCTCTGAATTGATGTTTCAGAGGTCTCTGCTACCGAGGAAGAATCGTTTTCTCTTCATGTTGGACTTGGACACACCCGGGCTACGGCCACCAACTGCCAGCCGCAGTGAATTCTCATCCACACTCACTTCGCTAACCAAAAGGTGTGACATGGGAATTGTGGTTAGTAAGCGTTTGAGAATTGCATTAACTAATCGTAACATTCGTCCATGTGCGAAGGGTAAGTTGCAGTTTATTAGCTAAAACAAGAAAATATATCGCGACCTTTGGATTATGTCAGGGATCTGATGTCAAAATATTCACCTTTGGATTATGTCAGGTTGCAAACAAACATGTGGTAACGGGTGCCGCGAGGGAACGAGGTGTAACTGACTGCCTTTGTTCATGTTTTCTTACGGAAACATGCTTCTTTAATTTTGACGAGAAGAGGCTGAGAGTGTTCAAGATTGATTAGTATATATGTCGTTCAGGTACTTTCCTTCCTTCCATATTTTAAAGTTGCATATGTCTTTTGATTGTTAGAATAGACGACACATTTTGCTTGGTTTTGTTAAATGGGTTTAATTTTCATAGGTTACTTTCCTTCCTTCCATATATTAAAGCAACACATGTCGGATGTCATCGTCAACCTTTCAAGCTTAGTGCACTGCCGTTTAATTGGTACATGTAACGTGTGCTTCATATTTTATATAATTTTAATTTTTTTTAGACTACTGTTTATAAGGTCGAACTATTGAAAAATGTAACGTGCTGAAAAGTTACCACAAACCAATTTGTGTGAAGACTTTTCAATAGTTCAATAAGCCAAAAAGCTAGAAAAAGTAAGGTGAAACAAACACTACCTTCAAAAATCTAGGCCTTACCAGGCTTCGTCTTGAACTATTGAAAAACTTATAAGCTTCGTTACTAGGCCTTATCGTCTTAACAACTGGAGCTAATGGTTTATTCGAGTAGATAAGCTCATAAGCCAAAAAAAATTATTAATTATTGATTTTGTTAGCTTTTCAAAAGTTGGCAAAAAAATTAATAATGATTGAATGTTTTATTGTAAGCTTTACTATGTGAAATTTGTTTTTAAACTTGGCAAAAGTCATAACTTTGCGCTTATCGCCTTTACCCTTTGTGTCGGTTTCTTGCCATGTGTTTCCCAATTTTTTTTAGAAGGTTTATATGCTCGGTGTTTAACTCAAAACACACACAACCAGATTCAGGGAACCAAGTGATGTTGTTTCCGCTGCCCAAGCCACGGTTCGGATTCCACATAAATATTAGAAAAAGGTTTGTTACAAATATTTTGATTTTCAAGTTTAAATGTAATGATGTTGATTTGTCTAAGAGGCATATTTAGTTAGTTCATTTAGTTCAGTTAGAGCTTTTACTGTAATAAAATGCTCTTCCAAGTATCAAGTTTCGTTCCTTGATTTTCATCTGTCTCATTTCGGTTTCCCGCAACAAATTGGGGCATCTTTTTTTTTCCCAAGTTTACATGTGAATGACCAAATACAGTTGCCATGTTTTAGATCATACATATTATAGGTTCTGATAATGAATATGAACAGCCTATGCAACATATTTTTCCTTTCATAACCAAGCCAAGCTTCTCAAATGTTCATGTTTTTTTGCAGGCTCCCGCTATCTCGGTCGTTATAGTGAAAGGGGTGTTTGGGAGTTCATGCTTGAATTTACAAATGGTTCACAACGTCCAGGTAATTTTTTTCGATCGATAACAGTCAATGACAATTTATAAAAGACTATGAACTTGGGTCCCTAGATCAGTTACCTAGATTGATTAAAACTTCTATCATTATTAGGATCCCACCTTTGACTTCACACGCCCACCCTTGCTTTTCTTCTATTATGCTAAAGTCGATTATATTCAGAAGTATTTCAGAAGTATCCCCCTTGATATCTTGAGGCTAATAGGTCTAAGAGGGCCTCACTTTTAACCAGTTGGTTGAAATAGCACTTTTTTGTTACGTATTTTGTTATTTTTTAATTTCTTGGGTCTTGGACATCTTCTGCCCGTCACGGAGCGAGAGAACTTGCGTGACGATGGAACAGTAAAGGGTCCATCTGGACAAAATATTTAATGCCGCTTTATTAAAAAACATGGATGAAGATCTAGCCGAAAAGCACACATGATGGAGACCATCCATACGAAAAATGGTTATGGCCAAGAACGGGACAAGTACATTGGCAAGGTATATATGAAAGAGAGAGGGAAGAAAGGTATAGGTTAAAGATGGACAAGAAGAGAAAACAAAAAAGGAAAAAATACTTGAGAGGTTAAAGTTTGCATACAAGCAAAAGACACTTGCAGGATAGATTATACTTTATTAACTTTTTTGTCGAAATTCTAACCATTAAACGATTAACTCGACTTCTTTGGGTATACAAGTGAATCGGAATCAGTTTTGATAAGGATGAAGATATTGCCACCAGCAAAAGATACGTCGGGCTGATTGGTATTCTAAATGTCATTTTGTGGTGTTTAGTGACTATATACGAGTTGTTGGTACAAACAGAAGGAATAAATACATGGATATTACTATGTAAATTATGAGAGAGACTGATATTCTTTTAACCCAAGTTATATTAATTATTTAGGTAAAAAGTTGAAGTGTATTCTTTTCGTTTCCTCGATGTATATACACTATACTGCAATTTTTTGTTTCCATTTCATAGACCCTTATTTCCTGAGGTTCAAATTGTTACGTAACTTGGTGATATACTATTAGCATTTACTATGTAGAAGCCAACTGAAAAGGTTTCTATATGTTTTCTTCATATGTTGGAACTGCTTGATTGTAGTTGTTAAGAACACTTTTCCTTTAACATGTACCAGTAATAACCAATAAACAGAGTTAAAAGAAACGGCCTTTGCTCACAAAACTCTCCCGCAGCAACGCGCGGGCTACCTAACTCGTTTTTTACTTATAAATACCCTCGACTCTTATATTTTTAAAAACAACTTCTCATTTTATATACTTTTATTCTCTCATTATCAATTTACTTCTCAACTTATACCAAAATTTCTTAACAAGGGACTCACAAAATCACAAAACGTCCACAATGAAATACTGCCCGAAGTAATCCCACGACACCCGAAAGAACATACACTCTCGGAAATACTCCACCGTTAAACCAACAACCAATTTTTGACCACAAGCATACTTTTATAACCAATACCAAGGACAACCATACCGAAGTCCATACCCTCAAAAAATAAACGATTTTAGCCAATACTCACAATCAAACGCGTTTAACCAATTCTCCTCACAACAAAACGCGTTTTCATTTGACATCCCTAACTACTGCTCACAACCTTTTATGGGCGGTTCGTCATCACAACCAAATATAAACCAACCCATGTCTCGTATTAGTCACTTAAATCTCGACAAAATGTACTCACCTCAGTTTTCGGAAACCATGGCTCCCATTCATGAGGAGTCTTCCGTCGAAGATGCACCCCTAGTTGTGACGAAGAAGGTGACAAGAGGATGCCAAAAGAAGGTGGTTCAGAATGAAGATGAAGTAATGAGGAACACTCCATGGGTTGCTGAAGAAGAAACTGCATTGTGCAAAGCTTGGGTTCGGATATCCGAAGATAGCGTTATTGCTAATGTGAGAAAGGAAGCTGGATTTTGGAATGCAGTTTTAGAGCGAATGCATATAGATAGTCCTATAACCCAATATCGGACTTACGAACGGGAAATGAAAGACGGTGCGTCCAAGAGTTGCAGAATTTTGTGGTGTATACGGTAACGTCAATTAGATGTGTAGAGCTGGAGAAGGTGATTACTTCAAAGCGGCACTTATGGAATATCAAGCTGAATATGGAACCCATTTTACACTTGTGCATTGCTGGGAGGTGTTGAAGGAGTGTCCGAAATGGAGAGAGGTGGTAATTACGAACTTTGTAGCGGAAAAACAAGAAACGAGCAAGAGATACAAGTCTTTGTGCTCTAGTTCAAGATTCAACACGTCGGATTATGTGCAGAGTGAATGCACAAGCTAGAGACGACGAGGTAGAGGTAGTTCCACGTCCAGTGGGCAGAGACAAAGCACAAGCGTTGAAGAAGAAAGGGGCGGCATCATCGACAAGTGCAGGATTTTTGAATGAGGAAGTGTCGGCTAGGTTGATGGTCAATGAATATACAACTGTCACCGAGCCGTACAACGCCAACAAGGTATCAAACATTGAAATGTTTTTGGAGATCAAATGAAATGAGAATGAACTGAAGCGAGAAGAGTTGAGACTCCGAGAGATGGAGCAATGTAAAAAAGATTAAGTGTTCTATTTCCAGCCATTGCATAAATTTACTCCGGAAGAACGCGAAGAGGTTGAGTTGCAAATGAAGGTGATAAAGGCGAGGTGGAATTTTCCATTTTAGTTTATGTTTTTTATTATCTATCTAACGTTTATATTTTTAATTTCGTACGTTTACGTTTTTTTATTTATATAATATTTTTATGAATTTAGCGAATAAAAAGTTTCAGTATTTAATAAATAAAAAATGTGTTGAAAGTTGAAGTGGTGTGAGATGGATGTGAGTGAAAAGTGAGAGGGTGGGAAAGGAGAGATAAAACTGATGTGGTGCTGAGGTGGAAGGTAAAATGGTGTGAGGAGTGTGAGTAGTCTAAAGTCGTAACTCGTAATGACATATATCTGGTCGATAAGCCAGATGATCCATTTCATAGTCCTCGTAACTATGATGAACATATAGACTCGTTTATAAATTTAAAACTCTATTAATTTATAAACCTTTTCAAATTATAAACCTATTTTCACTATGGATAAACCTATTTATAAACCTTTTCATATCATAAACACACTCAACACTCAATTGCCTTTTCTATTAAAAAAACAAAAAATAATATAAAAAAAAATAAAACTTTTAAAATGTTTAAACTTTGAACCACTTCTAAATCCTAAACCTATTCATGTCACATAGGTTTGAAATAAACATCCACTATGGTTCATACATTTTTAGACATCATCATCTTTTTATAAACCTTTTTATAAAAGCAAGGCGCATGCTAAATATACACTTTATTTTCACTAAATGAACACTAATTATAATATAATCATTAGTTCTTTTTTATTTTTCTTTAAAATTTTCACGTGATTGTAGTAAAATTTTGTTTGTCCCTTATACATTTTGTTATTATTAGGGTAAGAGCACCATGTGCCCCGGTGTTATCGGGCTAATGTTATAAGAAAAAGTGATGACATCTTAACACCTTTTCCTACAACTCAGCACAAAAACACCCTCTTTTCAAAATCGGTGTTATAGGACATCCATAAAACCTTTTTTTTACAAACATTTTAAACTAAAATTAAAATTCCGTTAATAAAAAAAAGACATAAAAAATTCAAATAAACGATACACTAGATTCCCAGGCCACATTTGATAAATAATAAAAGACATAAGGCCAATCAATAAACACTTGATAAAGGCCCGACTAGAATATCAAGCCACACTTGGCCTGACATGACTCATCAGGCTATGTTGAACACATAGGACCACTGCTCCTCAACTGCCACTAATGTTAAAGATGTATAAACGCGATATATGAAAGTGGGAACACGCGACAAGCACCAGCTTGTACGATCCAAGAGGAGAGACCACATGTCCCCCTTGTCTGCTCATTAGATGATCAACGTGTAGCCTCCTCACAACCGTTGATCATCCATTAAAGGTTATCTCTAAACCCTACATGTCTCTCTGAAAATAGAAGGCATCACATACAAACTTCACAAGTTCACACACTTAGGTAAATACTGTCTTACACACAATTTCACATGGTTTGTTTAAATGCTGCCCGAACTTCTTGACATTTATCATCTCTTCATGTCCTTATCGTTCAATACGAGAAACCAAATAACACAACTATCCCTCACTCTTAACACCGAGTTACATACAATACGTAAATATGACGTCATTTGTGAGGACATGATAAAAATTAGCCACAAGTTTTCACCTATTTTAACTCATTTCTCAATTCAAAACTCCAAAAAAAATTCTTTCTTTCACAAGTTTCTTGACCAAATATGTTTGGTGAACAACCCCTCAAATTTAGGAGATAACCAACGACTACCTCGAACCTGTCCAAATAGACGACCTCACTCACACAAGAGAGGGTCGACAAATAGGTGTGTAATCGGTAACAAAGGTAAATTTTGAAAACGTAAAACTTGGGAATAGATATAGTAATATGCTACAAAAATGTGTTACATGAAAAAACGTGAAACGCGATAATAGTTAGCATTCATAAAAAATATGTCAAAGTGCCTCTTTGTCGAACGATTATAAAATCTTTGCCGCGATTTAACACTTTATTTGGCGTAAAAATTAATGGCTTTCGAGATATCTAAGTTTTTAAAGAAAATGGGGTGAAAGTCGGTGTTTTGTTTTGTTAAAAATGAGTATTTAGAATTAGTCCATAAGTCTCTCTTGAATTCCAATTCGCGAAACATGTAATAACTTTATTTGTAGTTAACACATATGTTCGTATATTGACTCTGCATAAACTTTTTTTTTTCATACAACGTCATTTAGAAGTAAAAATTACTAAGTAATATATGTTTATTTGATGTTATCACTTTATTTTATATTAAAAAAAGAATTAAATGTAGTGGGAGCAGGAGTTTCAATAAACATTACTACTTCCGTCCTAAAATTATAATCCTCGTTTGACTTTTTCGGTCTTTATTTTTCAATTTTGACTTTAAATATTTTTATTTGTGTTATACAATAATTAATAAAAATTATGCTAATTAAAATACATTTAAAAACCCAATCAATTCATATATATTGCATTAAATATTATATAACACAAACAAAACCACTTAAGATCAAAATTGTAATAGAAAGACTGAAAATGTCAAAAAGGGACTATAATTTTAGGACAGAGGGAGTATTATGAAAGAAATTTTGTAGGCTGATCAAACTTCAATCGGTCAAAAAAACTAAATAAGGTTCAATTAGTGAATTAAGGGTAAATTTAATATATAGGACCTTTTAGGAAAAACCCTATTAGATTACACAATAAAAACCGTAATAAACCAATAATAACTTTTTGACTCAATTTAATGCTACATAAGATTCAACGTAAAGACACATTAACGGATATAATATCTAGCTATCTAAGAGTGGTGTCATTCATGCCACATAATACCTCACCATATCTCATCACCCACTAATAATATCATTAACTATCTCCATTCACAAATACGCCGGTTTTTAGTAGGCCATGATTCCACATCACTAAAAATTTTTAATTCCTAATTATATTAAACAATTAAATAAAAACATAATATTTCATTAATAATAAAAAAAATTACATAATACTTTTAAAAAAAATTACATCACCGTTGAAATAAAAAGAAAATTACACTAGTCGTCGGTATGCTAATTCTTGAGCATTACATGCTCCGTAAGATCATATCGGAGGCGATTATCGATATCTTCGTCGAGTAACTCTGTGTGCATTTTGTCGTAAAAGCTGGCGCACCGCGTCCATAATATGAACGGTGATATTCTTGTCACCGTCGTCTTTTAAAATCATATTGTGAAATATAATACACGTTATAAACAGGTGTGAATCTTTTCGAAGACATAGCCGGAGAAGGCGGTGAGAATCATCAATTTTGCCTTAAGGCCAAAGCTCGTTCGGCATCCTTTCTTGCAGACTCTTATAGCTTCTTGAATCTCTTCCTTCGATTAGGTAGGATACTTATATGCTTTAACAAATGTTGAATCGTAGGATAAATTCCATCCGAAGATAATATAGCCGTCCATTTAGAGTAAATGAACTGTTTGGCGTTCCATTTATTTCGATAAGATCAGTGGAGATTGATTCAAAACATTGATGTCGTTTGTTTGCAGGAGGACCAAAAACGAATGCCAAATCCACAAATCATTTGAAGCGGCGTGGGGTATTGGTGATCACCTCTCTCTATATTGGCCTTTCAATGCCTAGGACAATTTAAGCCAAGCGAAATGTATTTAATCAATGCTACCAAGCATTCGGGAATGTGATGTTTTTCTTCATGTGCCTCGAATAACCATGCAGCGTCATGGGTTGTCGGCCACGTAAGAACTCGACCATATAATTCAATTATCGCATGGCAAAAATGATCAAGGCAATCTCCTACAAAATATTAAATAGTAAAAAAAAATACCGAATTTAAAAATAGTAAAAAATACCCGAATTTAAAAACAATACAGGACGTTCTTCGTGCCATGTTTAAATAGTCATCAAATCTATCCGGAGGTTCACACGGATTGCGAGTTTAGAATGGCCGATGTGCATTTTGTAACGTGAAACTTTTTCCGCTTGCGTCTTCTCCTCTTTGAAACCATTCAAATCTTGCTTCAACATCACCAACAATTCTTAAAAACAAGCTTTTATTCATTCGAATCTATCACAAAAACATGAATTGGAAACTTTGGTGATTCGACGAAATAGTCATTCATTAGAGTTTGTAATGCTTTATCACGAAAGCGGGTGACAGACTGGCCCCGAGTATTGCTTGAGCTAGCCGTGTCTTCAATGGAATCACGCAAGGCTAAATAGGTTTCTAGTTGGGGTGAAAACGAGCCGAGCCGAGCCCGAGCCTGTCAGAGCTCGAGCTCGGCTCGTTTATATATAAAAAGCTCGAGCTCGAGCTCGGGCTCGTTTCGAGCCTAACATTTTGAGCTCGAGCTCGGCTCGGGCTCGACTTCAAATGGAGCTCGGCTCGTTAACACAAGGCTCGAGTTTGGCTCGTTAACACAAAGCTCGACTCGTTAACATAAGGCTCGAGCTCGTTAACAATGTTATACATATAGAAAATATATATATGTAAATATTTCTAGGGCTCGTTTAGGCTCGCGAGCCTAAACGAGCTTTTTTTATAGAGCTCGGGCTCGAGCTCGTTTATTAAATGAGCCCTAACTTAGGCTCGAGCTCGTTTAGGCTCGGCTCGTTCGAGCTTTTTACCGATCCGATCTCGAGCTTTTCACGAGCGGCTCGGCTCGTTTCCACCCCTAGTTTCTAGGGTACTACCGGTGGAGAACATTAGTTCTGAAGACTCTTCGGGAAAAATTAATTCGTCATCGGATGAAGAAGAGGATGATGAAGACTAGTGTTGTAGTTGATTTGTTTGTGTAAAAATGATGAGATTTGGAATAAAATGTGAGGAGGACGAAGTGATATTTATAAAGGGGTATTTTTTTTTAATAACTTGGAATTAATGCAACGGTCGAAAATTTTAAAAGCCACACACGCTCCTCTCTTCCATACCAAATCGGCATGATATACCGATCTCCATGCCACACCGATACATACCGCACTAGTGGCAATGTTGTCCCCATGCGGTATGGCTTCAAACCGCATAAAACCGAGCTCGAATGGCACCACCCTAAGGAAGAAGTATGTATTACTGTATTAGTGCAAGAAATTCATAAAATGACACCTATACACTTTTAAGAGTGACAAGTATCTAACCCATGTATTTTAAAATTTTAACATAATAACAAGTGCATTTACCCATATATTCAAAACAATGTTATAAGTAAATACTCCTCCCGTCCCTAAATAAATGTCCAGTTTGACTTTTCAAAGTCAAACTGGTTCAATTTTGACCGTAAATATTTTTTTTCTGGTATTATATAATACTTGATGAAAAATTATACCAATGAAAAATACACTTAAAACTTAATCAATTCATTTATTTTGCATCAATATATAACACTCACAAAAATAGATAAAGTCAAAGTTGATCCAGTTTGACTCTGAAAAGTCAAACTGAACACTTGTTTAAGGACAGAGGTAGTATATTAATTAGAACATTAGAGCCATTTTCATTTGCATTGCTATTATCACATTGTCACTCTAGACATTTTTGGTAATCAATTTCGATGATTTTGTATGCATTTATAATTTGGTTAAAAAGTTTAGCTCATCCGAGGTAGGACTTTTAAATGTTTACTTATGTATTTGTTTACTTTTGTGGACTTTAGACATTTTGCATGTATATAGATTATTATTTTTATTTAGCAGCCATAGATTTTTTTGAACGGCGATTGAATTAAAAACTAGCAAGGAGCTAAATAACAGTATAAAAGGGGATAAAACGTTACAAGGGTAATTAAATCGCTTTATCCAATTTAAAGAAAATTTTCTACCTCTCCGAAGATAAGATCTTTAGAAGGTTTCTTAAAGGAAAAAATAACGTTGTTCCTATACCAGCATATGGACCAAGTTGTTTTTTGGACAATCACATCAAAGAATCTAGTGAACTTTTCCCCAAGAGACGTGTGATCTGCTAAATGAACTAAGTCATAGCAAACTGAGGAACGAAACATTCGGAATCCACCACCACTTCAAAACATATAACCATAATTCTTTTGTGATCTTGCTAGTCTAAACCACCTTAGTCTAAACTTTCACTTTTTTTTCTTATCTACATTTGAAGGTGCTCTATAAAGATTTATACACTTTTGTTTTGGAGTATTTTTAAAGAAATTATACTGTATTTTGAGTAATTATAGTAGATTTATAACATTTACAAAGAGATGGATGACAAACGGGCAACAAGCTGCGTCGCTAGCCTTTTTTGAATAGCAAAACTAATCTTTTTGAAAACTACATATATGGATCTAGGTGTCATAATATTACTATGCATAACCCGTTGAACTCTTTTGAAGAACTACTGTATTTGGATATTTTTATCTCTGTTGTAAAAATCGGTCCAGGCGGCCGATAAATCCCCGCATAATCGTTGATCGCTCAGTAAGCGCCTTGATCTATCATAATCGGTCTATTTAATCGGTTTGGTCAAAGTTCGCTTAAAACTCGGTCAACAAACCGATTAATCGGACAAAATCGAACAAAATCAGTATAATCGGACTAAATCGCTTAAAAATCGGTCAACAAAATTGCTTAAAAATCAGACAAAACTGCTTAAAAATCGGTCAACAAACCGATTAATCGAACAAATAGGTCAAAACTCGCTTAAAAATGGTCAACAAACCAAGTAATATCTATATTTGACTGTAAACTTTGAATAATTATGCATTATGTTTATATTTGAACACTTAAAATGTTTGAACTTTGATGCACTATGCTTATCTCATACATATAATATAATACAATATCTAAAATTACAACTATGTGCATAAAAATTCTAATCCGATTAATCCATACTTAGAGGTAATAAATCTAGGTGCTACGACCGCACTCACCTAGCGCCTAGCGATTTTTACAACCTTGATTTTTATAAAACTTTTTACACATTTATGACTTCCAGTAGTAGGCGGTGGTGGACTAAACGTTGGACACGATGGCGGAAGTTGTAGATATACATGGACTGTTGTTGTTGGAATGTTTTGTAAGAGCATTAACAATGATAACACAATAACATCAATAACAACGTCCAAGTCAGCGCCACATCAGCTTTAACATTTCACCTTAACATCCTCAAAAAACACCCACAACAATAACATCAATAACATTTCATATTTTCAATTTCAACCCCTAAACTAAAACACACACTTCATTTATTAAACTAAACATATCACATTTAACATTAAAACACAAAGTATATTAAACGTTAAACACGAATTACATTAAAGATTAAAGATACAACGCATATTGATGAAAATAAAACTACTAAAACTTAAAAAAACGAATCATCACGAGTCCCAACCCTCAGAACTTAAAGGAGATTAAACTTCCCATTATAGTATGAAGCGGCTCCATTATGTCGAAGTAGTTGTCTTGGAGGTCTTTGAGCTTCAGTGCTTCTTGCTCACGGCGAGCTTCATGCACTGCTCCTTCCATAATCTCCACTAACGTTTCTTCATCTTGTTCTAGTTGCGGAGGAAATCCTCTTAACCGCTGGGTGGTTTTGAAAGTCCACCATGGACTATTCACAGTGGAGTTGGAACAATTGAGAAGTGCGGGATGTTTTCAAAACCCACAGGAAAGACATTTTCGGTGGTGTTGAGTAAACTTCAAGTTAGTGGAAAGCTTGTTGGAGGAAACGTGGTGCAGTGAAAAAGCTAGTTAGGAGTGAACTGAGGCGAAAAGCTTGTTTCCGGTAGCTTTTCGGACTTGAAAATTTCGAGAAAAATCTTTGCGAGACATTTTTTGTGTGTGAGTTGTGTGTGTAACTTTTGTGTGTGTTGTGTACCTAAACAACTCTGGTAGAGTTGTATATATAGGCAGAGTTGATTTGAGTTTGAATAAATCCCGCTCATATTTGATTTTTAAATTTCAAATTTGAATTTGAATTTATCCCGCCCAGAATTAACCAGTATAATTTAAATTTGAATTTGAATTGTAGATTCGGTGGATAAAGAACAATGATGATTATACAAAAAACTTGGCAAACCAAAGTATTAACGAGGTGATGGTATGAGCTTCAAAAGCCTACACTTCATATGTGTTAGGTCACTAGTTTTACAACACAAGCTTATAAGAAAGGAGATGAGGCGATTGAACAAGTATCACACACACACACGTTAATATGAAAGACCGGTTATGCGTAGAGAGTATGTGTGAAAGGAAATAACTTGAACAACCAACCTTCAAATGAAGGTTATTACATGGTTTATATAGGCAAGGAGCTAGGGAAACACTCCCTCTCCTTCCCTATTCCTTATTGGGCTTGGGTCAAGCTTATGGGCCTTCTATATAAGCTTGACCTTAAACAAACATAAAGGCCATAATAAAGCTACCTATTACATATGAAATATAAATACTTGAAATCCTGTTTAGGAGTGATTCCAACAATCTCCCCCCAGTATATATATGAATGTAGCGGTGGGCGTTGATGTAATAGTAGCGTGGCGATCTTCATTCTTCTTTCTTGTGAGAAGAATTGCCTTGATTGAACAATCTCCCAGTGTAGAGTGATAGTTATCTTTGAACAGTTATGCTTTGACGTCATCTTTAACTTTGTTCTATGATCATTGTTCTTTGTGGTGAAAGTGATAGTATGTTGTTGTGCGCATCGATTCGCCTCGGAGTGCTGCCCATTTTGCTCAGTGTCTCCGTCATTCTTCAACATCTCCTGCAGCTCTTTGGCGTTGAATTCAATATGATGAAGTTCTTTAAGTCTTTAACTTTGTAGATTCTTTGGTTTGACGAAGAATCATTCGGACGGTTGTGTTGCTTTTGAATAGAACTTCCATTAGTGATGATGTTGGCGTGAGCATGAGAAGAATCAACACGATCATCCCGCTCCGGAGCTTCCATAAGAAGAAAACATTTCAAGCGGTTAGTAATAAGCGGTTTCCGGCACTTACAAGTTTGAACTTCGAGAGTGTTAACGGCATAGTGTGAAAACACTACTCTAATTCTTACAAAGGCCGTTCTGAACTGGAGTCCCCAAGTGAGATAACTTGATGTACAGTACATCTGGTTAGAATAGTCGAGGTACACGAAGCATCACCTCACGACTTGAACCGTTTGAGACACACTTCCGCGTAATCCACGGAGGTGAAACTGTGACAGGTTTGATGTTGACCCGGCAGGAGTTTCCATTCAATCAGCGAGGATGAGATGTGAACCTCTCATAAATGTTCTCGCCAGTTGCTAAGATCGTGAAGGACTTGATATGAACCACTGATGATCTTATTAGTTGATCATCAAGTGATTAAATGTCAAGTGTTCCTAGAGATCGTTTGATGAATCTCGTGGCTCTAGACTCAATAGTGCGTTTTGGTTTTCTGGAGCGGAGACTAGGGAGAGGGTCTCCTTCTTCAATGCAGTCTCTAAGAGGCCAATAATTTACGTAGGGTTCCCTGTGAGAGAATGAAACAAGCTTCATTTGAGAAAAACTTGAGTGGCTGAAGGTTTAGTGCATGCGTCCTTTGGGTCCATGGCGACTTTTAATCTTCAATACGGCGTCACTAAGTGACAACCGGTAGCATATGAATTGAACCGATTAATGCGCCCTAAGTTGAATAATCACGGAGGGCTATTTCTTTTCACCTTTTTGCATTTCTTTTTTCTTCAACTCCTTCTTTCTCCGATTTCTCCTTTTTTTTACAATCATACCTAAGGACTTCTAAATACTAACTATTTGTAGTGTCCTTGGGTAGATCCCTCCAACTACTGGCGAATCATAGAGACGGTTATTCTAACCTTAGTCACCTTATAACTCCATGACTAACCTATGTTTGCCATTAAAACCAGCATGAGAAAAATGTCTCTCAAAGGGTTTGTTAATGAAAAAACATGTTTGAACCATTTTGAGATGATGTTTTTGCATAAATACTCCCCTCCACATGTGCTTAATAGTTTTAATGGTTAAATGCCAGGTGAGGAAGGAGCGCGCACTTATTGAATTGATCCGAAGATAGACAATCCCCTAGCGAGACGGTTACGTTGCATAGTTAAAGAGTTACATTGTCGAAACTTAGGTGACAACTAGTCTAATAACTACCTTGAAGGTGTAGACAAACCTTGGAAGGTTGTCAAACGTCGATTCATGTCTATCAAAAGTTTCTCGAATGGTACATTCTACTTTCGAGACAAGTCCTTTCTGAGACGTTTACATCACTAGTGAACTAGCTTGAAATTGTGCGTCGGAGGACAAGTCTTTCGAGTTACTAACGGTTTGAATGCGAATCAATTAGTTTGGTTAAGTGGAACACGGGGATTCATTTGCATTTTGTACAACATATTTCTTATCACACAATTTTCTCCCCACCAAAATGGCATATTAAAGTGTTGTTTTTGAAACGTTTTGAGAATAAATATGACCATTTCGAGTGTTCTTGGGGAAGAATGACCACTTGTGAACAATTTGTGAACAAAGTTTCAAATACTCCCCTCAAAAAGTGATATAGCGGTTGAGGTTTTTGAAAGTCTTAAGGGAAAGTACTTGTTCTTTTGAGCAAAACCTTGAAAAATGAAAGGTTTGATAGGTTTTACTCAAAGTAAGAAGCTTTAAGCTCCTTTATAAGGATTGTGGCAGGCGTACCACGGTCCTTTCTTGACAATTCACGGGTTGTACAGTGGCACAAGCCATTACATATATATCATACATCCAAAATTATGGGAAACAATTCAAGGGGTACGGGAAGTGTAGTGATGTTCAGTCTTGTATGAGCGTTGAAAGCCGGTGATTCTCACGGGTGAGCCACCAACATAGCTCTCAATGCGTGCGGCCCGTCCGCCACGAACAACCGTTCATCAATCATGGTGATGATCCTTGCATCACTCTCCCACGAGAATTTCCCACGAGATCCCACTTCGGTTATATCCTTCAACTGTATGCTAATCCGTCCCTAACCGGCTTCAAAGTATGATCCCGAATTTCGAAGATCACTACGCCATTAAGCGATTTCTTTGAAGTTCCTGCGGTAAACAACTTCGAAAGGTTTTGCGATGGCGTATATTGAAAGTGTAGTGATTGAGATCGGGAAGTAAGCATTGGAGGTAGGGTTGACACGTGGCGTGATTAACGACCATCACGGATATCTTCAACCGCGTTCTTTGATCCACAATCGTCTAATGAAGATGAGAGCTGACTTGATAAATTCACGTTGACCCGGATGAGGAATCTCATCACGACCAATACCTTGGCAAGGTCACATGTCTTCGATAATGGTTGAGGACAAGTTCTCAAAGTCGACCTCGGAGAATCCATAGTCTGTTCATCTTTTTGGTTTGACTATGATATGCTTTAAGAATGAATAGTCCCACTTAGACTTGAGATCAATGTGTTTGATGGCCACGATGTCCTTAGAACTGCGCATGTTGAGACTTACTGAACGGGCATCTTCTGGTAGATTCGCCGGTGGTGTGGTCCATACGTGCATCTTGGTCGTATGCTTGCATTTTGTCAGAAAACAAGTGATTTACCGTTTCTCGATAGCTATGCGGGTTTGAGTAAATAGGCATTTGGGAATGGAAAGTCAATGATGTAGCGTATTTTTCGCGAACCATCGCTACCGTGTAAGAAAATCAGGTCTCCGTTAAAGTATGGGAAGGAATCCGTGGTTCGTCTGTTTGGCCAATGGTCGGTAGGGGTTTGGTCAATCGGTTGTAGTATGGAGGTTGTCCCTTTGGTGAAGTCAATGTTTGCCGGATTGAGCCAATCCATGAACCGTTATAGCTGGCGATGTTCTCAAGATGATATTGCGACCTCGGCGAGCGCTTTCGGAAATTTGTCTTTAAGAAGTTGGAATGCTTCATTCTTGATTAAACCCGGTCAATTTCGTCATTTTCTTCACATGGAACTTTTGCAAAAGTTTTGCGTGCTCAATGTAGAAGCAAACAATTCTTGACCTTCATCAGGGTAAGGAGTTTGATTGACAAGTGTGGAGAACCATTCAAACTCTTAGTTTTATAGTCATCTAGCCATGGAACAACTCCAGGTGAGTCGTCTTCTTCTTCTTTTGGAAGGCCTTGATGATGATCTGGTTTACTACACTTGTTTGGGTGAGGTAGGTTGTTGTCAGGGCTCAAGGACCTCTTCATCGTCACCACCCGTATACTCAAAGTAATCACATGTTTTATGAGTGAGGGGTGGTAGCTTCGGAGATCGTCAGAGTTTATCAGGAGCAGGAGTGGAGAGACTTTTGTTGAGAAAAGTTAGTGATGGAGGAGGTGGCATAGGAGGATTTACAGGCCTTCGGCGTTTAGGTGCGAGAATCCTTATCCTTATCATCGTCATCTCTTGGTCGTTTTGGGTTGATCGGTGACTCCTTGCATGATGATCGAGGTTGAAAATCAAGTAGATTTTCGAAAATTTAGCTTCATCCGAGTAAGCGTTCGGGCTCAGCTTGGCATTTGTATCACAAGTTTAGCGATTAACTTCGGTCGGAGATCGACTTCTTTGGCCGTGTATTTTTAACCAATACTTTCGATGTTAGGGTGAGTTATGCGGAAAATATTTCTCTAGTCACACAGGGGCGGTCATTTCGAAGAAACTTGTGATGATCTCTTCTTTGTCTTTTCGGTTCCTTTAGGACTTTAGGAGCGATATCCACAGAAGGTACTTATTGAGTAGTATTGATCATTTAGTTCAGTTCCTCTTTACGATGACTCTTCATGAACTTCTGAACAAATTCCCTTTCTTTCTCCATCTTGTCATGTTTCGTCATTACATATCTTTGTATGTGATCGACAAAGGTACAGCTTTTGTGAAACCGCGTTTTCTTTTACGACTTGTTTGGCGGCTTTGTGAATTAGTTTATGAGCAGAAATCCAAAGATCGAGATGGTTTCTTCTGATTTGGATGATGATTTGGTTGATCTTTTTGATGGTGGTGGTGAGGAGTGAGATGAAGAATCTGATGAGGAGGGACATGAGGAGATTGGGGTCCTTTGGAGGTCGTGTCCTCGCTTGGAGCGA
>OU343220.1:222607831-222748732 GCA_910596185.1 Chrysanthemum makinoi
GTTATCTTTTAGCATACTTATAAACGGCTTTTAAGATTTTCGTCATTACCCTTGCCTTTAAACATGGGACAATGTTTCGTTTAGTCTGGGGGTAGGGTAATCTTGATTGATTTGACCGCACTTGCTTATTTTTTGTCGTGTATTCTCGCAACCCCGTTTTTCCTTAGAAAATGAAAAATTGTGCAAAAATGAGAAAATTTAAAAATTTTTGTAAGCTTTTGCTAGTTTTATGATTGAAAAGTTCTTGCTAGTCTCTTAGAAGTTTCTTTAAATATGCGTTTTTCTTGACATAGCCTTTGCTAATTGCTTAGACAAGAGGCTATAAAATGCGATTCTAGCTCAAAAGGCCAAGAATTTGCAAGTCTCCCTAAGTGATTTTAAATATGAGAAGCTTAAACAAGAATTTGCTAGTTTCTTATAAGTTACTTTAAAAATGCGAGACTTGAGATTATTTGACGAAGCATTTGCTAAGTTAATATATGTTTTGACACCTTGTTGACTTTTCGCTGGTGAGGGTAGGAATAGAATTCTGACTTGACCGGGCGTGTTGAGCCCTAGCTTGTTCCCTTAACCATAGATAATTTAATTATCGGCTAAATTTGCGGAGATCGAGAAATGATAGAGTTACTTATGTGTTTAGATGCAAAGCGTGGAGTAGTTGGTTCTCTTTAGAGCCCATCGAAGGTACTTATGGCTTTTTGTTCCCACAAAATTGTTCACCCCATACTGTTAATACTAATAAAGATGTTGAGTTTTTGACGATAGTTAGTTCTTTATCTTCTTTAGAGAATCCTTGCCCATGAGAGTGGGTACACATCAGGCTACTGTCAGTATTGCGGTGTAATAGACAACTGCTCCTGATAGGTGCTGCTATTGTTTCTATTGTTATAAAAGCCGTGGGATTCGGAGTTTGGCACAAAAATTAACATGAAATAAAGCCCAAATGTATGGAGATTATGTCGTAGGTGACCATTTCGGTGCAATAATGGGATATGGAGATTATGTCGTAGGTGACAGTGTAATTTCCAGGGTTTATTATGTTGAAGGTCTGGGTCATAATTTGTTTTATGTTGGGCAATTATGTGATTCTGATCTAGAGGTGGCTTTTAGAAAACATACATGCTTCGTTAGAGAACTAGATGGTGTTGAACTTCATAAAGGAACTCGTGGAACCAATTTGTACACCATCTCTATCGAAGACATGATGAAGTCCTCTCCAATCTGCTTGTTGTCAAAGGCTTCAAAAACAAAGTCATGGTTATGGCATCGTTGTCTCAATCACTTGAACTTCGGCACCATTAATGATCTTTCTAGAAAGGACCTCGTAAGAGGCTTGCCCAGATTAAAGTATGAAAAGGATCATCTTTGTTCAGCATGCCAACTGGGAAAAAGCAAGAAATATGCCCATAAACCCAAACCTACAAACTCAGTTATGGAAGTTCTTCATACTCTTCATATGGACTTATGCGGACCAATGAGAGTGCAAACGATAAACTGGAAGAAATATGTGTTAGTCATTGTTGATGACTACTCTCGGTTATGGGTTAAGTTTTTGAGGAAAAAGGATGAAACTCCAGGAATCATATCAAACTTATCAACAGCTGCGGTTCGAATTAACAAAACGTCAGAATTATCAGAACGGACAATGGAACTGAGTTTGTTAACAAAGAATAAGTCATTTTTATGAAACATTGGAATCGCCATCAATAAGTGTTCACGTTATCCTCAACAGATGGTGTAGTTGAAAGCAAATCGGACTTCTTGGTGGAAAGCAGCTACAAGAACTATGCTAATTATCAAAGGTCTAATGTTGCTCTGGGGGAAGCCATAGAAACTGCTTGCTATCCCAAAACCGTTCCCTTATCACACCACTCATGGAAAAAACTCCATACTAACTTGTCCACAACCAAAACCTGATCTACTTTCCTTCGCGTGTTGGTGCTTATGCTATCCAACAAATGATGGTCAAGATTTAGGTAATTAAGAGCTAAGGCGGAATTGGGAGTTTTGAGGTTATGCACCAAACGGATGGTTAACGAATCTACAAAAAAGAAACCAAGATATCATGGAAACTTTCACGCACATCGATGAGCTGTTAGGCAAAGGCTCTTGTCTGGACAATCCATTCAGGACCCGCATTCAACATTCATCTTGTGGTCCATCAGTTTTCTCTTGTACCAAAAATCCCGCACCTGCAGTCCATATGTACCTCTTAGAGAAGATCTGAAGAAATTTTTTGATCCAATGTTTGATGAATACTATGAACCTCATGACATTAACCATTCTACACTGTGACAATCCGTATTTTCAGGTCATTTCTTGACACGATTCACGTTTCATTATTTCAACATTTTAGTAAACTTGGTTTACTTGGTTCAAATTCGCGTAACCTTGGAGGTTTAGCGGCGAATTCATGATCATGACATCACGTACATTTCATATGGACTATGAGTAGTCTACATTTCATGGACATCATGTGCATATCATTCATTCATTCACGACATTTCATTTCACCCTTCAACGCGTAATTTTTATGTTTAAAAATCTTTATCGCGTGAGTTTTTATTTTAACATTTAATCCGTTACTTTCAAAAATGATCCCGAGGTATTTTAAACTTACATTTAGTTTATAAAAACTATATTTTTAGTTTCCTAGTGTTTCAATTTATTTGGTATTTTAATCGTTAACGTTTAATTATTACGTGTTTCTTAAAAATCTTACGATAATTATTTTATCACCCGATTTTCACGAGGAAAGTATTTTTATAATTTTTATCAACTCATTACATTGTATTTTGATCTAACAAAAACTTACTTGTACCACAAATTACCATTTACCTTACAAGAGTTATTTACTTACCTTTTTATTTACAAGTCTTACAAATAATTTCTACAAATACACAAGCTACAAGTTTTAAAAAAAAAAATAATATGGGAAGAACCCTCCCCAAAAACCGGCCAAGGGGAGGGTGTCTCATAAATATGGTAGGGTTCATGTCTTAATAATTCACCTCATTACAAAGTCTTACACTCAAAGTTTAATCACATAATTTCACATACTCAAAGGTGTAAAAAAAAAAAATCTTCTCTCTTTTCCTTGGACTCCATAAACCGGCCACATCAAGAAGCAAACAAGGGATCAAATATGTTGCAACATCAAGTGTTTAAACAACCTAGATCATATCCTTTTTCATGGTTTTGAAATAAAAACAAGGATATTCTAAGTAAAACCTTGTTACCTACACCTCTTCATATCATTTGTAAGCATATTCTTGTCATTTTTAAGTTTTCTCTTCATTTTCATATGATTCTTATCATTTTTGGAGCTTTTATGCATGTTATGTAGTTTATACCATTTATTTCTTGATTTTTAAGGTTTATATACTTATTAGTCATCCTATAATTATTCCAAGTTATTCTTTGGTCTTGATGGTGATTAGGAACCCATGACACCCTAAGAAGGTGTATGGTAGGATTAGATTAGTTCGGAGTTGATTTGAAGGGATTAGAATAGGTTTTGTCCGAGAAAAACTATTTTTCTAAATATATTTTGTGATCTGTCCTTAAAACGAATTTCTGGAAAAAATCAGTTGGTGGTACGAAAGTTTGGCCTTGATTTTTGGAAAATACACTTTAAAACGAATCCGTGGCCGCTTGAACGGATAAAAACGGACTTATAACGAAGCCGTGGTGAATTTTTAAAGTTTGACGACGACATTGTTTTGCGACGAAAAGTGGTAATTTCACCAAAAATCATTTTAAAACCATTGTAGGATGACATTTTGACGTAAAAACATGTAAAGTCATTTTTGATTGTTCAAGGCGTCAAAAGAGTATTTTTCGACGTCGAATAATATTTTTCAAAAGGTCGTAAATGGTATAAATAACATATCCAGTGCATGCATAACATTACATTGCAACTCATGACATATCATATCATTGATAATAGGTCCCGGTTGACGCATTACATTAAACCTCAGTGTACTCACTTTTGCCGTTACACCAGTTTATCCAAGTGAGTTTTCATAGCCCCGTTTTTACATGCTTTCGATTATTTCAAACCCACGGGGGAGAATACATTGCACTACATTTTTTTTTGTACGATACCAAGTATGTTAAATTCATTACATTGCTTAAGTTACCACATATGCCATTTGAAAGTCCCCATTTCCTGAACCATGAACCGTTAATCATTGAAGCGAGGATGAGTGGATAGATCTATCGAGGGTGACGCCTCCATCCGGGTTGGTGAATCCCAACCAGGTGAACGGATGCATTTCATTTGATTTCATTACAGAGTTGTCTGGCAAACACTCTGTGGAGGGGCATACATTATTGATCAGTCTAGTTTCGGGGTCATGGGCTTAAGGCAATTGTAACATTATTTTTACGTGACTTGATTGTCATGCATGGTCTATACTTGTGTAGTCGTATAAAATGTTTACATAAACCTATGATTTCTCACCAACATTATTGTTGACGTTTTTAGCAATGTATTTTCAGGTAACTGAGGCACGTTCATCATGACATGGTTAGGGACCTATATTTTGAGTCGCGGCGTCGACTTACATTATGTACATTATGGTTTATTTCAAAACATCGTTGGAATTTGTAACATATTTGTATTTCCTTAAACTTGTAAACTTTTGGGGACCGATGTTGTACTCTGATTATGTTTTTATGATATATCCAACGATGTGTTTTAAAACGACACTTTAGGTCGTTCAATATAACTGTGATGTGGTGCTATGACAGTCAATGCCCCAGGAATTCCATTCCGCTGCAAAACAGGTAAATTGGGGGTGGTGACAGTGGTACCAGAGCTACAGTTATAGAGAACTAGGTTGCATCATTGACCCTAGACTATAGCTACATTATCATAGCATCTCATCATTTCATCATTGTACATGTTCATTGTTATCATGCGGATTCACTTACACTTTGTTCGAGATTATTTACATTTATTTCATATCGGTTGTCACAGACATGTCTTCAGATTCTCACCCTATTACCATATCATCGGATGATGATCCATCACATTCCACCGAGATTATATCTTCTATCGGATCACTCAGTCTTTCCCACTATCATGATCGACACTGAGACCGAACCTTCGAGGAGGGCGAGGTTGCACCCACACTCACGTTAGCCCATGCTCCTTACCAGAGCACCCACCATCACCACAGCACCACTGCCAGTACTATCATCACATCATCGTCATATTTTCTTAGGGATCCTGCACCGCATCGGACTTGCCGCCCAAAAGCGTGCACGTTTCGATATCCCTTCACCACCGCGACAGCCCGAGCCGCCCGCTAGATTTGAGTTAGGCGAGAGTTCTAGGGCAGCTGCTGCACGTCAGCCTTCTACAGAGGCATTAGGTGCCCGTATCGATGCACAGCAGTTACAGATTGATAGTTTGACTCGACAGTTGCAGGAGTTGTCGGTTGACAGGATTGAGCCCATCGCCGAGGAGGTCGAGGGTTTGATATTAGGCAGGGTTTGTATTGACTTAGAGTTTCAGGGTCTTCAGCACCGACAGATTGAGGATAGAGAGCACATCACGGAGTTGAGGCAGGAGATGCCCGAGCTGTTTGACCGAGCCGAGATGACTCAGGATGAGTTACAGAGTCAGTCACAGGAGTTAGCTTTAGCCCGTGAGCGTATTGTTACATTGCAGGGTCAGATGGATGAGATGAGGAGTTTGATTGATAGTTTGGTTATGCAGGTTCGTGATCTTCAGGACAGGGCCGGCGGAGCACCATGAGGTGCCTTATGTAGACTTTTGTCATTGTATAGTTTTGACCATTATCATCCTAGTCACGGGGTGTGTGACGTAGTTCAAAGAACTTGTTGTATTTTGGTTGTTGTACAAACAAATTATCAAGTATTGACTCTACTATGTAGGAATGGTTATTATTATCTATGATATCGGTCCATGTAGGCCGAAATTTTCATGTATATTATCCACGTGTGTTGTGATTATATTTGTGATATTTCGTTATTGTTCCGTTGTGATTCCATTTATCTTTATGCATGTTGTGGTTGGGGATATATTTGTATGATGGTTGTTTCTACTTACGAGTTCTCATGATTGTTTCATCTTGTGATTTTGAAGAGTTATGGCACCGAAGAAAGCTACAGTTGAAATGACCCAAGCGGAAATTCAAAAGTTGGTGAACGATAGCATTGCTAATGCTTTAAGAGTTGAAAGGGAAACAGTGGCTGCTGCTGAAGCCGCTAGGCTAGCTACTGCTACTGGTAATGCCGGAGGATCTGGGGTTAAGAAATGCTCGTACAAAGATTTCAAAAGTGCTGAACCCACTAAGTTTCGAGGTACCGAGGGAGCAACAGCAATGGTTAGATGGTTTGAAAAGTTGGAATCAGTATTCTTGCTTTGTAACTGTCCGGATGACAGTAAGGTTAAGTTTGCCACAAGCACTTTACTTGATGGAGCGTTGTCATGGTGGAATTCATACGCTCAACCGATTGGTATGGAGAATGCTTTTAAGCTTTCGTGGGAGGAATTCAAGAGCTTGGTGACTAAGAAGTTTTGTCCCCGAACGGAAATCAAGAAGTTGGAGACGGAGTTCTACGAATTGGTCACTGTTGGTTACGATATTGATACATACATTCGGAGATTTCAGGAATTAGCCGCGTTATGCCCATCAATGGTATCGGATAATGAAAAGTTGCTAGAGGCTTTTATTGGAGGACTGCCCGAAGTGATTCAAGGAGACGTGACATCTTTTGATCCACAAACTATCGAAGAAGCTATTCGAGTTACTCAGAAATTGATGGCACAAGTGGTGAAGCGAGGCAAGTACACCACTACCAACCGAAGCAACAACAGCAACTCCAGCAACCGTTTCAACAACAACCGAGGCAACTACTACAACAACAATAATAGCAACAACAACAAACGCAAGTGGGACAACAGGGGTAGGAATGCTACTCAACAACCGCCCAAGAGGCAAGAAGTTGCTAAGGCTTATGTTGCGGGACCAAAAGAAGGAAAAGGATATACGGGAGTTTTGCCGAAATGTAACAAGTGTTTGAGTCACCACAATCCGGGTCGATGTCCTGATCCGTGTGAAAAGTGCAAGAAAGTTGGTCACCGTACTAGGGATTGCAATGCACCACAAGTTACATGTTTTGGTTGCGGGGAAATTGGACACTACAAGAGGGATTGCAAGAAGGGAAAGAATCAAGCAAATCCGAATCAAGGAGGTTTGGCACGAGGAAGGGTTTACGTCATTGGAGGCGGAGAAGATAGGGAGGACCCGAATGTCATAACGGGTACGTTTCTTCTCAATAATCGTTATGCTTCAGTTTTATTTGATTCGGGTGCCGATAAAAGTTTTGTGTCCAATGCATTTGCACCTTTGCTCAACATTAAACCAACTACATTAGACATATCATACAACGTTGAATTAGCTAATGGTAGCGTAGTTTGCACCAACACCATTATCCGCGGTTGCACGTTCAATTTTCTTAATCATCCTTTCAACATAGACCTCATGCCCGTAGAGCTTGGTAGTTTTGACGTCGTCATAGGCATGGACTGGTTATCTAAGCATCGCGCAAAGATCATTTGTGATGAGAAAGTTGTTCATCTTCCCTACAATGGCGAAACTTTGATTATTCGTGGGGAACGAAGTGGAACTCGAATTAGTATCATATCGAGTATCAAAACGGAGAAGTACATTAAGAAAGGTTGTCTTGCTTTCTTAGCTCATGTAACTGAGAAAGAGTCGGAGGAGAAGCGACTTGAAGATGTTCCTATTGTTCGTGAATTTTCTGAGGTATTTCCCGAGGATTTACCGGGACTTCCACCGGCACGACAAGTAGAGTTTCATATTGACTTAGTGCCCGGAGCTGCACCGATTGCGAGAGCACCGTATCGTTTAGCGCCATCCGAAATGCAAGAGTTGTCTAATCAATTGCAAGAGCTTCTAGACAAAGGATTCATTAGGCCGAGTTCTTCGCCTTGGGGAGCACCGGTCTTATTTGTGAAGAAGAAGGATGGATCCTTCCGTATGTGCATAGATTATCGAGAATTGAACAAGTTAACGGTGAAGAATCGTTATCCACTCCCCAGAATTGATGACTTGTTCGATCAATTGCAAGGTTCTAGTATTTATTCCAAGATTGATCTTCGTTCGGGTTATCATCAGCTTCGAGTTCGGGAAGAGGATATTCCGAAAACAGCGTTTAGAACACGTTACGGTCATTACGAGTTTCAAGTGATGCCGTTTGGATTGACTAATGCACCGGCGGTATTCATGGATCTCATGAATAGAGTTTGTAAGCCGTATTTGGACAAGTTTGTTATAGTGTTCATTGACGACATCTTGATCTACTCAAAGAGCAAAGAAGAGCACGAAGAGCATTTAAGGATGATTTTAAGGCTACTCAAGAATGAGAAGTTGTATGCCAAGTTTTCGAAGTGTGATTTTTGGAACCACAAAGTGCAATTTCTTGGTCATATCATTGATAGTCAAGGACTACAAGTTGATCCAGCAAAGATTGAAGCCGTGAAAGATTGGGCTACTCCAACGAATCCTACGGAAATTCGACAATTTCTAGGACTAGCCGGGTATTACCGAAGGTTCATCGAAGGCTTTTCGAAGATAGCGAGACCTTTGACCAAGTTGACGCAGAAAAACAAGAAGTATGAGTGGGGAAAGAAACAAGAAGTTGCTTTTCAGTTGTTGAAGCAAAAGCTTTGCAGTGCGCCCATTTTGGCACTACCCGAAGGCATTGAGAACTTTGTTGTATATTGCGACGCTTCGCATAAAGGACTTGGGGCTGTTTTAATGCAAAATGAGAAGGTGATTGCGTATGCTTCTCGACAACTTAAGACTCATGAAAAGAATTACACAACTCATGATCTCGAGTTAGGAGCCGTAGTTTTTGCACTTAAGATTTGGAGACACTACCTTACGGTACAAAGTGCACAGTGTTTACCGACCACAAGAGTTTGCAATATATTCTTGATCAGAAGGAGCTTAATATGAGGCAACGTCGTTGGTTGGAGTTACTCAGCGACTATGATTGTGAAATCAAGTATCAACCGGGAAAAGCCAATGTTGTGGCTGATGCTCTTAGTCGGAAAGAGAGGCCTAAACCTTTAAGAGTTCGTTCATTGGGAATGACGATTATTTCTCCTCTACCGTCGAAAATCCACGAAGCACAAGTCGAAGCACTTAAGGAGGAAAACCGACCAAGTGAAAAGCTTTATGGTATGCCCGAAAGCGCAAATGGTTTTGTAAAGAGAGCAGATGGAGTACTATGTTTCAAGGATAGAATGTGGGTTCCATTGTATGGCGGAATACGAGAATTGATTATGCATGAGTCGCATAAGTCAAAATATTCTATTCATCCAGGATCGGATAAGATGTATCAAGATCTTAAGAAGCTTTATTGGTGGCCGAACATGAAAGCGGAGATTGCCACGTACGTTAGCAAATGTCTTACCTGCGCTAAGGTAAAAGTCGAATATCAGAAGCCTTCAGGTTTACTCCAACAACCAGAAATTCCTCAATGGAAATGGGAACGTATTACAATGGACTTTGTTACGAAACTTCCTAAGACATCGGGAGGTTACGACGCTATTTGGGTAATTGTTGATCGCCTTACCAAGTCAGCCCATTTCATACCGATTAGAGAGACATATTCCATGGAGCAACTCACTAGACTTTATGTCAAGGAAATAGTCTCGAGGCACGGAGCACCGATTTCTATCATTTCCGACAGAGATAGTCGATTCACTTCAAATTTTTGGAATTCATTGCAAGATTCATTCGGAACCAGATTAGAGATGAGCACAGCATATCACCCACAAACCGACGGTCAAAGTGAAAGGACCATTCAAACATTAGAAGACATGCTTAGAGCATGTGTCATTGATTTTGGAAATGGTTGGGCTAACCATTTGCCATTGATAGAATTCTCGTACAACAATAGTTATCACACCAGTATCAAGATGGCACCATTCGAGGCACTGTATGGTCGTAAGTGCCGTTCACCTGTTTGTTGGGCCGAAGTAGGAGACGCACAGCTTACTGGTCCAGAAATGGTACGGGAAACCACCGAGAAGATTGTTCAAATTCGTGATCGACTTAGAACTGCAAGGAGTCGACAGAAAAGTTATGCGGATGTTAGACGCAAGGATTTGGAATTTCAAGTGGGAGACAAAGTAATGTTGAAAGTATCGCCTTGGAAGGGCGTGGTACGTTTTGGAAAACGTGGGAAGTTAAACCCGAGATACATTGGACCATTCAAGATTTTAAGCAGAGTTGGTCCGGTAGCTTATCGACTTGATCTTCCACCAGAACTTAGTCATGTGCACAACACGTTTCACGTTTCAAACTTGAAGAAGTGTCTTTCGGACGAATCGCTCGTTATTCCATTGGCCGAAGTTCAGCTTGACGACAAACTCCATTTTGTGGAAGAACCTGTAGAAATCATGGACCGCGAGGTCAAGCAGTTGAAACAGAGTCGAATTCCTATCGTTAAGGTTCGCTGGAATTCTCGTCGAGGTCCTGAGTTTACTTGGGAACGGGAAGACCAGATGCGACGCAAGTATCCACATCTTTTCGCCGACACCGTTACACTTAACAACGATTGAATTCAGGGACTGAATTCCTTTTTGGATGGGCGAATGTGACAATCCGTACTTTCAGGTCATTTCTCGACACGATTCATGTTTCATTATTTCAACATTTTTAGTAAACTTGGTTTACTTGGTTCAAATTCGCGTAACCTTGGAGGTGTAGCGGCGAATTCATGATCATGACATCACGTACATTTCATATGGACTATGAGTAGTCTACATTTCATGGACATCATGTGCATATCATTCATTCATTCACGACATTTCATTTCACCCTTCAACGCGTAATTTTTATGTTTAAAAATCTTTATCGCGTGAGTTTTTATTTTAACATTTAATCCGTTACTTTCAAAAATGATCCCGAGGTATTTTTAAACTTACATTTAGTTTATAAAACTATATTTTTAGTTTTCCTAGTGTTTCAAATTTATTTGGTATTTTAATTGTTAACGTTAATTATTCGTTGTTTTCTTAAAAATCTTACGATAATTATTTTATCACCCGATTTTCACGAGGAAAGTATTTTTATAATTTTTATCAACTCATTACATTGTATTTTGATCTAACAAAAACTTACTTGTACCACAAATTACCATTTACCTTACAAGATATTACTTACCTTTTATTTACAAGTCTTACAAAATAATTCTACAAATACACAAGCTACAAGTTTTAAAAAAAAAAAAATAATATGGGAAGACAACCCTCCCCAAAAACCGGCCAAGGGGGAGGGTGTCTCATAAATATGGTATGGTTTCATGTTTCTTATAATTCACTCAATTACAAAGTCTTACACTCAAGTTTAATTCACATACATTTCACATACTCAAAGGTGTAAAAAAAATTCTTCTCTCTTTTCCTTGGGACTCACAACCGGCCAACATCAAGAAGCAAACAAGGGATCAAATATTTTGCAACATCAAGTGTTTAAACAACCTAGATCATATCCTTTTTCATGGTTTTGAAATAAAAACCAAGGATATCTAAGTTTAATCCTTTGTTACCTACACCTCTTCATTTCACTTGTAAGCATATTCTTGTCATTTTTATGTTTCCTCTTCATTTTCATATGATTCTTATCATTTTTGGAGCTTTTGCAGAGTTATGTAGTTTATACCATTTCTTCTTGATTTTAAGGTTTATATACTTATTAGTCATCCTATAATTATTCCCAAGTTATTCTTGGTCTTGATGGTGATTAGGAACCCATGACACCCTAAGAAGGTGTATGGTAGGTTTAGATTAGTTTCGGAGTTGATTTGAAGGGATTAGAATAGGTTTTGTCCGTGAAAAACTATTTTCGTAAACTATATTTTGTATCTGTCCTTAAAACGAATTTCTGGAAAAATCAGTTGTGGTACGAAGTTTGGCCTTGATTTTGGAAAAATACACTTAAAACGTAATCGGTGGCCGCTTGAACGGATAAAAACGGACTTATAACGAAGCCGTGGTGAATTTTTAAAGTTTGACGACGACATTGTTTTGCGACGAAAAGTGGTAATTTCACCAAAAATCATTTTAAAACCATTGTAGGATGACATTTTGACGTAAAAACATGTAAAGTCATTTTTGATTGTTCAAGGCGTCAAAAGAGTATTTTTCGACGTCGAGTAATATTTTCAAAAGGTCGTAAATGGTATAAATAACATATCAAGTGCATGCATAACATTACATTGCAACTCATGACATATCATATCATTGATAATAGGTCCTGGTTGACGCATTACATTAAACCTCAGTGTACTCACTTTTGCCGTTACTCCAGTTATCCAAGTGAGTTTTCATAGCCCGTTTTACATGTTTTCGATTATTTCAAACCCACGGGGGAGAATACATTGCACTACATTTTTTTGTACGATACCAAGTATGTTAAATTCATTACATTGCTTAAGTTACCACATATGCCAATTTGAAAGTCCCCATTTCCTGAACCATGAACCGTTAATCATTGAAGCGAGGGAGTGGATAGATCTATCGAGGGTGACGCCTCCATCCGGGTTGGTGAATCCCAACCAGGTGAACGGATGCATTTCATTTGATTTCATTACAGAGTTGTCTGGCAAACACTCTGTGGAGGGGCATACATATTGATCAGTCTAGTTTCGGGGTCATGGGCTTAAGGCAATTGTAACATTATTTTTACGTGACTTGATTGTCATGCATGGTCTATACTTGTGTAGTCGTATAAAATGTTTACATAAACCTATGATTTCTCACCAACATTATTGTTGACGTTTTTAGCAATGTATTTTCAGGTAACTGAGGCACGTTCATCATGACATGGTTAGGGACCTATATTTTGAGTCGCGGCGTCGACTTACATTATGTACATTATGGTTTATTTCAAAACATCGTTGGAATTTGTAACATATTTGTATTTCCTTAAACTTTTAAACCTTTGGGACCGATGTTGTACTCTGATTATGTTTTATGATATATCCAACGATGTGTTTTTAAAACGACACTTTAGGTCGTTCAATATAACTGTGATGTGGTGCTATGACAGTCAATGCCCCCAGGAATTCCATTCCGCTGCAAAACAGGTAAATTGGGGGTGTGACATACACCATCAACAGAGGTGGCTCCTAATCCTGTCAACATAGATAATCGATTTATTTCTTTGTCACTATCCCAAGAAGCACCTGCTAAAGATCACTCATCATCATCTTCAAATCCTAAATCTTCGAGTGTACATCATGGAAATGCATCTTCCAACTATAATGGAGATAACCCCTTTGCCACTCCAGAAGATGCACCGTTTAAAAATATTTTTGCTCCCTGATCCTCATCTGAACCATATTTCATCAGCGGACCCCAATATGACATCGTTCCTCAACAACAACCACCGAGAATTTCGGAAAAGTGGAACCGATCATCCATGGATAATATCATTGGGAATCTTCTCGTCGGTATCCACTCGTTAAACAACTTGCTACTGACGCTTATGGTGCTTCTCAATTCCATTATCAAAGATCGAACCGAAAGTGTTAAAACCGACAAATGTTGGGACAGTTGGACTTTCAATGCAATGCAAGAAGAATTCACGAGTCTCCTCGATCGACTTGATATTTGGGAATTGGTACATGTTCCTGACTGTGCTATGATCATTGCTCTCAAATGGATCTTCAAAGTAAAACTTGATGAGCATGGGATGTGCTGAAGAACAAGCAATAAGGTTGCAAAAGGATATCGTCAAGAGGAGGGTCTTGACTTTGAGGAATCTTTGCTCCAGTACACGATAGAGGCAATCAGAATCTTAGTGGCTATGCTGCTAGTTAGAACATGGTGGTTTATCAGATGGACGTGAAGACTGCCTTTCTTAATGGATATTTGAAAGAAATCGTTTATGTCAGTCAGCCAGAAGGTTTTGTGGATCCAGAACGTCCTACTCATGTCGATCGCTTGAAGAAGGCTCTTTATGGTTTGAAGCAAGCTCCAAGGGCATGGTATGACACACGTCAAAGTTTCTCTTAACCAACGATTCAGCAAAGGAGCAGTTTATCCCACATTGTTCACCGAAAGTCAAGAAAACATTAATTCATGTTCAAATCTATGTTGATGATATTATTTTGCCTCGACGACCCTAATGAATGTTGATGCTTTTCAAGGAAATTGGCTCCAAATTTCAAATGTCAATGATGGGACAAATGTCATTTTCTTAGGATTACAAATTTCACAAAGTCCCGGAGGCATTTTTATTAATCAATCTAAATATGCTAATGAAATCTTAAAGAAATTTGGATTTGATACTTGTAACCCTGTTGACACTCCCATGGTGAAGCGCACAAAACTGGATGAGGACCACTCAGGGATCATGGTTGATCAAACGAAATATCGAAGTATGATTGGATCCCTGATGTACCTCACAGCCGGTAGACATGATATTCTGTTAGATGTATGCATGTGTGCTAGATACCAGGCTAAGCCTACCAAAAAGCACCTTGAAGCGGTTAAACGGGTCTTTCGGTATCTCCAAGGAACCATTAACATGGGACTTTGGTATCCGAAGGACACCAATATGTCACTAATTGCATATGCAGATGCAGACCATGCAGGGTGTCAAGATACACGTTGAAGCACGTCTGGTGGTGCTCAATTCTTAGGAGAAAAGCTTGTAAGCTGTCTTTAGAAACAAATGAGTACGTCTATATCCTCTACAGAGGCAGAATACATAGACCTGTCATCTTGTTGTGCTCAAATCCTATGGATGAAATCCCAATTATCTGACTATGGCTTTGAATTCAACAAAATCCCTCTGTATTATGATAACAAAAGTGCCATTGCTCTCTCATGCAACAACGTTCAACATTCAAGAGCAAAACATATCGACATTCGACATCACTTCATCAGGGAGCAAGTGGAGAAAGGTGTGGCGGAACTATATTTTTTGAGAACTGAATATCAGCTGGCAAACATCTTCACTAAAGCTCTTCCTAGAGAACGTTTTGAGTTTATTCTTCCACGACTTGGACTTAAGAGTCTACAACCGGAAACACTCAAACGTCTTCAAGAGGAATACGAGGAGTAAAGGCTTTTCTTCATCTATCTCTTGTACATATTTATTCTAAAAGCAAAATACAAAATTATAAAACCCACAAAAAGGAGAATAGAAAAATATAAAATTTCAAAACCAAAAATATTAAAAAATAAATAAAAATAAATAAATAAATAATTTCTGTTCTTCGATAACATCTACAGACTTTGATCTGTCACTCAAAGAATGACACGGGTCTTTAGATGGAGTTCAAATGTACATAAACCTTTTATTTAAAAAAAATGGGATCGAGAAAAATGGTAGTTTATTATCATTTCAGGCAGTAACCAGTTTTAAATGGAAGAACAGAGCCATGCTTAAATTAATCTTTGAAACCTCATGCTCTGGTTCTAAAAAAAATTTTGTCGCAAAAAAGACAAATATTTCCATCACAAATATTTTTCCTTCTAACTATTCTTCGGAAAAATATTTGACATCTAATGAAAACAAAATTGCTTTGAAAATAACTCGGACCATATTTTTTTAAAATAATCTGGCCTTATCATTTGTCAAAATCTCTAACACTCATGTAACACCCCCAAAATTATCGCAGCAGAAGATTGTGTCACTGGGGTATTACTTCATCATTCACAGCACAAGTTACAGAAAACGACTCTAAATGAGACGTTTTGAAATAAATTATCATTCGATTAAAATATCAGAGTTTATAAACCGGTCCCACAAGTTTGTACAATCATAAAAAGTACAACATAAAAGTTGTAATGTTTTTCGAATGATAATATATGCATTGTCTTCAAAATGTTTTTTTGTGCGCCTTCACATGCCATGCCAGCTAATTCCTTTCGAACCTGAGATAACCTGCTAAAAAGTGTCAACACAAAGGTTGAGTGAGTTCATAGGTTTGTAAGTACAATAATTTGATCACAATATTTCAAGTTTAGGAAAAACAGTAGTGGACAATATAGTTCGTAGTATAATTGCAATGTGTACAATTACCTTCTTGAAAGTTATTATTGCTCTAAGCTCATGGCACTCACGACTGACTCTTGTATATATATCACCGGATGATATATTTGAGTTCATCTTCATGTTCCTATGTGAATTCAGGACCTCTTCTAGAGTTCCATTGAGTGTTGAAAATAGGAATGCGACTTTTCTTAAGTCGTTTGACCTCATGGTCTGTGATCTTAGTAGATTTTCCGATAAGATCAAACGTAAATCAATCTGGATCCCTTCTAGAGAAATAGGGAGTGTCTCATCAGTATGACACTTCTTCAGAATGCACACACGAAAGGCGGTGTATACACTGTCAAGTTCGGGTAGTAGCTCGAGTCTGAAAGCTACCAGGCCAATTCTTGCTTACATCGTATAAAGTCCAATATATCTTAAGTTTGGGTTTTCTATTTTCCCCAAACGAATCATACCTTACCGCAACGAGGCTTTCAACAAAACGTTAATCCTAGTATGATATTTTGAAAGTTAACGCTTACATCTGTATAACCTTTCTGGTGATAATGTGTGGCCTAATATTGCGGCGTCAGGAAGTAAACATTGTACTAGATTCCTTACAAGGATTTCGTAAGCGGCAAGTTCAGAAATTCTAACCAACAATTGTGCTAAAGATTGCAAAGTCAAATATGCCGCAAGCATGCTTCTAGACAATGCTTTATCAGGGTAAAATGTTGTTGCTCAATCTATTAGTATTGAGAATACTCACAAGATTGCTTGGAAGATGTTAAAGAAATTATAATTCAAGAAGTATTGTCCTCGAAAGAGGTGCAAGAAATGGAGATGAAGTTTTCTTGCTGTCAGTGGTGTTGATATCACAACTTATATTCGTCGCTTTCAAGAGTTGGCAATAGTGTGCACAGTGATGGTCTCAACCAATGAGAAGTTATGGGAAAAGTTCATCTGAGAACTACTACTCAATATTTAAGAGAACGAAACTTTGTTTGATCACTCACACTGGATGAAATAATTCAGATGTCTCGTAACCAAGTGGATCAAGTTGTGCGAGCTTAACATTTCCGGAAATGATGTTCCCAAAATAATGGCCAACAAATTGAAGGAGCTCATGGGAAAGCTTATGTGACAGAAAATGGGACATCGTACCCAGTTTGTTAGTTCGAGACTGAACTAAGTCCATTAGCTCAAGAGTGTAACAAGATCCTTAGCTCAATAATATGGAATACTTTGACTTATGCGCCTCTTGCATAATCAAAACTGTGGTAACCGAATTCTGTTCTTGAAACATCTGATTCTATCAGGTCGGGTTTCAATTATGTTCTTGAAACATCTGATTCTATCAGGTCGGGTTTCAATTATGTTCTTGAAACATCTGATTCTATCAGGTCAGGTTTCAATTGACTTTAACAATTTTGTTACGCTCAACAAACGGTCATGTTTGAAAGGATTTGTATCATCAAAAGTGAGAAAACTTAAGAAATGAACTTAGGTTGTTCAAATGAGGTCTTAAGATTTTTGCTGAGTGGTAAAACACTATCATGTTTTCTAGATCTTTCAGAGATACTTGTGATTCTCGAGTCGAGTCATAATCATGTCATATCGGATACAAATAAGCCCACTCATTTATAATTCATTACTTACATAAAGAAGCGTCCCAATCTATGTAAGTAAGAAATTATAAACTTATGGTTCGGCAATTTGAAATTTCTTTATTTAAATGAAAAGGCGTCCCAGTCCATTTAAATAAGGACATTTCAAATCATCCTACTTAAGAATTTCCGACACAACACTCATACTTAATCGATGAGTTACAAGGCGGTGTACTATGAGACGTCAAAAGTGTTTCAAGAGTATGGAATGAATGTTCACACTCATCTTCAAATACGAGGAGTTAAATAATCAGAGAGAATCAACATAGCGTTCAAAAGAGTTGGTGAATTCATAGTTATGAAATAGTTTTCTCATAATGTTTGAGAAATACCAGTGAGACCATTATGCAACACCATGTCTGAGAAATAGATAAAACTATTGTGTATCTCTTATGTCGGAGATATATTTAGGCCAATTGTGTATCTCACGATCTTGAGATATGTCTAAGTCAATGTGTATCTCACGAGTTTGAGATATAAGGAAGACCATTGCATACTTACAATGTCTTAATAATAATGAGACCGTTGTATCAACTACAATGTCTGAAAGATTTTTGTAGATCACAAAAATGTATATGATCGAGGATATCTGGTTGTGCCATAATGCCTTGGAATAGGCATATGCAGTTATGTTTAGTCAATCATTTATATAAACAGTCTTTATATAAATAATATAGTATTGTGTTAAGGAGTAGGCATGGCGCACACGAATGTTGAAGACAACAATGAGTGATACAAGTTTAATGTAAGATGTAGTTATAGTCTAGGTTCATATGCAACCTGGTTCTTTATAACTAAAGCTCTGATACCAATCTGAACACCCAAAATTATCGCCAGCGGAAGATTGTGCTGGGGTATTACTTCATAGTTCACAGCAAAAGTTACAAACCGACTCTAAATGAGACGTTTTGAAATAAATTATCATTCGATTAAAATATCAGAGTTTACAAACGGTCCACAAGTTTGTACGATCATAAAAAGTACAAATAAAAGTTGTAATGTTTTTCGATGATAATAATGCATTGTCTTCAAAATGTTTTTCCGTGCGCCTTCACATGCCATACCAGCTAATTCCTTTCGAACCTGAGATAACATGCTAAAAAGTGTCAACACAAAGGTTGAGTGAGTTCATAGGTTTGTAAGTACAATAATTTGATCAAAATATTTCAAGTTTAGGAAAAACAGTAGTGGACAATATAGTTCGTAGTATAATTGCAATGTGTACAATTATCTTCTTGAAAGTTATTATTGCTCTAAGCTCATGGCACTCACGACTGACTGTTGTATATATATCACCAGACGATATATATATATATATATTATATAATATATATATATATATATATATATATAAACTTGCCCGGTAGGTATTTTGCCCTATACCTAGATAATCTCAAATATAGTGCGCCTTGTTATTTCTGATAACATAGACGGGTTCGTCAATTCCTATAGGCCTATCCGCAATATTTGGCCTCACTCCTAGTGATTAGTGGTCCATGATGTTGGGGACTTTGGCAAAACAACTTAGGCATGCAATAATACAGTCAAGGCATTCAGTTTGCAAGTAATTGTTCATTATAAAGCATTTTAGCATGTAGTAAAGCAGTTAGAAGGTATCTCCCCAAAGAGTTTATAAAACAGTTCAAAAAAAAAGTGGGGCTCTATGAACTACTGTAGTGATCAGCAGGGGAGTGTAACGATATATTGTATGTCAACAATAGAGTATGGCAAGACCACGATCTTTAATGATCACCTACGAAAGCATAGTATTCGCGTTTTATTTAGTATAGTGTACGATATAAGTGTACAAGTATATGTAGTTTGTTGGCTTTCAATATGATGTTGTACATGAATATTAAGTTGATGTATCCCTTAAGTGTTGTTTGGCCTATAGCCCTTGTATAAATAACATCGTACATCGTCGGGCTATTAAAATCAAGAGGTCGTGTAGTGAACGTATGAGGAGCCAAGACACTTTAAGTCGTTAAATCCACAAACTCGTCAATACGACACTCCGAAGAGGCCTCTTATGATAATGAATTCCTTACTATGTTGTACTGTCATTTATAAGTGAAGTATTTTGACGAGACAAATGTTATATAAAACATGTGTCGTGGTTCGTCAAAGACTATTATTGACTTGTGTTCGATATGATGATATAAGTTGTGTGTCTTGAAGTAGTTTAACATGCCATATGGTCATTTACTTATTCTGTCAAAGTCTAGCAAAATCTAATCCAATGAACCAAGTTTAAAACAAGTTTAGGGTCATTAAGCCAAACTAGCCGTGCGGCTAAGTTATGGTTAAGCAACTTAAGACAACAATAAGGCCATACCAAATGGTTTTTAGTCAAAATACCTTGAGACATCAGCCTTGGCTTAACCTGGCTTGTTTTGGCCTCAAAGAATCAAACTACATAAGCTTCTTAGCCATGGTGTTGTTTTTCGGTATCCACAGGTCCGGTTAGTTTTGTAGTTTTTAGGATTTGTCGTTCACTTTCGCTATGTGCCTTGAGTTTGTAGAAAAAGTCATTCTGAGCAACTTTCGGTTTACATTTTGCTGATCGGAAGAAGAAAAAGGGTCAAAACCTTGTTTTAAAATCGTATCAGCAAGTTTTCTTGTTTCAGCACTATATTTCCTCTAGTAACACTTAACTAGGCATAACTTTTTAACCACAATTCCTTTTTAAGTGATTCAAAAGCTCATATTCTAGTTTTTACTTTATCTAACAGCTTCTCAAGCTTAATCAATTCGTTCCAAAGTTTACTTATATCAATAGTCTAATTACAAGTAATTACTTATATTTCATTGCAGATAGTTTGGCTGCACATTCAGTCCTGCCAAAACGACTATAAGTTGAGTTCTAAAACTTGTTTTTACATGTGGCTTTCGCCAAACTTCAATTTTAGGTCTTGGCTACATTTCATAAAACTGAGTCAACTTCCAAAAATGAACAGAACCATGGGCTTTTCCCAAATGAAATCTGGTGTGCAGATTTTGACATGTTTTGCCATTTGGCTTCATTTACTCATCGGGGGGGAGTTATGAGGTGCGCCACATGGCGAAACGCCATATACATAGATCTACAAGCCTATCTTATTTAATTAACCTCAAGGTTTACTGAGATGATCAGTTTAATCAATCTTTGTGATTGTTGTAAATTTCAGGTTCATAAAACCTACCTAAGGCTTGTTCTAGCTTCTTTTCATGTTACAAACTTCATGTACAACAATCATGCCATATTACATATACTACTTATATCAATTAAATCCAAAATAATAGAGGATTATTACAACCATATTGAATGATATGAAAATAAACTGAACCTTACAAAGGATAGGATGAAAAGTTACTAATAATCAAGCCTAACTTCTTTCAATCTTAACCCTGTCTTTCAACCCTTTAACAAATGTCATAATCTATTTAACCTTGTAATAGCTACTTTTATTCAGCCCCTAAATACCTTGATAAGTCGTGCCAAGCTTTTTAAATCAAAATCACCATGGATAGGTATAGCTCATCAACACCTTCAACTTTCTTGTTCACTTGTACATTGAATTTAAATAAATGATGGTGATGGTTGTTCATATGTTGTACGGTCACATAGAGGAGGAATGGAGAATTTGTGATTTCTAGATCTTATCAAATGATAAGATAATACTTATTTATAAGTAGGCTAGATGAAAAAGGATGGTGTACATGTGTAACAAGTAGTAACACCACAAGGATTAGTGTCCCTTGTGGTTTTTGACGTGTCCTCATAGGAAAAAGAAAGGATTTTGGTGATCATTTTACATTTACTTAAGTGTTTAGTGGTATAGTTTGATCCCGGTAATTACTAATGTTAAACCCTTAAGTTATGTTAGGTCACTAGTTTTACAACACAAGCTTATAAGAAAGGAGATGAGGCGATTGAACAAGATCTAACACACACACAAACAATAATAAGACCGGTTATGCGTAGTAGGAGTGAAGAGAAAAACTTGAACAATCAACCTTCAAATGAAGGTTTACAAGGGTATTTATAGGAGGGAAGCTAGGGCAACACTCCTAGTTCCTTCCTATCCTTATTGGGCTTGGGTCAAGCTTATGGGCCTTCTACATAAGCTTGACCTTAAACAAACATAAAGGCCATAATAAAGCTACCTATTACATATGAAATATAAATACTTGAAATACTGTTTAGGAGTGATTCCAACAATCTCCCCTCAAGTATATATGAATGAAAACGGTGAAGGCGTTGATGTAATAGTAGCAGTGACGTCTTCTGACATTCTTCATTCTTGTGAGAAGAATTGCCTTGATTCGAACAATCTCCCCAGTGTAGAGAGATAGTTATCTTTGAACAGTTATGCTTTGACGTCATCTTTAACTTTGTTCTTTGATCATTGTTCTTTGTGGTGAGAGTGATAGTATGTTGTTGTCTGCATCGGTCTGCCTCAGGTCTGCTTCGTTGCTCCAGTGTCTCCACGTCATTCTTCAACATGCTCACACGCTCTTTGACGTTGGAATTCAATACTGATGAAGTTCTTTAAGTCTTTTAACTTTGTAGATTCTTTGGTTTGACGAAGAATCATTCTGACGGTTGTGTTGCTTTTGAATAGAACTTCCATTAGTGATGATGTTGGCGTGAGCATGAGAAGAATCAGCACGATCATCCCGCTCCGGAGCTTCCATAAGAAGAAAACATTTCAAACGGTTAGTAATAAGCGTTTCCGGCACTTACAAGTTTGAACTTCGAGAGTGTCAACAGCATAGTGTGAGGACACAACTCTAATTCTTACAAAGGCCGTTCCTGAACTGGAGTCCCACAAGTGAGATAACGCGATGTACCGAAGTACATCTACAGTTCAGATGAGTCGCTGAGGTACACCGAAGCATCACCTCACGACTGTAGACCGTTTGAGACACACTCCGCGTAATCCACGAGGAGTTACCGAAGTGACCTGCTGACAAGGCTGTTTGATGTTGACCCTGGCAGGAGTTTCCATTCAATCACTGAGGATCACAGATGTAAACCTCTCATAAATGTTCTCGACAGATTGCTAAGATCTGTGAAGGACTCGATATGAACCACTGATGATCTTATTAGTTGATCATCAAGTGATTAAATGTCAAGTGTTCCTAAGAGATCTTTTGATGAATCTCGTGGCTCTAGACTCAATAGTGCGTTTTGGTTTTCCTGAGCGGAGACTAGGGAGAGGGTCTCCTTCTTCAATACCAGCAATCTCTAGGAGAAAGCCGATAGTTTACGTAGGGTTCCCTGTGAGAATGAAACAAGCTTCTGTTGAGAGAAACTTGAGTGGATAAGAAGGTTTAGTGCATGCGTCACTGGGTCCATGACGACTTTAATCTTCAATACCGGCGTCACTAAGTGACAACCAGTAGCATATGAATTGAACCTGGTGTCTGCCCTAAGTTGAATAATCTGGAGGGCTATTTCTTTTCACCCTTTTCTTTGCATTTCTTTTTAATTCTTCAACTCCTTCTTTCTCCGATTCTCATTTTCTCCTTTTTACAATCATACCTAAGGACTTCTAACACTAACTAATGGTAGTGTCCTTGGGTAGATCCCTACGGCTCTGGCGGATCATAGGACGGTTATTCCTAACCTTAGTCACCTTATAACTCCATGACTAACCTATGTTTGCCATTAAAACCACTGTATGAAAAAATGTCTCTCAAAGGGTTTGTTAATGAAAAACATGTTTGAACCATTTTGAGAGATGATGTTTGCATAAATACTCCCCCTCCACATGTGCTTAATAATTTTAATGGTTAAATGCACAGTGAGGAAAGAGCGCGCACTTTTTGAATTGATCCACTGAAAATAGACAATCCCCCGCGAGACACGGTTACGTTGCATAGTTAAAGAGTTACATTGTCAGCTTTTAGGTGACAACTAGCTCTAATAACTACCTTGAAGGTGTAGACAAACCTTGGAAGGTTGTCAAACCCGTCAGAGTTCATGTCTATCAAAAGTTTCTCGAATGGTACATTCTACTCAGACAAGTCCTTTGCGAGACACGTTTACATCACTAGCGAACTAGCTTGAAATTATTACCCGTCCAGGACAAGTCTTTTCGAGTTACTAACAGTTTAGTACCGTCAATTCGTTGGTTAAGTCTGAGGTACACAGATTCATTTGCATTTTGTACAACATATTTCTTATCACACAATTTTCTCCCCCTCAAAAATTGCATATTAAAGTGTTATTTTTGAAACGTTTGAGAATAAATATGACCATTTCGAGTGTTGCGGGAAGAATGACCACTGTGAACAATTTGTGAACAAAGTTTCAAATACTCCCCCTCAACAAGTGATATAAACGGTTGAGGTTTTGAAAGTCTTAAGGGAAGTACTTGTTCTTTTGAGCAAAACCTTGAAAAATGAAAGGTTTGATAGTTTACTCAAAAGTAAGAAGCTTTCGCTCCTTTTATAAGGATTGTGGCACTGAAGCGTACCACAGGGTCCTTTCTTGACAATTACGGGTTGTACACTGTTATGTGTGCACAAGCCATAGACATATTATATCATACATCGAAAATTATGAAGGAAACATTCAAGGGTACCAGGAAGTGCAGTGATGTTCCCAGGAGTGCGCACAGGGCGGTGAAAGCCGGTGATGTTTCTCCTGGGTCGACCACCAACATAGCTCTCCAATCGTCTGAACTGATCCCGTCTGAACAACCGTTCATCAATCATGGTGATGATCCTTCTCACATCCCTCCTTTCCTGAGAATTCCAGCGCTTACGAGATCCCACTTTCAGGCGTATATCCTTCAACCTGTATGCTAATCCGTCCCTAACCAGCTTCAATGTATGATCCCCGAATTTCTGAAGATCACTACACGCCATTAAGCAGTTTCTTTGAAGTTCACTGCGGTAAACAACTCCGAAAGGTTTGCTGATGAGCGTATATTGAGGTAGCTGATTGAGATCGGGAAGAGTAAGCATTGGAGGAGTGAGGTTGACACGCGTCTGATAAGATTCAACAGGCATCTGGATATCTTCAACACGTTCTTTGATCACAATGCGTCTAATGAAGATGAGAACTGACTTGATAAATTCACGTTGAACTTCAGTCGAGAATTGTCTCATACGACCCTGTACCTTGGCAAGGTACATGTCTTCGATGTCGTTGAGGGACAAGTTCTCAAAGTCAGCCTCGGAGAATCCATAGTCCTGTTCATCTTGTCGTTTGACTATGATATTCTTTAAGAATGAATAGTCCCACTTAGACTTGAGATCAATGTGTTTGATGGCCACGATGTCCTTAGAACTATACACTGCATGTTGAGACTTCTGAACCAGGCAGCTTCTGTAGTAGATTCTTCGGCGTTCAGGCCAATGATGAATCCCATACAATGCATCTTGGTCGTATGCTTGCACGTTGTCAGAAAAACAAGTGATTTGCACGTTCCTCGATAGCTATGCAGTTTGAGTAAATAGCCGCTGGGAATGGAAGAGTCAATGATGTAGCGTATTTTCGCGAACCATCGCTACCGTGTAAGAGAAAATCCAGGTCTCTGTTAAAGAAGTATCGGAAGGGAATTCGTGGTTCGTCTGTTTGGCCAATGGTCGGTAGGGGTTTGGTCCAATCGGGGTAGTATGGAGGGTTGTCCCTTTGTGTGAAGTCAATGTTTGCTTCCGGATTGAGCCAATCCATGTCGTTAGACATAGCTCGAGCGATGTTCTCAAGATGATATTCGACCTCGACAGCGCTTTCAGAGCTGTCTTTAAGAAGTTGGAATGCATCATTCTTGATTCGCTTCAATTCAGATTTCGTCATTTTCTTCACATGGAACTTTTCTTGCAAAAGTTTTGCGTGCTCCAATGTAGAACCGTCTACCAATTCTTGACCTTCATCAGGGTAGGGAGTTTGATTGACAAGTGTGGAGAACCATTCAAACTCTTCGGTTTTATCGTCATCTAGCCATGAGACAACTCCAGGCGGAGTCGTCTTCTTCTTCTTTTTGGAAGGCCTTGATGATGATACTGGTTTATGCACTTGTTTGGGTGAGGTGGGTTGTTTTCGGGGCTCAAGGACCTCTTCATCGTCACCACCCGTATACTCAAAGTAATCACCTGTATTATGAGTCAGGGGTGGTAACTCAGAATCGTCCCGAGGTTTATCAGTAGAAGACCGAGGTGGAGGAGACTTTTGTTGAGAAGAAGTTCGGGATGGAGGAGGTGGCATAGAGGTAGATTTACCAGACTGCTTCTGACGTTTAGGTGCAGATTCCTTATCCTTATCATCGTCATCTCTTGGTCGTTGGGGTTGATCGGCTGACTCCTTGCATGAGGATCTGAGTTGAAAATCAAGTAGATTTCGAAAAATTTAGCTTCATCCGAAGTAAACGTTCCAGATCGCTTTGACATTTGTATCACAAGTTGAGCGATTAACTCAGATTCAGAGAGATCAGCTTCTTTGGCTATTGTATTTTTAACCAATGCTACGATGTTAGGGGTGAGTTGTCTGGAAAATATTTCTCTAGTCACACCGGGGACAGTGTCAAGAAGAAACTTGTGAGTATGATATCTTGCTGTCTTTTCCAGTTCCTTTGGATTTTAGGAACGATATCCTGAAGGTACTTGTTAGTGTAACCTTCGATCATTTCGTTCAGTTCCTCTTTACGATGACTCTTCATTAACTCTGAACAAATTCCCTTTCTTTCTCCATCTTGTCATGCTCGTCATACATATGCTGTATGTGATCAGCAAAGAAATTTAGCTTTTTGTAGAGCACATTTTTCTTTCCGACTTGTTTGACAGCTTGTGAATCGTTTATGAGCTTGAGAAATCCAAGATCGAGGTGGTTTCTTCACAGATTTGGATGATGATTTTGTTGATCTTTTTGATGGTGGTGGTGATGAGTGAGATGAAGAATCTGATGAGGAGGGGACATGAGGAGATTCGGGGTCCTTTGGAGGTGCAGAAGTATCCTCCTTGGAACGAGTTGGACTGCTGAGAAGAAAGTCATCATAATCTTCTTCGTCATCATGTCCAGTTTTAGCCTTTTCTTCCGTCTGGTCCTTAGCTTCTTCATCAGTTATCTCTTTCTCAGTCATATTCTTTTCTGGTTCGTCAATGTTAAGATCAGTAGACTCCTTCACAAGCGTTTTTTGTTGCACAAGAGTGGTGGCACCAGATCCCTTATCGGGTTGATTAACCGCATCAGGACCTGGTGAAGAGTGGACATCACCACTTGATCCTCCGGGGCCACCCATTTGATCTTTTGCAAATTCTTCAGCTTTTTGAATTTGTCTAACTAATTTAAACTTCTTCCTGTAGGATTGATCCAGTTGCTCTTCTTCATCTTCAGAGCTTTCATCATGAGACTCAAGTACAGGAGTCTTTCCTTTTCCATGATCGGCTGTTGGACTTGTAGTTTTAGCTGCTGGAGGAGGGGATACGGTTGCAGATTCAGAGAAGGTAATCTCTTCATCTGTGTCAGTACCTTCAGAGCTTTCGTCCACAAGCTTTCTTTGCGGTTCGGGTTTGGGAATTGGGATGGGAGCAGCTTCCTTAGATGGAACAGTCCTCTTTGAAGGAGGGTTCCTCTTGGGGAACTTCCTTTGACTCACAGTACTTGCCGTACTTCCTGCACTTCCTCTTTTGGTTCTCCTTACAGGTGTTCCAGAAGATTTTTCGTCGAGATGCCCAACTTTGCCTTTCTGACCTTCCAGATACCTTTTGTACGTTTCGAGCTTTCTGACATCTTCAGTTAGAAGGAAATCTGGTAGCACAGCACCTTGGTTCTTTGTAGACGTTTCCTTGATTCTAACAGATAGAATGGGTTCCGTCAACATGTCGTGATTGTTGGTGTCATTGAGCCTTTGGGAATGTCAGGATGAAGTCCAAGTGCTCTCTGGATCAACAATTTTGTATATCTGATGTAGGGAATCTTTGAGCCAAGTTTGTTGAGAAATGACATCATGTCATCCCAAATCAGAGCTTCGATAGCGATGTGTTTCTTGTTGACCAATGCCCAGAATATTTGCAGTTCTATGAGCTTAGGGTGCTCATAGCCGCTGTCACGACCAGAAACAGACTTGGTGATGATCATGTAGAGTGTTCTCCAGGGTTGAGGAATACTCTTAAGCTCTACGTGAGAGTGCTTGGTGATTACTCCTGTAGCCTCGTCATAACCGATATTTATTAAGAATTGGAGAGTGAGCTCTTCAGCAGGTGTGGCATATAGTTTGGTTGGATCGACATCAGGAATTAGGAGAACATCCCTTAAGTCTGCAGGTGTAATGGTGACTTGTTTGTGATTCAGAGTCACCGTCACAGCAGTTTGTCCTTTGACCCTTTCCATAGTGTTCCAGAACTATTGGATGTAGATCTCAGGAACAGTTGCAGAGTGTGAAAGCATGTTCTGATACGGATGAGTCCTAAAAATGTCAATAGCAATTAAACACGAAGATTCAGAGCAAGTGAGGTTGTCAAAGTCAACACGGAGATTATTCTTTCCTATCTTCATTGGATAGCCATGAGGATAGATATCAGCAATGGAGAGAACTTCAGGTGCATCCATATTCATTTGTTCAGCCATGTCGTGATCTGAGATAACATTAGCCAAAAGAACCAACATATCGAAAGACATAATGTTAGTCAACAGAAGGTCTTATTGTCTAGTTATTGAGTGAACAGTGTCAATGATTGTTACGAGTCCTAAGTCACTTGTATATTCAATAGTCCAATGACGTCGTGAAATGTTTCGTGAGTTAGTTAACTTTAAGTTTTAAAGTTTATTTTATCACTTATTGTTCACAACATATCAAACGATTTCAGTTTATTAGTGACATTTTAGGATTCGTGATGATATGATTAGTTTATTTACAAGTTTGTACACGTAACAATTCATAACGAAGGTATGATCACTGCTTATGCGTAGGATTGGTAAAGTTATGCGTAGACAGGAATGATATATACGTAGGCGTAAACTTACGCGTAGGGTCTTAACTTACGCGTAAGAAGTGTTACGCGTAGGAAAAAGAGACCTTATGCGTAGAGCTTATGCATAAGCATATATTAACCTTACGCGTAAGGCTACTCGTAAGAGTTGACCTTATGCGTAGAGGTCACTGTTTACGCATATCCTTCACAGGATACGCGTAGTCCCATATGTAGAACCTTATGCGTAGACGCTACGCGTAAGACAAATCTTACGCATAACAAGCTACGCGTAAGGTGATCCTTATGCGTAGGCGTATATTAACCTTGATTCTGAATATTTAGTGTTGCAAGCCTGAAATAAATCATCATATCATCAATGTAAAACATAACATTCATATTATGACAGATCAAAAACACATTTGGACAGTTAAAACAGTTACGCGTAGAACTGCATACGCGTAGTCTAAACCCTAAATCTACGCGTATGAGATCTAGCCATGGAATATGCACCAAAGTTTTTCTGGTATATCTTAGATGTTGTGAGAGCATAATGACCAAGTTTTAACAATTAATTGCAGTGAATCAAAAATACCCAATCTCAAGAACCTTAAACCCTAATTTCAAATTGTTAACCATTCGTTGTTTCGGGTGGTTATAGACCTTGGAAATCATCAATTCATAAACAAGAGCATAACACAACAATCCTTTTGACCAAAACACTTCACATACGAAAATACCCAATTCGACTCATAAACCCTAATTTTCAAGAATTATCAATTCGTGTTTCTGGGTGGATTTTGATGGTAAAAATGGTATCATTGATGTATTTTGAACGTTTTGACGCAAACCATTACACCACAAACACACACACAATGATTGTGTGTTCATACGCTTATGCGTAGAACACATAATCACGCGTAAAAAACGTTTTAGCCGTAGGATTTGTATGAAATTAAAAACCTTGTTAGAAACATGTTTTACACCAGAAAACAACTTACAAATGATGATCAAAAGACAACGAATTCTTGAGTATTTTAGGCGTAGGATCCTTTTAGGTATTTTGTAATAAATGAGAAGTGATAGTTAGGTAGGGGTGTTTTATTTAAAATAACTTTAAAGGTTTTGACAGTTTTGGTCCCTCCACCTTTTCCATTTTTTCAAACCAAAGCCTTTTAACTTCCAATTTTGGTTACCAAATGAAGATTTTAAGAAAGAAACATGACGACACTCCCCTCGACTTGAGAAAATAATGAAAGGTTATTAATTTAAGTCCGAGGAGTGTCTTTGAACCAGAAAATGTACCACCATTTGTAAAAAATCAACCGAGATATGATAACATGCAAGTGCACAGATGTTTTGAAGCAGTTAAAGTTTATTTTCTCCCCCTCAACACTTGATCGGAAAAATACTGAATTTTGAAAGATTAAAGTGTTGACGGAAGAAATGTACTTGCAATGTTGAAAGAAAAGTAGATTAGAAGAATATTTTTGTTGTTTTTATCAGGTTTTATAATTTTGTATTTTGTTTTTGAAAAGCTATTTACAAAAGAGAATTTGGTGTTTGACAGGTTTTTAAGACTGTTTTAGGAGATCATCCAATTCCTCTTGAGTCAAACACCTCATACCAATCCGGTGGACCAACTCATTAAACCTAGCGGGAGGCAAGGCTTTGGTGAGAAGATCTGCCAATTGGTATTCTGTACCCACAAAATATAATTCAACAGTACCCTGTTCCACGTGATCCTTGATGAAATGATATCGAAGATCGATGTGCTTTGATTTCGAGTGCTGAACTGAGTTGCACGAGATTGCAATGGCACTCCGATTGTCGCAATACATCGGGATTCTGTCAAATACGTAACCATAGTCTTTGAGTTGTGTTCTCATCCATATGACTTGAGCACAACATGCGGACATGGCTACATATTCTGCTTCGGTTGATGACAGCGATGTACGCTTCTTCGATTGCCAAGACACCAGTTTATCACCAAGAAATTGTAAAGCTCCTGAAGTGCTTTTTCGTGAGTCTAAGCATCCTGCGTGGTCAGCGTCTGAAAAAGCGATTAGTTCAAAACCAATCCTTCGGATACCAGATCCCCAAGTTAATGGTTCCCTTTATGTATCGGAGGATTCTTTTAGCCTCTGAGAGGTGGGTTTCAGTTGGTCGCGACTGATAACGGGAGCATAGATAACGGCAAAGACAATATCAGGTCTGCTAGCTGTTAGATACATGAGAGACCCAATAATACTACGGTATTTGTAGGGTCCACCAATTTCCCATGTAAATCAGCGTCTAGCTTCTTGGTATGAGCCATTGGTGTGGCATAGGTGTCACAGGTTTTCATTCCAAATTTGTTTAACAATTCAAGGGCATATTTGGACTGACTCAAGAAAATACCACGGGGTGATTGATGAACTTGCAGTCCGCGAAAGAATGTAAGTTCACCCATCATGGACATTTCAAAATTTTTCTTCATTAGTTTTGCAAAAGCGATTGAAAACTTTTTATGTGTAGACCCAAAAATGATGTCATCCACGTAAATTTGAACAATTAAGATATGTTCCCCGTGATATTGTATAAAAAGAGTTGGGTCAACCGAACCTTTGGTGAAATTATTAGCAATGAGGAAAGATGATAGCTTATCGTACCATGCCCGAGGAGCTTGTTTGAGACCATAAAGAGCTTTGTTCAGTTTGTAAACATGATTCGGGAACTCAGGATCAACGAATCCATCTGGTTGGCTGACATAAACCGTTTCTTTAAGTTGTCCATTGAGAACGCAGTTTTGACATCCATCTGATAGACCGTTATATTCATATGAGCTGCGAACGCTAGAAATATTCGAACAGCCTCAAGACGAGCAACCGGAGCAAAAGATTCTTCAAAGTCTAATCCCTCTTCCTGACGATAACCCTTAGCTACCAGACGTGACTTGTTTCGGATGACGTTCCTTCAGCATCCAATTTGTTTTTCCAAATCCATTTTAGACCAATGACGAAGACTCTGTTGGTCTTTCAACCAGTTCCCATACTTCAAGACGTTTGAATTGGTTGAGTTCTTCTTGCATGGATTCAATCCAGTTGTCTTTTGTCATTGCGTCTTTGATGTTTTAGGTTCAGATTGGCAGACGGTGAGTGCATAAATGCAATGTTCACCGTCTGTGTGAAGACGTTGTCTCGTAACGACTGTTGATTCGGGTTGCCAATAATATTTTCCAGAGGATGGTCTTTTCGTCCATCTATGTGTGGAGGGTTGATGTTGGTATACATTGTGCAGATTCCGAGGATTCAAATGGTTTGTGGAAGATTCCGCGACATCTGGTGCAGCAGTCTCATTAGCAAACGGGTTGAAGAACGCATTTGGATCAAAATCTGCAGGTGGGGGTATTTCATTCAGAATATCATCAGCTGGTTCATCATTGTTGGAAGCGGTGTGTTCAACTGTTGTGTTGGAGTCAACTGGTGTAGGTGCTTCTTCAACAGTAGTTGTTGTAGTAGGTGTATCAGGTATAGGAATATTATCAGGTTGTGCAGCGGAAACAGCGGATACACCTGGAGCACGTTCATCAATATCGTCACTGAACAGCGGAGCAAATAACCTTTCCATTTGTTGACGAGTAAGCTGAGGGCTTTCTTCAGCTGATGATGGGGTTTGAGGGAAGTTTAAGCGGTTGTGACCGGGTTCTAAGCTGTTATACTCAGAAGCCATATTGGTAAGTTCATCGAAATGAGCATGAATCGTTTCCATCACCTGTTTTGTACGACGATTCCCGATTCGGAAACCTTTGGAATTATCACAGTATCCGATAAAGACTCCAATGTCAGCTTTGGCTTTGAGCTTTCCAAAATCATCACGATCATTATTCGGATAGCAAAGAGATCCAAATACATGAAAGTGTTTTAGATTCGGTTTTCTGTTATGGACAAGCTCGAAAGGTGTTTTGTTGTGGCGTTTGTGATCATAGAACGGTTTTGAGTATAGCATGCAGTAGATACAGCTTCTGCCCATAAGTAATCTGGAAGTTTAGCATTTATTAACATTGTTCTTGCAGCTTCCACTAACGTTCGGTTTCGTCTTTCAACAACTCCGTTTTGTTCAGGTGTACGTGCAATAGATGTTTGATGCTGAATTCCCACTTTCTCATAGAATTCACGAAGGGTTTTGTTAACAAATTCAGTTCCTTTGTCTGTTCTGATGATTCTGACGGTGTTGCGGAGCTGAACCCGTATTTTTGTGAGAAAGGTGATGATCATTTGTGGAGCTTGGTCTTTGCTACGAAGAAAGTAGACCCAAGTCCATCGTGAGTAGTCATCAACAATTACTAAGATGTAGCGTTTGCCATTAATCGTTTGCACGCGCATCGGGCCACACAAATCCATGTGAAGAAGATGAAGCACATGCTGAGAGCTGTGTTCCACCTTTGAAGGAAAATGAGCACGAGTGCTTTTCCCTTGTTCACAAGCTGAGCAAAGGTGATCTTTGGAATACCGGAATCGTGGGAGTCCTTCAACTAGTTTGTGTCGAGCAAGGTTGGTGATGGTTTGAAAGTTTAGATGTGAGAGACGACGGTGCCATAGCCAGGATTTTGTTGATGTTGCCTTAGAAAGTAAGCAAATGGGAGAGGAAGCAACCATGTCTTGCATAGAGATAGTGTAGAGACTAGAATTACGCGAGCCAGACATAAGGTCATTTCCTTGTAGATCACGAATGAAACAAGTTTTCTCCCTGAAAGCAACCTCCAAATCTCCATCACAAAATTGACCTACTGAAAACAGATTGTGACCGAGGCCTTCCACATAGTAAACCCTGCTAATTTCGATGTTCCCATTGACATAATCTCCGTAGCCCATGATAGCTGCGAAGTGATCATTCCCGAACCTGACAGTGCCAATGAACTTTGCAATAAAGTTTGATAACAGTTTAAGATTGCCTGTCATGTGTCGGGAACATCCGCTATCAACAATCAAGAGAATGATCTGTATCACCTGCATTACACACAGACGACACAGATGGAATAGAAGTAGATGTGGAACCCGAAATGTTAGAGGGTTCCATAGCATTTATAGTAGATATACACACATCAATAGCTTTAGGTATCCACTTAAATCCTAGTGTGTTATATATCCATTTCTGCCATCTATAACTACTCTTTGCTTTAGTCTTAGTGAATTCACTAGGTGGTACTACATTCCTAGGAGGTGGAACTGGAGCTACAGGGACAGCAATGCGTTTCTTAGAATCTAAAGATGGCGGTCTACCAAGCACAGACTTAGAAAGATTAGTGGCCTAGAGGTATTCCGGTTCTTAGGATTCCTTAAACGAGAGATTATAGCTTTAGCAACACATTTATCATGGCAATCAGAATTCATACTTTTACCACAAATAACACAAGGTGCATCCGACTGAATATCAAAAGTACTTAACGGTTTAGCATTCGTTACATCACTATTTCTATTACATTTGCTAGACGCAATATCTATAGTGGAGGCAACGTGTGTCTTATTCAGAGTCCTAGGGTGTTCTTCTACTTTAGCATTCTTGATTGATCTTTTCTTAGGTCGCAACTTCCTATTCTTCGATTGAGTGCTCTTAGGCTGTGAAGTGCGGACGTTTGGAAAAGGCTCAACTATTCCTGTTTCAGTAGAAGGAAGCACGTTAGCTACTTGTGATTTGGCAGTAGAGATTCTAGGTGCATGAGTACTAAGTGTTACGGGGCTAATCTCTTAATGATTGTTGGCGGAAGTTGTTCATACTTTCCTAACATTTCTCTTAACTTGATGATAGTGTGAATCAGATCTTGATTTTCGGACCGAACATTTCCAGCAAAATGCATAACTTCTTTAGTGTGTGCAAGATAATGATCAAGTTCATTTGATGCTTCATCACGAGTCTTTTAAGTAAATCAAATATGACACCATATTCCTTTTTAACTTTTACAAGTTCTTGTTCATATTTTGAGATTTGACACTTGAAAGACACGTTTTGATCATCCAGTTGCTCAATTTTAGAATAAGAAGGTTTTGCACGCAATCGTTGATTTTGTTTGAAAAGCAATTTGTTGATCGTGAATATCTTTTTGACACCAATTAAGACGACGTATTGCATTTGAAAGTTCGTTTGACAATCGTTTGTTTTCAACAGTTAAGGACTCGATCTGAAGCACATTATCCGTGTTCTCAACATTTACCACAGAAGCAACAGTATCAGCAGAGATATTATCAAATGCATATGAAAACGAATTCAATAACACAACATTTTGAACATCCGCACAGATAACATCTTCCAAGAGTCGATCAACATCTTTTCTTAACATTTTCTTTTTACGTTTAGTATTAGAAATAGATGTTTCTCTTTTCTCGAAAACGTTTTTCATGACCCCAAGTTCCTTATGAAAATCCTTTTCCCCGGCAATTGCACAACTTTTCAAGTTTTTAACATTAGGTAAAAGATTTTTCTGAAAAATGTCTCTTTGTTCTCGCGCCAGAGGCGATTGAAAATGTTCAACTTTGATTTCAGATCGATATTCTATCTCATGTTGTAAAATTTTGAGGTCAGCCATGAAAATGTCAAAATATCGAAGAATTTTTCGATTTTCAGGTTGTGAGTTTACTTCACTAATGGAAGGTAAAGGACCATAAGTTTGTGCAAAGTCTGTTTGGGATTAACAATAGAAGACTCAGGTGTTTTGATGATAACTCTTGGTGTGTTAGAAGAATCCGTTGGTGTGACGAAAGTGACCGGGTTTGAATAATTAAAAGGTTTGTTGTAAACAACAGTTTTTAATTTTGATCGACTCTCGTCTTGCATCTAATTCCTCTTGACGATGATATTCAACAACATTCATAACAGAATTATCAATTTTATATTCTGCATTGGAAACTTCAGGATTTGGTTTGAATGTTTTGGTTGAAAGCTTAGGTTTGTAATCAGCAAGATTCGGTCCATATCCATTTGGATTTGGTTTTAAAGTAAACTTTTCAATGGCTGTGACCGACTCGCCATGTTTGTAAACAACAGTTTTAAACTCTTTAAGTTTGTTTTGCAAGCCGATGATTTCTTCAAGATGATCATCTATTCGTTTCGTTGAATGCTTTTTGTATGCAGAGAACTGTTTTTGACAAGTTAACAACTCAGCCTTAGCTTTTTGATTTTCCAAGGTGAGAGCGTTAATTTGCTTTTTATGTTCATGTTTCAGTTGTTCTATTTCAGACAACAAAGCATTCTTCGAAGCGGATAGATCACGCATCTGTTCTAAATATTTTTCGTTTTGATAAGATTTGGCAAAGGCTGCTTCAAAACCGTTTTCACGTTTTCTTGAGTTTTGAAAAAGTTGAGTTGCTTTTGTAAACATTCAAAATCCTTTGTTAACAGTGCATTTTTACTTTTCAAGTCCTGATTTAATGTAACACATGCAGCAATTGGGATTGTTGGTCTTGAAGTAACAGAACAAGATCTGGATGGGGCAAAGGTTCATCTTGTTCAACGTGAGTCACAACATGATCATTATTTAGATCCTCAAGTATGACCACGGAGTCAATTTGATTATCAAGGGAAACCGGTTGGTCATCTTGATCGTCAAATATAACTACGGGGTCTAGTTGAAAATTGTCGGAATGAGATGTGGATGACTCATTTTGAACATTCTGAGCCTTGACGGATTGCACGATGTTGGCGGAGATATGAGATCAGAGAGATAAATATGGTTTGTTCGGATTTACCTGAGACAAGCCATCGATGTCATACATGGGCCTGTGTCACTCATGTGTAACGCCGCATATTAGCCATCAACATACAGTTGCATTGGCCGCAAGTCCTCCATATCATCATCGAGTCGGCATTTGCCATAAAGCTCTGTTCTTTGTCCGTGAGAGTTCCACCAGCTTCATCCTTAAGAGCCAAAAGAAGAGCCTCTTTGAAATAAGCACGGCCCTTAGTCCTTGGCTTTGGGCATGCATTAGCCAGTGTGTCCTTCTCATTGCGGTTGTAGCATCGAAGACCATTCAACCCATGCTGAGCATTTCCCTGTTCCACCACTTGAGCTCTGTTGTTATTCCTACCACAGCATTAAACCCTTGACCACCGCCCATCTGACGACCATAATCACAATTCTGAACTTCAACTCGTCCATTGTTCACACAGCTGAGTCCGTGTGTTAGATGAGGAACGAATACGATTGTTGGATTTGTTGGTATAACGGCTAAAGGCATTAGCAATCATAGCAAATCCTTGTTGCAATGCTTCGAACGGATCGGATTTCTCAGTCGCTTCAACTCGACATATGCTTGAGCATTGTTGTTGTATGGAACCAATTGATTTTGTTGAGTTTGTTGTTGTGAAGGTGTGTTTGAAGCATTTGGTTGAGTTGCTGGTTGAGGAGAAGTGTAAGGGAAATAGTTAGAGTATGGTGGTTGTGACATGTTGAAAAACTTGTGTGGTAAAAATGGATCTTTGTAGTCGAATGAACCTTTGTTGATGAAGTGTCCTTAGGCGTAGAAAAGACAAGAACCAAGTAGCACTTATGCGTAAAACACCAAAAGTTACGCGTAACAATGAGGAGTTGGTCCGCGTAGGTTTTAGCTACGCGTAAGTAGGATAAAAGCACTAAAGTTATGCGTAGACAAAAGTTAGGTGTAGAAAGTTAGAAGTAGGATTACCTTTTATGTAGACCTAAGGTTGCCGTAAAGTGAATCTTATGCGTAGGATTTCTACGCGTAAGCTTATGCTATGCGTAATTTTGGTTTTTGCCAAATGATCTTTTACACTTCACAAGTCGCAAAAGATATCCAAAGTCGACGTATTTGACTTATCCAAGTAAGAAAACACCGGAATATAAACCAGGAAAATGAAGATCAAACCAAGGAAAATCTTAGCGTAATTTTAGGGTTTGATACGCGTAGGATTACTCGTAACTTTGATTTTGCCCAAATGTGTTTCTAAACCAGGTTTTTGTTATGGAATAGCTTCAATAGTACCCAAAGAACACAAAAGTGTGAATTTTGATGTACCAAAACTGCTAAACGGGTTACGCGTAGAACGACACCTACGAACAAAAACAAGCTTAAAAACGTAAATCCACGCGTAAAGTTTGAAATTTTTTGCCAAAAACAAGTATTTTAACACCTCAAAACATTGAAAGTACAAGAATCTTGGATTAAAAAGTGTAAAAAACGAGTTTTTAAGATAACCAAAGATTGCGTTATCTTTACGCGTAAGTCACAAAATCAAAACTTCAACAACAAACGAGTACACCCAACTATTTGGCGATTGATACCACTGTTAGGTCACTAGTTTTACAACACAAGCTTATAAGAAAGGAGATGAGGCGATTGAACAAGTATCACACACACACACGTTAATATGAAAGACCGGTTATGCGTAGAGAGTATGTGTGAAAAGAAAACTTGAACAACCAACCTTCAAATGAAGGTTATTACATGGTTTATATAGGCAAGGAGCTAGGGCAACACTCCCTCTCCTTCCCTATTCCTTATTGGGCTTGGGTCAAGCTTATGGGCCTTCTACATAAGCTTGACCTTAAACAAACATAAAGGCCATAATAAAGCTACCTATTACATATGAAATATAAATACTTGAAATACTGTTTAGGAGTGATTCCAACAATATGTTTAGTTGTAGTCACTAATTTCACAAAAAATGTGTAGAACCCAGGTGCTTTTTGGCACCAGCCATTGTCCACCTCACAAGGAATAGCTCCGGCAACTCTCCTGGCCTAGTGAGGCACCAACTGGAGTGAGCACGAGCCAAGACTTGGACCCCTGAGCTCTTATTCCACAAAGTCTTTCCAATGTGCCGATAGGTTTTGCGAATGTGGGTACCTATATGAAGTGTTAAGGATGAGACTTGAACTTGGGTCAATTTTCTCAAGCACAAGTGCTCCAACCATTGGACTAATACTCCATTGGTAGTTGTAGTCACTAATATATGATGGTTTGTGGAGTTTTAAACTAATTTGGAATAAAACTGTTCTTGTAACATTGTATTGAAAAGTTTGGAAGCAGGTAAGTTGCAAGGAAACAAGTATACGAAGATAAAATTGTTGTAACTTTTAGCCAACTATATTTGTTGATTACGCATATTACTTTCTACTTATACTTGGGACCGGTTAGTTTTACTTATATTTGTATACTGATTAGGGTATTTTAGCTTCCCAACATGATTTCAAGTAATAGAGTAACACAATATACAATTTAGACATTATACGTCATAGGTTTTCAAAAAACGGTCTCTTTTCTCTTGAGGTTACCCAAAAGTATGTGTATCACTATTACACAACTGGGCAAATGCTACAGAAATTTGTAGCGGAAAATTTCCGTTGCAAATATACAACGGGTTTGCAACATATTTTCAACGGATTAGCTAAAATACTAAAGTAATTTCTTTTATAGTTATTTTTAAATATTCCGTTACAAATCGTCAAATTTATTTGAAATTTGTAACGGACTTGCAACAGAATATTAAACAAAATATATAAAAGAAACTATTATGAGCTTCCATTGCAAAATCGCTGCAAAATTTTAAATAGTTGTTATGGATTTGCATTGGAATAATTATAATAACTTAATTTCAATTTATATTTTTTAATCTGTTGCAATTTCATTGCAAAATTGTCAAGATTTGTAGGAAAATATTCAAAGTAAATATAAAAGAAAATATAATTTGTTTTGGTCTTTTTAATCATCTACAATAGGTACTTATGAATTCAAATGAGTTGTAATTTGTTCTAGTGGTTTTTTTTAGGATGAAGTGCTAGAAAAATCGTTAAAGGACTTGGAGCAATCGAAAGAGAAAGACAAGGAGCTTTTCGAGAAAGCTATAGAACAACAAAAGAAGCTTAATGAAGAAAATTTTGAGGCATTTAAAGAAAATAAAGAAAGAAACAAATGACAAGCTCACCGAGTCGTTGACACAATTGAGGGAGCAACCTCCTATTCCTCATTACGCTTAAAAATTTGTTGATTAAGGTACACTTTGTATTTCACATTTTCTTTTGAAGTTGTATTGCGGATTATACATATTTTGTTAAGAATGGTGCATTAGGTAGGATTTGGTTTTACACTTTGTGTATAATACACTTTTGGTTTATAAGTGGTACATTTGGTAAAATTTGATACACTATGTAATATGATATTTGAATGTTCGTATAATTATTAATTTGGGATTCAATTGTGCGTTTGGAATTATTTAGTTTTAGATATTTGTATATTACGGAAAAAATAGCTAAATGCTGTTTTTTTCTTCTAAAAATGCAGTTTTTTTGTAACAACATTGTAACGGTGACACTCTGTTGAAAACTCATCGCATATTTATTGCAAGTTTATACCACTGCAATTCTTAGCAAATTTATTCCATTGCAAACTTGTACCAAGTTTTATACGTTCCAATTTTCTTGCAACATCCACCGTAACAAAATCGTAGGAAAACTGTTGGAATATGATCCTTTGCAAAAACGATTGCTAATTTAGAATGGATTTTTCTGTAAGTGACGTAACGATCAATGTCCATTCGATAATAACATGGTAAAATATATATTGTTACATGGATAATTCTAGAAATGGGCTTGAGCCCAATACATATACATAATGAATAATACATGCTAACACTCCCCCGCAGTTGGAGCGGGAGGATACTAGACAGTCAAACTGGTTTGAAACTCCTCAAACATTGCCGAAGGCATTCCTTTAGCGAAAATGTCCGCATACTGATAACGTGACGGAACATGAAGCACCCGAACCTGGCCAACAACAACCAAATCACGAACAAAATGTATATCAATCTCAATGTGATTTGTAGGCTGATGTTGAACCAGATTGCAAGATAAATAAAAACACTAACATTAACACAATAGACAAGAATAGCGGAAGACAAAGGTGTATCAGAATCACAAAGAAGATTCCTCAACCAACAAGTCTCAACAACAACATTGGCAACAACAGGATACTTTGTCTCTGCACTAGAACGAAAAAGCGCCGGTTGACGCTTAGAGGACTAAGAGAGTAGGTTGTTGCCAAGAAAGACACAATATCATGAAGTCGATCTCCTAGTAGTAGGACAACCAGCCCAATTCGCATCCGAATAAGCAACCAATGATGTAGTAGAAGATGCAAACAACTGTAAACCATAGTCCAAGGTTCCCCGAATATACCTTAAAAATGTTTTAAGAGCCGAGAAATGAGGCTCTCGAGGATCATGAATATAAAGACAAATCTGATGAACAACGTAAGAAATATCCCGGCGAGTGAAGGTTAGATACTGAAGAGAACCCGCAAGACTCCGATATAAAGTCGAATCAGATACTAGATCACTATCATCTCCCAGTTTTGACTCAGTATCAATAAGAGTCCGACTGTGATTACAAGAAGCCATATGTGCTCTCTCAAGAATCTCAACGACATATTTGTGTTGAGATAAAAACATTCTTGTAGAATCACGTCTAACAGAAATACTCGGAAAATAATTAAGAGAACCGAGATCCGTCATGGAAAATTCCTAATGTAAGGAATGAATGATCTGGTGCAACAAAGTCTCAGAAGAAGCAGTGGGTACAATATCATCAACATATAATAACAAATAAGAAGTATCTGTCCCTTGTCTGTACATAAATAAAGATGAGTCACAACGACTATGATGAAATCCAATCCAAGTAATATAAGATGCAAATTTCTGAAACCAAGCTCTAGGAGCTTCCATGAGCCCACAAAGAGACCGATGTAATAAACACTCATAATCATGATGTACAGAATCTCAAAACCCAGAGGTTGATGCATATAAACTGTCTCAGATAAATCACAATGCAAGAACGCATTCTTGACATCAAGCTGATGAATCAGCCAATGTTGAGAAGTAGCTAAGCTAAGAACAGTCCAAATAGTATCTGATTTAACAACTAGACTAAAGTTTCATCAACATCAATCCATTCTAATTGAGTACTACCATTCGCCATAAAAAGAGCCTTATAGCGACTAAGAGTGCCATCAGCCAAATAATCATGGCGAAAGAGCTACATAAAGCGAACAATGTTAGTGTCCATGGGTCGAGGCACTAGGGTCAAATTTCTGTTATTAATTAGTGCATTGTATTCATCACGCATAGCATTTTGCCAATTTGGATCATTAAATGCATCAAGATATGATTTAGGTAAGGGTGAAACCGAAGACACATGGAAACTGAGATGCTGAGTAGGACGATTAGTCCCGACATGATAACGTGTGACCATGGGATGAACCGAGGCAGGGTTCGGGTTGTGAGGAGGGTCCGGAATAAATTGTGGATTTTAGGTCGCAATAGTGTGGTGTTGGGACGCAGATGGAGGTGAGTTTGGTGGTTGATGTTGGGCTGCATCATGTTGGGCCGTAATGGGTGGTGTAGGTGAAGGGTTGGGACTGTTAAGTTCCATAAGATTAGGTGTGGGAGTTTGAGGTGGTGTTGTTAGCTCGGGTGTTCATTGAAGCACAACATGTTCCATAACATGAGTGGTTGCGATGATTAGAGGAATGATATCGGGTGAGTCATCCAAAAGGTTGTAGGTAGGTACCGAAGTTGGATGAGAAGAGCCATAGGGAAAGACGGTTTCATCAAAGGTGACATGGCGAGAAAGGATGATTTTTATTTATTTTTAGTTCGAGACAACGATACCCACAGTTATTGGAAGCGTGTGTAACAATTCACATTTTTAGGATTTCTATCCATTTTCGAATTTTTACTATTCATCACAAAAATTTTTATTTCACATTCTCGTAAGTTAATTTATTTTAGTGATAACCTGAGAGTTTGACAATCATTAGATCATCTTTGAAAAAGTTATTAAGAAAACATCATCTTAAAGTTTCGTTTTGGTCGGAGCACCATTTAAACATCCCGCGCATAACGAAAACCAACTCTGAAAATTTTTCTCACATCAGATTAATTTTTAGATCACTCATAATCAATTAGAGAATTTTTAAGATTTCATTTAAATGTTACCAAACAAACCCTGAGCCGTATGAGACTAAACTTACGTTTTAAACAATTCTACTTAAACCCAAACTTAACCATTCCTGCACTGTATTTCCTAAGATATTTAGACACTTTTACATTTTTTGGAAAAGTCAAACATATTTCCCTCCTCCTTTGACCATAAAGAAATTAACCTTGTACGTTCTACATTTTTGCTTAAATCGTGTAACTTTTAGACTTCACGTATAACTGTTAAGTTATCCCACGTATAACGAAAACCACCTTTTGACATCTCATATCACTTATAGAATAATTTTAGTCTACTTTAAATAAATTCACGGTCATTTCCCTGAAATCTCGTTCTTTTATGATAAATTGCATTTTTCATGTATTTAGCATACGTTTCCAGTTTTAACAGCATTTACGCGACCCATTAAACTTATCACTCATTTTTATAAGATAATAGAGAGTATATTGATAAGTTTAATTATTCTTATAAGTTTCATATTTTTACGACACCCGGATTTACGTTTCATGAATTAAATACTTATCATTAGCCATTTCCGGGACCAAAACTCACTCCGTAAAGACAAGATAAAATTTTAAAACTCTTAACCTCCTCATTTTACCATAGGTGGAATTTTCAATGAGTCACCATGACACATGTCATGGTGACATAACACCTTGCTTAAGATATAAACATGTGTAAACTTAACTATAGTTAGTTTTTAACCTGATATATAGTTAACTCCAAATCCTAGCCTATAAATACTAACTTAAACACATAGAAAAAAATGCACCACACCGCTTCTATCTAAAAATTCCTAAAACCAAAAGGCATTCTTAGCTATTTTACTTAATCTTCTTAGGAAAAGTTCATATGTTCTTGAGAAAAGCTAGCATTTGATCTTAATATCTTCAATTTTTCAAGAAAGAGTCGTTATAATCTTAAAATAACTTCAAGTCTCCAAAAAGACTTTGTAATAATCTTCAAATATCTTTGGGTGTTCCAGAAGGCGTTGTTATAATCTTTAAATAGCATCGGGTTTTTGAAGATTACAAATTCTACGTCGAAGCTCCGCTTATATTTCCTTTTTCCATAATACTCAAGCATTCTATATTAAGGTAAGTATTTATAAGACTCAAACTTATTTAAATACTTATAAACTTGGTTAGTTTATTTATTGTATTTATAAACTCTTAGTATATCATATAATCAAGTAATCAAAAATACATGTTTTACGTATTAAGCACTACAACACTAGGGAACTTCATGTGAGGGGTTCATTTGGGTAAACGGATTGACGAGTTGTTGGATTTACGAATAAAAGTGTCCTAGCTCCTCGAACGTTTACTGCATGACCTCTGAATTATGATGGCCCGAACGGTAGTACGAGATATACAAACTAAAACCATTTCTATAAACAAACATACAAATACTACATCATGATCAATATAAGGACGTATATAGGCATGTTTATACTTTCACATCGTTATTCTGAACCTAAGAGTTGACATCATATTCTAGGTTATACGTAGAGACTTCCAGGCTTATCCATCGATTCCGTTATACGTTGTGATATCATTTAATAAGGTGAGTCATAGCCCCTACTCTTTTAATACTTGTTTTAACTCTTTGGGGGAGATACATGCTCAATTAGTTGCTTTTACTTGTATAAATACTCAAAACATTATACTTTATTGCATTATAAATGATTGCATTATAAATGATTGCAATATACTTGATTGTATTATACTTGATTATGTTATACTTGATTTGGTTATACATGCTTGGAAATACTTTACTCGCTTAATTTAAATACATGAATTGTATTTACATACATACAAAATACTCTATACTGTCGGAGAGGTATTGATAGTACTATATTCCCCCGCCCATGTGTACCAGATTCATGACCTTGGGAGTAATATAGTACTATTTGGGAAGATGCCCCCGCCCTTGTGTACCAGATTCATGACCTTGGGTGAATATATTCTGGTGTATTATGCAAACTATATTTTGGCAGTGGGTTGTGAACACACAAGTTGCAAGTTTTGTATGGGCGGAACTTGGAACTGAGTGGATTTACAATGCCTTTGCTATGTAAACATTCTTTAATGGCTTTTATATGTTAAACAAACTCTATGAACTCAACAACCATTGTGTTGACACTTTTTAGCATGTTTATCTCAGGTCAATAAGGCGATAGCTGTTACATGGAACTTAGAGTCGCACGACATGTTTTGATGACATTATACATTCGTATTTACCATTTGAAACATTTTGTAAACACTTATGTATCTCACTTTGGAACCTCATTGTTTGTAACTCTGATTTCATTAATCGAATGGTAACTTTTCAAAACGTCTCATTTAGAGGTCGTTTTCTATAACTTGTACTTTGTATTATGAAGTAGCACCCCAATGACACAATCTTCCGCTGCGGCCATTTTTGGGGGTGTTACAGATTGGTATAAGAGACTTGGTTAAAGAGAACTAGGTTGCATTTAAGAGCCTAGACTATAACTGCTTTATACGTTAAGACTCTCCACTATAAATTGCCTTACACACACTTCGTGTGCATATGCTTCTTGTTAGTTGTTTGTTTAGATCCACGTTGTTGGATGATATGACTTTAGTAATAATAAGGAAACCCCAGAATTTAATCGAGCCATTAAAATATGGAGCTCAGTAATAACTAATTATTTAACTTGATCTTGTGACAGTTCTTGTTTGATGAGACATAAGATTTAAGTTAAATAATATTATTACCTAGCTTTAGGGATTTGATGACTTGGTTATCTTATTATCTGTCTCAGAAAGCAAGTTTTGTGTCGGGAAAACTTAAGTAGGATGATTTATAATCTCCTTATTTGAATGGATTGGGACGCCTCTTTATTCAAATAAAGAAGTTATAAACCACCGAACAATAGGTTTATAACCCATTAATTACATAAATTTGGACGCTTCTTTATGTAAGTAATGAATTATAAATAACTGAGCTTATTTGCATCTGATACGATTCCCTAACCACATTATGGGTGTATTGCAACGTAACCCATACACTATTCCTTTTGAATAAGAGAGAACCCCACTGTTTTAGAGACCACACTTTTCTTAGACACACTATAAGTAATTAACATCAACAGAACTTCGGGACGAAGTTCCCTTAAGGGGTAGAGACTGTAGCAATTTTCATTTTTAGGATTTCTATCCATTTTCGAATTTTTACTATTCACTTTTTACTATTCATTTTTACTATTCATCACCAAAATTTTTATTTCACATTCTCGTCAGTTAATTTATTTTAGTGATAACCTGAGAGTTTAACAATCGTTACATCATCTTTGCAAAAGTTATTAAGAAAACATCATCTTAAAGTTTCGTTTTGGTCAGAGCACCATTTAAACATTCCGCGCATAATGAAAACCAACTCTGACAATTTTTTCACATCAGATTAATTTTTAGATCACTCATAATCAATTATAGAATTTTTAAGATTTCATTTAAATGTTACCAAATAAACCCTGAGCCGTACGAGACTAAACTTACGTTTTAAACAATTGTACTTAGACCCAGACTTAACCATTCCTGCACTGTATTTCCTAAAATATTTAGACACTTTTACATTTTTTGGAAAAGTCAAACATATTTCCCTCCTCCTTTGACCATAAAGAAGTTAACCTTGTACGTTCTACATTTTTTTTTAAATCGTGTAACTTTTAGACTTCACGTATAACTGTTAAGTTATCCCACGTATAACGAAAACTACATTTTGACATCTCATATAACTTATAGACTAATTTTAGTCTACTTTAAATAAATTCACGGTCATTTCCCTGAAATCTCGTTCTTTTCTGATAAATTGCAATTTTCACTTATTTAGCCTATGTTTCCAGTTTTAACAGCATTTACGCGACCCATTAAACTTATCACTCATTTTTATAAGATAATAATGATTATATTGATGAGTTTAATCATTTATATAAGTTTCATATTTTTACGACACCCGGTTTTGCGTTTCAAGAATTAAATACTTACCGTTAGAGATTTCCGGGACCAAAACTCACTCCGTAAAGGCAAGATAAAATTTCAAAACTCTTAACCTCTTACCATAGGCGGAATTTTCAATGAGTAACCATGACATATGTCATGGTGACATAACATCTTGCTTAGGATATAAACATGTGTAAACTTAACTATAGTGAGTTTTTAACCCGATATGTAGTTAATTCCAAATCCTAGCCTATAAATACTAACTTAAACACATAGAAAAAAATGCACCACACCTCTTCTATCTACAAATTCCTAAAACCTAAAGGCATTCTTAGCTAGTTTACTTAATCGTTTTAGGAAAAGTTCATATGTTCTGGAGAAAAGCTAGCATTTGATCTTAATATCTTCATTTTTTCAAGAAAGAGTCGTTATAATCTTCAAACAACTTCATGTCTCCAAAACGACTTTGTAATAATCTTCAAATAGCTTTGGGTGTTCCAGAAGGCGTTGTTATAATCTTTAAATAGCCTCGGGTTTTTGAAGATTACAAATTCTACGTCGAAGCTCCGCTTATATTTCCTTTTTCCATAATACTCAAGCATTCTATATTAAGGTAAGTATTTATAAGACTCAAACTTATTTAAATACTTATAAACTTGGTTTGTTTATTTATTGTATTTATAAACTCTTAATATATCATATAATCAAGTAATCAAAAATACATGTTTTACGTATTAAGCACTACAACACTAGGGAATTTCATGTGAGGGGTTCATTTGGGTAAACGGATCAACGAGTTGCTGGATTTACGAATTAAAGTGTCCTAGCTCCTCGAACGTTTACTACATGACCTCTGAATTATGATGGCATGAACGGTAGTACGAGATATACAAACTAAAACCATTTCTGTAAACAAACATACAAATACTACATCATGATCAATATAAGGACGTATATAGGCATGTTTATACTTTCACATCGTTATTCCGAACCTAAGAGTTGACATCATATTCTAGGTTATACGTAGAGACTTCCAGGCTTATCCATCGATTTCGTTATACGTTGTGATATCATTTATTAAGGTGAGTCATAGCCCCTACTCTTTTACTACGTGTTTTAACTCTTTGGTGGAGATACATGCTCAACTAGTTGCTTTTACTTGTATAAATACTCAAAACATTATACTTGATTGCATTATAAATGATTGCATTATACTTGATTATGTTATACTTGATTTCGTTATACATGCTTGGAAATGCTTTACTCACTTAATTTAAATACATGAATTGTATTTACATACATACAAAATACTCTATACTGTTGGAAAGGTATTGATAGTACTATATGCCCCCGCCCATGTGTACCAGATTCATGACCTTGGGAGTAATATAGTACTATTTGGGAAGATGCCCCCGCCCTTGTGTACCAGATTCATGACCTTAGGTGAATATATTTTGGTGTATTGTGCAAACTATATTTTGGCAGTGGGTTGTGAACACACAGGTTGCAAGTTTTGTATGGGTGGAACTTGGAACTGAGTGGATTTACAATGCCTTTGCTGTGTTAACATTCTTTAACGGCTTTTATATGTTAAACAAACTCTATGAACTCACCAACCATTATGTTGACACTTTTTAGCATGTTTATCTCAGGTCAATAAGGCGATAGCTGTTACATGGAACTTAGAGTCGCACGACATGTTTTGAAGACATTATACATTCGTATTTACCATTCGAAACATTTTGTAAACACTTATGTATCTCACTTTGGAATCTCATTGTTTGTAACTCTGATTTCATTAATCGAATGGTAACTTTTCAAAACGTCTCATTTAGAGGTCGTTTTCTATAACTTGTACTTTGTATTATGAAGTAGCACCCCAATGACACAATCTTCCGCTGCGGCCATTTTTGGGGGTGTTACAGCGTGTCCCAAAAATATTGAGAATGTGGTTCGAGGTTCAAGTTTGTGATTAGGATATAGGTGAGGATAACATAAACATCCAAATGTACATAAAAGGCTATAGTCCTGATTTTTTCCAAATAAGCTGGTATAAGGTACGTTGTTGGCAATAGCGGTGGAAGGCAAAATTTTGAGTAAGTGAACAACCATATTGAGAGCTTTAAGCCAAAAAATTGGTGGAAGATTGGCTTGTAAAAACAAAGTCTGAATAAGATTATTGATGGTACAAACCATTTTTTCAGACTTACCATTTTGTTGGGATGTTTTTGGACATGAAAAACGAAACTGAATGCCATTTTCAGCAACAAGTTTATGTAGGTTGCGATTGTCGAATTCACCACCATGATCACACTGAAATGATCTGATTTCACACTTAAACTGAGTATGAACATAGTTACGAAACAATACAAATTTAGACAAAATATCAGATTTGTTAATTAACGGATAAACCCAAACAAAATGCGAATAATGATCCAAGAACAATAGATAGTATTTAAAACCCGAAATACTCAGAATTGGGGAAGTCCATACATGCGAATAAGGGTGAGCATATGACCCGAACGGACCGGACCGACCGAAGGACCGACCGGACCGACACGGACCGAGACCGGACCGACCACATTCGGTCCGGTCCGCGGTCCCGGCTTTTGGGCTAATTGGTCCTCGGTCCGGTCCGGTCCGGACCAAAACCGACGAATTTGGCCTTGTTGGACTGGACCGACCGAAGGACCGACCGGACCGGTCCAGACCGAGACCGAACCGACCACATTCGGTCCGGTCTCGGTCTAGGGTTTATGCCGGAATCGGTTTTCGGTCCGGTCCGGTCTTGGCCGGTCCGGTCCGGTTTTTGGACCATGCACACCCTTACATGCGAGTGAATAATGTCAAAACAAGCATTAACGACTGAAGCGCGTACGAAGCGCGTTCGGGATCAAAGGAACTTCCTTTTCTTCGAGCAAGTTTTTAACCACCTAGGCAGTGAACCTAATCATTGTAGTGTAGTATTGGGTAAGTCTCAGGGATTGATATCATTCTCTAGGGGAATAGGAATGCTAGCAAGAAATGTATTGCGAGAAGGTGGGGGTTGAGGATGATTCTTTTTTCTTTTTTTTTTATTAGTTTTTTAGAAAGTTAAGGTAAATATCTCGGGGAAATTGGTTTGGGGGTGGTATTTCTACCGATTACTTCTACTTATCTAATTATCTAATACTACGGGTAGCTATATCTATTTGATGTGTGCTCGTATGATGATTAAAAATATGTTCACTTAGATACTATTACTCCCTGGTTATCTTTTATTGGTTGGTTGAATTGTCACACCTTATCTTAACGCGTTGTATTCCTAAGGTCGTAGGGTGTGCATATGCCCTAACTCTTTGAGGTTACCTTTGGGTTTAGCCTACGAAATCTGCGAGTCCTTAAACTATTTCATTCATAAGCCTCACTTTCACAAAGAATACTCATGCATTAAACACAACGAATGATGCCTAGTTGCACTCCTAAGCCAATTATAATTAAGATAAGAAACAACCTAACAATAATCAATAACTAGGTTTCATAGATCTAAGCAAACACACAAGAAATTTAGCTAGACATGGTAAACAAGCAAGCATACACATAATCAATTGAAGATATAATGATAATTTGGATTAAAATACTTATCTCGATGTGTAAAATAGGGTTTGGGACCCTAAGATACTGTCCAAATCGGACTACAAACGTTTTAGGTTTTTTTCTCCAAAAGTCTACCTCCTAAATGCAGAAAAATCGAATTCTATATATAGATTTACACTTGCGACGACGTCACCTTTTAGATGGGACGCCGTCAACTCGCTATCATTAGGGTTTCGTCTTGGCCAAGTCATTGATGGACGACGTCACCTTAGTGTTGTGACGTCGTCAGTCTTCAGTTGGGACGTCGTCTTCCGTCTGAGATGAAAAGTATGAGTGACGCCCTTCTTCTTCAAAGCCTGACGCCGTCAGGTTATACAAACAAAATTTTCACTGAGCCGTCTGGTGCATGTTTTGATCAAGTCTCTATATAGGGACAACGTCGCCCTTTAATTGGGACGCCGTCAGGTTCTGTTTGAATAGCTTGAGTGACTTCGATCTTGACTTTGCCATTTTCTTCATGTATTAACTCCTTTTCGTCCAAATGTGCTTCATTCCAGCATTTTGCTTCCAAGAGACCTAAAAGTAAAAAGGAACGAAATTAAGCAGTAATGGATATAAATGTGGTTGATTAAGGGCTTAAATGACCCCCTAAAAGCGTACGTTTTAAATCCTTATCAAATATCCCTACACTTGGTATTTGCTTGTTCTCAAGCAAATGTGCTTTTGGTCAATCAATTTATAAGTTAGGGGGCATGAAGCAAAGGTTTAAAATAATTCATAACAAGTAAAAGCACCGCAATAGTCATAACAAGCACGGAAATTATATACTAGCACCTCACAAGGGGGGTTTGGATTCTTTCATCTCTCGGGTTTATATGAAATATAATAAGTGGTAATGGAAGATAAACACTCATTACCTGGCATAGTACATAGATTACCATAAGCTTGAGACTAGATCAAACCTCCACCGCTTTGGCGTAAGCACCTAGGAACAACTATCCAAGAGGTCTTTGCAAGGGTTGTAACGTTAGGCTTACGATAGGGAAACAAAGGGTTTTGTTGGATAGGCGATATTTAGCGGTGGCAAGTAAAAAATCTTATGTTACAAGCATGAAAAACGTGGCGTTGCTATGCCAAGACTCGACTCACTAACTCTAGATAACTTAAAACAAACATACATAAATTTAAAGACATAAACAAAAAGATAGATGTAGGATGGTAACCCGTATGTTTTTCTTCATTTTTTTTGTGCATACTTTTTTTACTCTACCATCCTCTACGATAACATCAAAATATAAGGGATTTATAGGAGCATCCCTACACTTGAGTTTTTATTTCTCTAACACTAATTGACCCGAACTGAAAAGATCAAAACACTTGGAGTATTTAATTACGTAGACAAAAGGAATTTGAATTTAACGTTCTTTCCCGTTACTCCATAAAATATTACTTTTACCCATGCGTCCCAATCATCCCAAAACTGTGTACGAAAGATATGACTCGACTTAGCAACCATGCAAGTAACTAGATATTTGAACTAAGGGTTTAGTAATGATAACAATAATGCACTAAAGGTGAGTGCATACAAGGTAGGTTAAGGTGATTTGGGTGTATATTTGGGGGTGGATTGTAAACAATGCTCTTCATTGATATTTCGAAAAACCGAAACATCACGAGAACCGCGAAAAGGATAGGCTCTGAGGGGTTAACTAGGGGTATCATGTACTAAAGATAAGTACATCGCAAGGGTGTGGGGTAATTACTCAACCGATGTGGAAGAAGTAATTATAATACAGGTTTCAAACAAGGGTTATCCTAATGCCTCTTATCACTTAGTTATTCCTAACTACACAAGTGTAGTCTCACTAGCGATCTCGGAATGCATCACAAAAAAAGTTCTAGAATCTATTATACTACCGGTACACTCTCTAATCATTAAAGGTGCAGGCTTTTATTCCTAAAGATCTAGGGGCGAACCTCACATTTTTGCGGTGGAATTTGAGTGGTAAACGGTTTTTGTGCTAGTCATATAACTCCTATCCATGAGACGCTTTATTAAGACTAAAGTTTTAGCTCGTACATGTCATAAAAAAATTTAAATTTGGTGCTAAAATTGCCCTAACAAATATTTCTCATAGTTTATTACACAATTTACCAAGGACAAGACAAATAATCAAGGATAAGAATAGTTTCTAAGTTCCTGTTTTATTCTCCCTCCCTACACTTAAACTGAACATTGTCCCCAATGTTCCCCGAAAGTATCAAAGTTATGATAAAGGAAGGTAAGTAAGGAAAAGAAACTAGTACTCCCCTGATTAGCTCGGTAGGATCCGTGTGAGGTTGCGGTTAAATTCTTTTACAAGAAGAATATATAAGTATTAGGCTCCATCCAATGTTGTGTTTCTTCTTCTTGCCAAATATAACCTGAACACTTTTAAGAAAACAAACGAAACATTCGCGTAAAATCGGCAGTAAAACTATATTTGTTTGCAGTTTTTCTGGAAAATTAAAACCTGAGAATTTTCAAAAATTTATAAGTAGCACAGAAAACGAAAAATTGTATAAGTTGTTTCTGCTTGACCTGACGTCGTCAGGCTTTAATCCTGACGCCGTCAGGTTGTCATGACAAAAACTGGTCTGCTGCGTTTTTCTGGAAAAATGACATCTTTAGAACCTGGAAAAATTCCTCCAAAACATCCATTATGACTCGATGCAATCATTTGACTTTAACAAACACACATATATATCAATTTCACTAATTGTAATTCTCATGTTCACGTTCTTCAAAAACGTATGTAATCTTCCCTACACCAATCTTTTTGTAAAATACCTTTATATGTAATTAAGACGAGATTAAAGACAAAATAAAGCATTTTCACAAAATCAAACATGAGAATAAACAACAATGAAAAAGATATATGACACAAAAACAAGCAAACAATTAAGCTTGGGTTGCCTCCCACGAAGAGATTTTCTTTATTTATGAGTCTTGTAGCTAGACTCGAAGTCGTGCTCCTACGTGGTCTCGTGCACGCTTACGTGCCCATATATAAGCTATTCTAATGTTCTCTCATTTTTCTTGTACTCATCTCCTAATTCTAGGCATTTTTTATAGTACCTTTCATTTTTTCATAAGTATGCCTAAGTCGAAGTTGTTTGTCTCTTTCACTAAGTATCGGAATGGGAGCCATCCGATTACATGCCTTTATATCTTTGTGTTTAAACCTAGGGTGTGTGTGGGGCATTTGATAGACAAAATCCTCAACTTTACTAGAGAATGTGACCAAACCATCAATCATTCGTTCATTCAACTTAGTCATTCTCTTAAAGGATGTTCCAAATATCACTTGAGTGAGGCTTCCATAAATGAATTCTCCTAAATCTTCTAAGACCATGAATTCAACCAAATAGGCAAAACTTCCAACAAACACATGCAAGTGAGTGACCGCATCAACAACATTGTCCCCTTGATAGGCTAATTCATTCACCTTAATTTTATTATATAGATTCCTTGAGATTAAGTTTAAAGGTAAGAATGAATGCAAGTAAGCATCAAAACTTTCAAATCCTATTTTACAAGGGAATTGCATGTTGAAGGGGCCATCAACCTCAATTCTACACCTAGGGTCAAAACATTGGGAGGGGTCTTCTTCCATTTCAAAACTAACTTCATCGATGACCTCCCGTTATCAAGTGCCTCTCCGTAATTAAATTCTTCATCGGAATCCGAATCGTAGAAAGGACTATGTTGTTTCCAATTTATTTCATTATACCCTATGTGATTTTCAAAGTTGTGAACGGGTGAAAGGTTTTGTGGGATTGCGTTTTCCTTTGCAGGATTGGGAGCGGGTAGTGCAAAGTTTCTCCGGCGAAAGATGCGAATCATGGTGAGTGATGGGATTTACGAACAAAGTTACGAAGAAGGGGGATAGACTACAAGGAAGCTAAAAATTGAGAAAAAATCTTACTTGATAGGAATCAAGCAAGGGAACCTAAAAGAGATAAAAATCTAACTAGCTATTCTATTCCCCGGCAGCGGCGCCAAAAACTTGATGCGCGTACGAAGTGCGTTCGGGGTCAAAGGAACTTCCTTTTCTTCGAGCAAGTTTTTCAACCACCTAGGCAGTGAACCTAATCGTTGTAGTGTAGTATTGGGTAAGCCTCGGGGATTGATATCGTTCTATATGGGAATTGGAATGCTAGCAAGAAATGTATTACGAGAAGGTGGGGGGTTGAGGAGGATGATTTTTTTTAATCTTTTTATAGTTTTTTAGAAAGCTAAGGTAAATATCTCGGGGAAATTGGTTTGGGGGTGGTATTTCTACCGATTACTTCTACTTATCTAATTATCTAATACTATGGGTAGCTATGTCTATTTGATGTGTGCTCGTATGATGATTAAAAATGTGTTCACCTAGATACTATTACTCCCTAGTTATCTTTTATTGGTCGGTTGAATTGTCACACCTTATCTTAACGCGTTGTATTCCTAAGGTCGTAGGGTGTGCATATGCTCTAACTCTTTGAGGTTACCTTTGGGTTTAGCCAACGAAATCTGCAAGTCCTTAAACTATTTCATTCATAAGCCTCACTTTCACAAAGAATACTCACGCATTAAACACAACGAATGATGCCTAGTTGCACTCCTAAGCCAATTACAATTAAGATAAGAAACAACCTAACAATAATCAATAACTAGGTTTCATAGATTTAAGCAAACACACAAGAAATTTAGCTAGACATGGTAAACAAGCAAGCATACACACAATCAATTGAAGAAATAATGATACTTTGGATTAAAATACTTATTTCGATGTGCAAAATAGGGTTTGGGACCCTAAGATACTGTCCAAATCGGACTACAAACGTTTAGGTTTTTTTCTCCAAAAGTCTACCTCCTAAATGCAGAAAAATCGAATTCTATATATAGATTTACACTTGCGTCGGCGTCACCTTTTAGACGGGACTTCGTCAACTCGCCGTCATTAGGGTTTCGTCTTGGCCAAGTCATCGATGGGACGGCGTCACCTTAGAGTTGTGACGCCGTCAGTCTTCAGTTGGGACGTCGTCTTGGTTCTGGATCTGGGCTGTCTGAGATGAAAAGTCTGAGTGACACTCTTCTTCTTCAAAGCATGACGCCGTCAGGTTATACGAACAAAATTTCCAGTGAGCCGTCTGGTGCATGTTTTGATCAAGTCTCTATATAGGGACGGCGTCACCCTTTAATTGGGACGCCGTCAGGTTCTGTTTGAGCAGCTTGAGTGGCTTCGATCTTGACTTTGCCATTTTATTCATGTATTCACTCCTTTTGGTCCAAATGTGCTTCATTCCCGCATTTTGCTTCCAAGAGACCTAAAAAGTGAAAAGGAACGAAATTAAGCAATAACGGATATAAAAGTGGTCGATTCAGGGCTTAAATGACCCCTAAAAGCGTACGTTTTAAATCCTTATCAACGACAATAACAAAACTAACAAATGGAAGCTTCATGTGTTTGCCAAGCTGACAAGCATGACAAAGAACGGGAGGTTTCTCCTTATTACACTAAATAAAATTATTTGAAACAAGACGACGTAACACTTCACTTCCTGGATGTCCAACACGCTAACACCAAGTATGTTAAATGACAAAAAGAGCATGTGGAATTGGATACGAAGCCATGACTGGGTAAAGATCGCCCGTGCTTTCACTTTGGAGAAGCACCCGGATGAGTCATGAAATCCTTAACAGAAAAACCAAACACATCTAATTCAACATTGCAATTATTAGCACGAACAAACTGACAAAAAAAAATTAAAATTTTGACAATATGAAGGGTAATAATTATATTATTTAAGTGAAGGGATCTAAAGGGAGTTGGCAAAATACTATGGCCCGTTGGTATAGAATGACCGTCACCAACAGAAACAGATGGATAAATACATGTATTAAAAACTTCACTAAGACTAGTAATCGAATCATTAATGTGAGAGCTCACACATGTATCCATATTCCATGCACCAGTAACGGGATCTTGAAGTGTCTTGACAATAAAGGCATGAGGTAGAGTGGTCTCCTGTCCCGAGATAGTCGTGGGTCCCATTGACCCGATAGGAGTAGGTGTGGACCCGGATTGGGCCTGTTGGGCCGGGTTCACAATCAAATAACCAATAGGCATTGGTGAACTAACAAACTGAATTGGGCCAGGTTTTTGGGCCTTTACCAGGCTGATATAATAAACTGGGGCAGGGTGTTGGGCTGAGGAATAGTCGAAGCCAGGAGGGGGTCCAATGGTTGTAACTGGGCGAAGGTGGTGGGATGTAGAGGGATAGTATATTGGACCTGGGTTAGCATATGTGTAGAAGGCAACTGGTTAGTAGATGTGACAATCCGTACTTTCAGGTCATTTCTCGTCACAGTTCATGTCTTATTATTTCAACATTTTTAGTAAACTTGGCTTACTTGATTGAAATTCGCGTAACCTTGGAGGTTTAGCGGCGAATTCATGATCATGTCATCACGTACATTTCATATGGACTACGATTAGTCTACATTTCATGGACATCATGTGCATCTCATTAATTCATTCACGACATTTCATTTCACCTTCAACGCGTAATTTTTTATGTTTAATAATTTTTATCGCGTGAGTTTTATTTTAACATTTAATCCGTTACTTTCAAAAATGATTCCGAGGTATTTTTAAACTTACATTTAGTTTATAAAAACTATATTTTTAGTTTTCCTAGTGTTTCGAATTTATTTGGTACCTTAATCGTTAAAATTAAATTATTACGTCGTTTTCCTAAAAATTTTACGATAATTATTTTAGCACTCAATTTTCACAAGGAAAGTATTTTTACAATTTTTATCATCTCAATACATTCTATGTTGAGCTATTAAAAACTTACTTGCACCAAAAATTACCATTTACCTTACAAGTGACTAATACTTACATATTTCTTGCACCTTTTATCAAATAATACACAAAGTATATACTTTATAAAAAAAAAAAATCATATCTTGGAAAACATATCCCCCCAAAAACCGGTTAGGGGGGGGGGTTGATTGCATTAATTGGATTGAAACATTTTTCTACATATCTATACACAATCCAACCTTTCATTCATTTTTCATTCAACCTCAAATTATTGTATGTGCAAGCCAAGAAGATTTTTCTTCTCTCTTCCTTCTTCCTTCTAAAAATTCGGCCAACCTAAGGAGATAGCAAAGAAATCATCAATTTTTCAAGCTCAAAGTTTATATCAATCTAGTTATTACTCTTTATGAGGTTTTGAAATAAAAACCAAGGGTATTTAAGGTTAATCCTTGTTACTTTCACCTCATCATACTCACTAGTAAGCATATTTCTTCCATTTTTATGTTTCCTCTTTCATTTCATATGTTTCTTATCATTTTTGGAGCTTATATGCATGTTATGTTATTTGTACCATTTTCTTATGATTTTTAAGTTATTTATATACTTATGGTCATCCTATAATTACTCCCAAGTTATTCTTTGGTCTTGATGGTGATTAGGAACCCATGACACCCTAAGAAGGTGTATGGTAGGATTAGATTAGTTTTGGAGTTGATTTGAAGGGATTGGAATAGGTTTAGTACGAGAAAAACTATTTTCGACAAGTTATAAAAGTGTTCTGTCCTTATTTTGTTTTTCTGGAAAATCCGACAGTAGGCACGAATTTTTGGCCTAGATATTTAGAAAATATACTTTAAAACGAATCCGTGGCCGCTTGAACGGATAAAAACGGACTTATAACGAAAAAGTTATGGATTTTACAAGTTTGACGACGGAAAATATTATTTTCAGAAATTTCAGCAACATGTTTTTATTTGGTCCGAGTCAAAAATGAGCCTTAAGCTTCTCAAATTATTTCGACTTGTCAAAAATATATTAGTTTACTTTGATACGAAGCTAAGGACGTATAAAACGTAGAAAACGGATTTGAAACGACAAAGATATGCACTTTTTCATAAACTTGCCGAAACTTATTTTCTGCACGACATTAGCAAAAATCACCAACTTTAACCATTAATATCTTTATGATCGAGACCTTTTGGACGAAAACTCCTGAACTGAAACTTTTAGATATCGATACAAACTTTCCAAAACCGTCGAGTTCGTTCTCTAACGATCGACGTACACCATTTTACGACTAGTTTTCCAAAGCCATTTTTGTTAATTTCATAAAAATTCCGACGACATTGTTTTGCGACGAAAAATGGTAATTTCACCAAAAATCATTATAAAACCATTGTAGGATGACATTTTGACGTAAAAACATGTAAAGTCATTTTTGATTGGTCGAGACGTCAAACGAGTATTTTTCGACGACGAGTAATATTTTCAAAAACCCGTAAATGGTATAAATTACATACGTAGTGCATGCATAACATTACATTGAAACTCATATCATATCATATCATTGGTACTAGGTACCGGATAACGCATCACATTATACCTCGGTGTACTCACTCTTGTCATCTCGTCAGTTTACCAAGTGAGTTCTATAGCCCCACTTTTCTTGTTTTAATACTGTTATTAAACTCTTTGGGGGAGATACATGCTCAATTATTTTTCACAAGTACTTTAGATTTTTAAGGTTAAAATCTATCATGATTGCCATTGTTTCTAAATCAAAGGTTATACTATATAAATTGTTCTTGTTTGCGTGCTACGGTACTACGTCGTATAACGTTCTAAATCAGTTGACTACTGATAAATTGAGTTAAGTGCTATGGATTATGTGCTATTGTTCTACGTCGAGTTAAGTGCTATTGATTAAGTGCTATCGTTCTACGTCGAGTTAGGTACTATGGTGAATTCATTTGAAATCATATGTTTGGAACATAAACTATACATATTCTGGCAGTGGATTGTGAACACACAGGTTGCAAGTTTTGTATGGGCGGGACTTGGAACTGAGTGGATTTACAATGCCTTTGCTGCATAAACGATTTCGATACATTGAGTCATGTACTATTTTGTGAATTCATTTGACATCATATGTTTGGAACATAAACTACACACATTCCGGCAGTGGGTTGTGAACACACAGGTTGCAAGTTTTGTATGGGCCGGACTTGGAACTGAGTGGATTTACAATGCCTTTGCTACATAAACGATTTTGAAAGTCTTTACATTCAACGATTTACAATACGTCGCTGATAAACGATTTTGAAAGGCTTTACATTGCAAAACAAACTCTATGAACTCACTCAACCTTTGTGTTGACACTTTTAGCATGTTTTATCTCAGGTATCTAAGGCATTCATTTCACGGCATGCATTTGGACACATCGTGGAGTCGTGGTGACGACGCGTCTCACTTTGGTTTTACGTACTTTAAAACATCGTTTGAATTGTTCAAACTTATTTCCGCACAAGTTGATTTTCATTTGGGACCTACTTTGTAAACTCTGATTATTTTATTAAATCAAACGATGTATTTTCCAAACGACACTTTAGGTCGTTCAATATAACTGTGATTGTGATGCTATGACAGTCAATCCCCAGGAATTCCATTCCGCTGCAAAAAGGTAATTTGGGGGTGTGACAGATTGGCATCAGAGCTTCGGTTATAGAGAACTAGGTTGCATCATTGACCCTAGACTATAACTACATTATCATAGCATCTCATCATTTCATCATAAGTGCATGTTCACTTTGCATGCGATTTATACGTACATTTTTCGAGTTATTCACTTTCATTTCACATCGATTGTCACATGGATGCCTTTAAATACCCATCCCATTATCCTTCCCCATACTCTAACGTGGAGAATTCCTTGTCATTCCCTATCACAATTTTTATATCAGCTGATTCATCACCGATAACGTCGAATGCCGAGATGAACTTTAATTGGGCGAAGTCGCTCTCACTCCTTTGTTTCACTACTAACATGTCGAGTTACACGTTATTCACACATTAAGTCTCTAAACCATCATACATTGAAGCACTTACAACACCTCATAACCCATCTTTTCGGAAACCGTCGATCATTTTGAAATATAACATCAAACTTATCATCACTTATCACATTTCTTTGGAGAGTTTATTATTAACATCGGATTTTGCTACGTCTCACCCTTCCTCTTGTTTTGAAGAAGATATGGCACCGAAGAAAGAAACAGTTGAAATGAACCAAGCAGCAATTCAAAAGTTGGTGAATGATAGCATAGCGGATGCTTTAAGAACTGTAAGGGAAACGGTGGCTGCTGCTGCTGCCGAGGCCTCGACTGCTGCTGTAGCCGCAAGGCTTGCTACTACTACTGGAAATACCGGAGGATCCGGAGTTAAGAAATGTTCGTACAAAGATTTCAAAAGTGGTGAACCCACTAAGTTCCGAGGTACCGAGGGAGCTACAGCTATGGTTAGATGGTTTGAAAAGTTGGAATCGGTATTTTTGCTTTGTAACTGTCCGGATGATAGTAAAGTTAAGTTTGCTACGAGCACTTTACTCGATGGAGCGTTGTCATGGTGGAATTCATACGCTCAACCGATTGGTATGGAAAATGCTTCTAAGCCTACGTGGGAGGAATTTAAGAGCTTGGTGACTAAGAAGTTTTGTCCTCGAACCGAAATCAAAAAGTTGGAGACGGAGTTCTATGAATTGGTCACGATTGGGTACGACATTGACACATACATTCGGAGATTCCAGGAATTAGCCGCGTTATGCCCGTCGATGGTTTCTGATAATGAAAAGTTGCTAGAGGCTTTTATTGGAGGACTTCCCGAGGTCATTCAAGGAGATGTGACATCTTTTGATCCACAAACAATCGAGGAAGCTATTCGAGTTACTCAGAAGTTGATGGCACAAGTGGTGAAGCGAGGTAAGTACACCAACACCAACCGAAACAACAACAACCCCAACAACCGCACCAACTACAACAATGACCAAAACAACAACAACAACGACGATAACCAAATCAACAACAACAAAAGAAAATGGGAAAATGACCAGGAAGGTTATGATAACGACAACCGAAACCATAACACTAACCATCACCAACAACATAATAGAAGACAAGAAGTCGCCAGGGTCTATGTTGCTGCACCAACCAAGGGAAGAGCTTATGCAGGAAACTTACCGCGATGCCACCAATGCACGCTACATCATAATGGTCCATGTGGTATATGCTTTAGCTGTCACAAAGTAGGACACCTTGCTAAGGACTGTAAGGGCAAAGCCGTAGTCACATGCTTCGGATGTGGGGAGCGAGGACACTATCGGAATCAATGTCCTCAAAAACAAGGTCAACAAGTCGAAGGTGCTCATGGGAATGTATATATGTTAGAAGGAACTCGTCAAGGTATCAACGACGCGGAAGACTGAAGGAGTTCGGAAACTAACAGTCTTATTTCTTCTTATGTGCTATGTTGTACTAAGTATATGTTTTCCATCGTACCCGAATCTTTATAACTTAACGAGGTACTACTTTTGCTAAACCACTCGTTGTAAAATATTCTCATCTATCGTACTTCATTTTTATTCCGATTTGTTATTATTTACGAGGATTTTAATTCTTTTTACTTTAACTATCATTTTAACGACACTTCTCCATGTCTTTTCTCCTCGATGTTCATCACAATTTTAACAACAGTTGACCCAACACCAAACAAACATATGAGTCGATTAGTCCAAGCATTGCATAGTTACTCCTAAATTATACATAGCCTGATCACCTATGTCTAATTCAGGAAGAATCATGCAATGAAGGGAGTAGTAGGCTTATATGAGTAAGCAATTCCGTAATCGAGCCAAATTTTCAAAAGATTTTCTTCAAACCACTTGTTTCCAGTTTGATCCGCGTGACAGTTCTTGTTTGATGAGTTGCAAAGATCGAGCTAGAAACAAGTTGTTACCTAAACCGATTTAGCCTAATCGTATGACAGTTCTTGTTTGATGAGTTGTGGGATTAAGCAAAAATCGGTTACCAAAAAGTCTTTTGAGGGTTTTGCTCGGGAATGGGAAAGTTTGCCACATCAAACCCTAAACCCGAGAGATCAACACGATTGAATTCAGGGACTGAATTCCTTTTTGGATGGGCGAATGTGACAATCCGTACTTTCAGGTCATTTCTCGTCACAGTTCATGTCTTATTATTTCAACATTTTTAGTAAACTTGGCTTACTTGATTGAAATTCGCGTAACCTTGGAGGTTTAGCGGCGAATTCATGATCATGTCATCACGTACATTTCATATGGACTACGATTAGTCTACATTTCATGGACATCATGTGCATCTCATTAATTCATTCACGACATTTCATTTCACCTTCAACGCGTAATTTTTATGTTTAATAATTTTTATCGCGTGAGTTTTATTTTAACATTTAATCCGTTACTTTCAAAAATGATCCCGAGGTATTTTTAAACTTACATTTAGTTTATAAAAACTATATTTTTAGTTTTCCTAGTGTTTCGAATTTATTTGGTACCTTAATCGTTAAAATTAAATTATTACGTCGTTTTCCTAAAAATTTTACGATAATTATTTTAGCACTCAATTTTCACAAGGAAAGTATTTTTACAATTTTTATCATCTCAATACATTCTATGTTGAGCTATTAAAAACTTACTTGCACCAAAAATTACCATTTACCATACAAGTGACTAATACTTACATATTTCTTGCACCTTTTATCAAATAATACACAAAGTATATACTTTATAAAAAAAAAAAAAAAATCATATCTTGGAAAACATATCCCCCCAAAAACCGGTTAGGGGGGGGGGTTGATTGCATTAATTGGATTGAAACATTTTTCTACATATCTATACACAATCCAACTTTTCATTCATTTTTCATTCAACCTCAAATTATTGTATGTGCAAGCCAAGAAGATTTTTCTTCTCTCTTCCTTCTTCCTTCTAAAAATTCGGCCAACCTAAGGAGATAGCAAAGAAATCATCAATTTTTCAAGCTCAAAGTTTATATCAATCTAGTTATTACTCTTTATGAGGTTTTGAAATAAAAACCAAGGGTATTTAAGGTTAATCCTTGTTACTTTCACCTCATCATACTCACTAGTAAGCATATTTCTTCCATTTTTATGTTTCCTCTTTCATTTCATATGTTTCTTATCATTTTGGAGCTTATATGCATGTTATGTTATTTATACCATTTTCTTATGATTTTTAAGTTATTTATATACTTATGGTCATCCTATAATTACTCCCAAGTTATTCTTTGGTCTTGATGGTGATTAGGAACCCATGACACCCTAAGAAGGTGTATGGTAGGATTAGATTAGTTTTGGAGTTGATTTGAAGGGATTGGAATAGGTTTAGTACGAGAAAAACTATTTTCGACAAGTTATAAAAGTGTTCTGTCCTTATTTTGTTTTTCTGGAAAATCCGACAGTAGGCACGAATTTTTGGCCTAGATATTTAGAAAATATACTTTAAAACGAATCCGTGGCCGCTTGAACGGATAAAAACGGACTTATAACGAAAAAGTTATGGATTTTACAAGTTTGACGACGGAAAATATTATTTTCAGAAATTTCAGCAACATGTTTTTATTTGGTCCGAGTCAAAAATGAGCCTTAAGCTTCTCAAATTATTTCGACTTGTCAAAAATATATTAGTTTACTTTGATACGAAGCTAAGGACGTATAAAACGTAGAAAACGGATTTGAAACGACAAAGATATGCACTTTTTCATAAACTTGCCGAAACTTATTTTCTGCACGACATTAGCAAAAATCACCAACTTTAACCATTAATATCTTTATGATCGAGACCTTTTGGACGAAAACTCCTGAACTGAAACTTTTAGATATCGATACAAACTTTCCAAAACCGTCGAGTTCGTTCTCTAACGATCGACGTACACCATTTTACGACTAGTTTTCCAAAGCCATTTTTGTTAATTTCATAAAAATTCCGACGACATTGTTTTGCGACGAAAAATGGTAATTTCACCAAAAATCATTATAAAACCATTGTAGGATGACATTTTGACGTAAAAACATGTAAAGTCATTTTTGATTGGTCGAGACGTCAAACGAGTATTTTTCGACGACGAGTAATATTTTCAAAAACCCGTAAATGGTATAAATTACATACGTAGTGCATGCATAACATTACATTGAAACTCATATCATATCATATCATTGGTACTAGGTACCGGATAACGCATCACATTATACCTCAGTGTACTCACTCTTGTCATCTCGTCAGTTTACCAAGTGAGTTCTATAGCCCCACTTTTCTTGTTTTAATACTGTTATTAAACTCTTTGGGGGAGATACATGCTCAATTATTTTTCACAAGTACTTTAGATTTTTAAGGTTAAAATCTATCATGATTACCATTGTTTCTAAATCAAAGGTTATACTATATAAATTGTTCTTGTTTGCGTGCTACGGTACTACGTCGTATAACGTTCTAAATCAGTTGACTACTGATAAATTGAGTTAAGTGCTATGGATTATGTGCTATTGTTCTACGTCGAGTTAAGTGCTATTGATTAAGTGCTATCGTTCTACGTCGAGTTAGGTACTATGGTGAATTCATTTGAAATCATATGTTTGGAACATAAACTATACATATTCTGGCAGTGGATTGTGAACACACAGGTTGCAAGTTTTGTATGGGCGGGACTTGGAACTGAGTGGATTTACAATGCCTTTGCTGCATAAACGATTTCGATACATTGAGTCATGTACTATTTTTGTGAATTCATTTGACATCATATGTTTGGAACATAAACTACACACATTCCGGCAGTGGGTTGTGAACACACAGGTTGCAAGTTTTGTATGGGCGGGACTTGGAACTGAGTGGATTTACAATGCCTTTGCTACATAAACGATTTTGAAAGTCTTTACATTTCAACGATTTACAATACCGTCGCTGCATAAACGATTTTGAAAGGCTTTACATTGCAAAACAAACTCTATGAACTCACTCAACCTTTGTGTTGACACTTTTAGCATGTTTTATCTCAGGTATCTAAGGCATTCATTTCACGGCATGCATTTGGACACATCGTGGAGTCGTGGTGACGACGCGTCTCACTTTGGTTTTACGTACTTTAAAACATCGTTTGAATTGTTCAAACTTATTTCCGCACAAGTTGATTTTCATTTGGGACCTACTTTGTAAACTCTGATTATTTTATTAAATCAAACGATGTATTTTCCAAACGACACTTTAGGTCGTTCAATATAACTGTGATTGTGATGCTATGACAGTCAATCCCCAGGAATTCCATTCCGCTGCAAAACAGGTAATTTGGGGGTGTGACAGTAGATGGCTTAGGTGCAATAGTATTATTTCTAGTAGGAAACTCAACATGATTAGATAAACCCAACTAACCCAACAATTTAAGCAACAACTCCTCAGTATTATTATTCCCTTTGGTTTCAACACTGTTCGAACTAGGTTTCACATTTACATCACGAACAACTTTGCAACCATCACCAAATTGACATGCACCTTTACCAAAGTTATAATAAGGCCTCCAAGACTTAACTTGAGGATTAGAGGGACGACGGGAAATACCTGATTTGGCCATAAGCACCATAGGGGAGGAAGAGGAGAAATCTACGAGTAGAAAGTGGTACTTGGACTTTAGGTGCATCTCTTCCATTGTTAGCATCGAACGAGTGGTTTTGAGATCGGGAAAGGTGTCCCGATGGTGCACGATTCTACAAACATTATCATACTTGTCTAGCAATCCTTCAAGAGCAAATGTAACAACATCTTAACTACTAATGGGAGAACCAAGACTTGTGAGAATGGTAGCAATCGACTCAATTTTGCGAAAGTATGCATATATGCTTATATCACCAAGTTTAAGGGATCTTAGCTCCGCCTTCAATTACGACATCTTTTGTCATCTTTAATGATCTATGTTAGGAGATTTCATGCCTCTTTAGCGGATCGTGGATGTTCCACAACTAACCTAGCTTGAAGATCATCCGAGAGTGTAGTAAAGATCCACGATAGAACAATATTATCCACCTTATGTTCTTCTGCAGTGAGAGGTGGAGGGCCGCTTGTAGAGGCATCAACCGAAAGACCATGAAGATATTTAGTAAACTCATAACCATTACAAAGTTGTTCAAAAAAATAACCCCATGAAGCATAGTTCTAATTTTCAAGATCAAGCTTAACCGGAACCCATGTAAGGAGATGATAATGAGTAACCAATGATAGCTTAACCAAGAAAAGCGTAAGAGGTGCTTTAGATACGGTAATGGTGACAGGTTATAGGCAGTTTCGTGGTGAGGGTATAGAGGATTTAGGGTTTGTATGGGGAAAAGGCAGTAATGTGGGAGAATTATATAGACAGTAAGGTGATAATAAATTACAATGAATGGATTCGTGACCTTCAAGCACGAATAACATAACAACAAATGTGTGGATTTGTAACCTAGCACAAATCACCAATACAAATAAGGGAAGCGACTGTTTTTAGGGTTTTGTTTTGGATCGGTGTAAGACTCGATACCATGTAAGTGAGGTAACGATCAATGCCCCATTCAATAATAACATGGTACAATATATATTGTTACATGGATAATTTTAGAAACGGGCTTGAGCCCAATACATATACATAATGAATAATACAAGCTAACATTTTCTTGGTTGGAAAACTATTGCAGTTTTGTTAGCCCTGTTAGAAATCCGTTCCGATTTAATTTTTTTTGGAACATTAACGCTACGGTAGGAATCCGTTGCAAATGACCATTTGCAACGGATTTGAAACTGGTTCTTACCGTAACATTATCCCACTTGTGTTGTAATGTATGATTTGTCTACATTCTACCTCCTCATACCTTGCTTATGCGGGATTGAATATCGTTGTATTGTTGTAGAACTTAAACATTATAACTATTGCTACTTGATTAAGATATTGAAATTTTTATTTACTACATGTAGTTATCCACATTAATTTTCATAGGCCGTGGTAAATAGGTCTAAACAATACCTAGTTTATGTTGTAATGCATAAACTTATTTATGAAGACTTTATAAAATAAGGACCTTCCATTAAAGGTTAATACACTACAACAAATATGTCATTTCTACACACTTTCTTCTTCGCACTTTATAAAGTGTGAATTTTTTTTTAAAGATATTCACACTTAAGAGTGTGAATAATTGTTTCAAAATTCTCACACTTAAAAAGTGTGAAGAATTTCAATCTCACACTTAAAAGTATGAAGAATTATTTCAAAATCAAACTCTTCACACTTAAAAATGTGAAGAATTGTTTTAAAACCTTCACACTTAAAAGTGTGAAAATATTTATAAAGCATCGCACATAAAAGTGTGAAAATATTTGCTACACCCAATTGGTTCACACGCATACTAGCGTGAACTTTTTTATTCTTCACACTTTAAAATGTAGCAACATGCTCTAATAAGTGTGAATATGCCACTATTTTGTTGTAGTGATATTTTATTTTGGCGTGTTGCATAAGCTTCCTATCAGTTAACATTGACCGAAGAGGGATCGATTTAAGCTATGAAGTCTATTTGCTATGGTGATTTAGACTCAAAGGAACAAATTTGTTCATCTCATGTTCTATGGTTGTAGACACCTAGATCAACGTCCTGAACGGGTGAAAGATCTCAAATGTTTTCATCAACAACCTCATTGACACCATCAATTTGGCAGATCGGGACCCATCAATGGTTAAGAACTCCAAGTTCTTTGATGTGGTAGTCCAAACAACATTTTGGTTTTTATGGCGATTTAGGAGCAATGCTATTTTTTCACAAAAGCGATCAAACAAGGATTTCTTATTCAACGACATTAAGCTCAGCTCCTCTCCTTCACCTTGATCAAGTAAATGTATTGTTAGATGTCCTAACATGTATGATGCTTTTCTTAATTGATTTGAGTGGTGTAACAATCCATGTAATGCGATTTCACTTTTTTTGTAAATTTTTCTAGCTTCTTACTAGTTTTTAATATAATGCCGTTCGGAAAAATAAGACTTCATGGACTACTTTGTGTTCAATTTGGGAAACAAATTCGCCGAGACGTTCTTGTCAGTCTTCACAAACTAGCGGCAATATTTACATACTAATATAAATTAAAATGAAGACTTCATGTTAAATGCAAATCATCAACATACATACACAGCATATGACAAACTACACTTTATGCATATAAAAGATGGTATTATAGTGTTAAAGCAAATTCTTGATGGGATGTCAGGAGCTCCGAACCTTCGGAGGTTATGCCCAACAACCATGCTTCGTATTTTTTTTAACATATGCACAAATTAAATTCAAAATTTATGAATGTAAAAGGATTGCTTAGGTGGCATTATTTGGTTTTAATTTCGATGACGTGGCTTTATGACGTAGCATTATGAGAAGTTAAATGAAATTATATGTGGCATGCCTCCTCTTATATATAATGTGTGTATATATATATATATATATATATATATATATATATATATATATATATATATATATATATATATATATATATATATATATATATCATTATTAAAATAAAACTAGCAATGTGCTAGCTAATTACATAATAGATTTTTAACCAATTAGTCCAGCTATAAATCTCATGACCCTTAAATTTAAGCCAAGAAAACGAATATATGTAATATTATCAAAGATGTCACTTTTCCTCATAGGATGAGAGCTAAAAGTGCTATTACGGAACCGCCAAATTCACCACAAAGAAGAAGCGATAATGATGTACAAACGTTTAATCTTCTCGTTAGAATCATGCCACGAGCTCAACCAATCCTTTTAATGCTCATTAGACGTGAAGAAAAGGAAGGAGTTATCACACCAAACTCGAACAAGTCTCCAAACATCAATAGCAATATCACACTCAAAGAAGATGTGAAGATTGGATTCCACGTTACCATTACAAGAAGGGCAAAGATCACCATGATTTCAATACCACGAGACGAGAAGTTCAAGCGATGAGTTAACCAGTCTAAGTTCATTCTTCACATGAAAACTTTAACTTTTCGAGGGAGAGTTTTGTCCCAAGTTGTCGAAGGAATCAAAAAGGGTAAGAGTTGGGCTTCAATGTAGCGACGAGTCTCCTCAACTGAGACAAAATACCGATAGCTCGTCAGGTGTTGTGAGAGAGCAAAAGAGAGTAATGAGTTTGTGTCTCATCCACTAGTGACACATGTAATGTGATAGTGTAGTCATCGTTATTAAGTTGCGGTTGTGTCACATATACACATCAAATAGAGAAGACCAGCCGCTATACTTCGAGTAAATCACTTGCAGGATATATCCATTGTAGTCATAAGTCCTTTGGTTATGATGTGAAGGATCACATACGTAAGCATGTAGTCTCGTCATACTCTGTCAATATTGTTTTGTACTATGGTTGTGTTTAACGCAGAGCATTTAGAGCGGCGAGTGACGAACATTATAATTTTTAATGTTTGTTTGGCAAGCGGCATTTTTTTTATTTTATTTTTATTTTTTTTATTATTTTTTTCGGAGTGCTTATTTTTTAAGGCTCCATGGAGTAGCATTTATATGTATTGAACATTTAAGAATTGTTTACACATTATGCATGTTTATACCGACAATTATGTTACCAAACATTTTTGTGAAATAATATAGCTACTACTCATAGCTAGTACTTACAGCCAAGGTTGTAAAAATTGTTAGGCGCTAGTAAGACGGTCGGGTAGGGCCTAGCGATTAATTGGTTAGGCGGGGATTAACCGGATTAGAATTTTTGTGCACAAAATTGTAATTTTAGATATTATATTATATTATATGTATGGGATAAGCATAGTGCATCAAAGTTCGGACATTTCAAGTGTTCAAATATAAACATAATACATAATTCTTCAAAGTTCAAAGTCAAACATAGATATTACTCGGTTTGTTGACCATTTTTAAGCGATCTTTGACCGATTAATCAGTTTGTTGACCGATTTTTAAGCGATTTTGTTCGATTTTTATGCGATTTTGTTGATCAATTTTTAAGCAATTTTGTTTGATTAATCCGATTAGACTGATTTTTTTCGATTTTGTCCGATTAATCGATTTGTTGACCGATTTTTAAGCTATCTTTGACAAAACCAATTAAATAGGCCGATTATGATAAATCAAAACGCTTAGTGAGCGATCAGCGATTATGCGAGGATTAATCGGCCGCCTGGATCGATTTTTACAACAGAGCTTACAGCTACCGTTCACTATTACTGCTCATTGTTAATGCTACTTTTGTCAAAGAAAATAGCTTTAAAAAGTGCAATTATTACATTGTGTAGCAAAGACATACGTAGTATCATTTTTGCCATCAAACATATTTAATTAACGAAAATTTACTAAAATCAAAATACATATATTTGTTTTAAGACAAGCCAAAATAATATAGATGAGATTCAAATCAAAATTGACGGAGTATTTCACAAGAAAAGACAAAATAACATACGATAAGAATGTAAGATTATAAGGTTTTAGTGGTCAAATATGTCATCGGTACCAGCGGCGGTACCAGAAAAACTTTTAAAAGGGGGAAAAAGTTAAAAGTGGGTGTCAGTCGGGTCATGTCAGTAACTCGATTTTTGTTGCTAAAATGAAATCGATAGTATTTGTTTGCATGCGAGAACCAAAACTAAGAATTGATGATTATGCACAATATTTAGCACATACTTGCTTATTCTGATCGATATTAAAATAAATATTTGAAGCAAAAATAAAATGTTGGATAACAAAATTCATTTAACTATAGAGTAGCACAAGAATCGAACATTATATCTTCATAAAAGTGCAAATGTCCTTAATCACTTGACTATGATGCAACTATTGAATAAATTTTCACAGTTATACTATTTACCCATTTATGGGTGCAAAATAAAATTCTCTGACCAAACGACATTACTCGAGTGAACTTTGTGGGGGCAGCTGCCCACACTGCCCCCATTGTGGTACCGCCTCTGATCGGTACCTCTTAATTAAAAGAGACTAACTGACTATCAAGAAAAATAATTGATCTTGGAACAAATTTGACCATGCAAGCAACCAACTACTCAACAGGAAAGCTCCATTATCATTGAAAACTAATTTTACACCACCATGTGAGTTAGAAAAATCATCTTATATAATGTTTTCTCTTTTTCTTACCTACTGTATTTACGCGACACGTGTTAGAGGCGATATTTGGCTCAAGCCCGACTTGTAGGTTTGTGGTCCATTAGGGTTTCATTATGTATTTACTTATATATATCGTATCAATAAAACGTATCACTGTTGTGGGAAATATTGTAATTAATATACCAGTTAACATGGTATCAGAAGGTCGATCCTCCAAAAACCCTAAACACAAAACAACGATCCGCGGCTTCTCCTCCCTCCTTTTTCTACCCCTTCATCACCTTCATAGTAACGTTCATAGTAACGAATGGTGCTCAAACTCCACCACCCTACACTGCCGTCCTTTCTTCACTCCAAAAAACCCTACTACCACTACTCCATCAACAAGTCCCTCGCCTGCTACACCACCACAACCCTCGCTGCTTCTGCTCCTATCACCCATATTGTCATGATGATTACATAACGGATATTATGTAATTAATTAATATATATATATATATATATATTTTCACTCAAATTATTTTCATCGACTATAATGAAAGTCGATTGAGAATAAACACTTTGTTCGCTCGTTTGGTTACTCGCATGAGGTTACTCGAATATCTCATCTAACAGTTTATTTAATAGTCTATTGTTTTTATTTAGCTTTGTTTCAAACTACTGTTCACGTAAGCATCATCGCATAGGAAAAAAGAAGTCGTTACCTAAGGTTGACCTATGCTCGACCATTGGTATTACTTTTTCGATAGGTGCATGTGGTTACTTATTCAAGAATCATTGTGTAACTCTTTGATGTCCTAATGCACATCATTGGTTAAGCTACAGGTTCTTCTACTAGTACCGCATACTTTGTTTGCTGCGTTTCAAGACAGTCTGCAATTTTTTTTGATGTCGTAAAGCACATCAATGGTGAAGAATTGTTCTCGTTTGAAGATTTCAAAGACTCATATACCTGCTTGCTTGCTATTGGGTCAACAACTTAGTTACAGCTTCATGTTTTCTGTTTTCTACTCTAGTCCGAGCTTTTGCGATTTCATCATTCGAACTCCCGAGCCCGACTTGTGGGTTTGTGATCCATTAGCGTTTCATTATGTATTTACCTATATTATATCGCATCAATAAAACGTATCTCTGTCGTGGGAAATTATGTAATCAATATATTAGTTAACAACATGCACGTGGATTTGTGTTTTTTAACTTTTGGTGGACATAATTTTTAGCAAGATACAACATCATCCAAGACAAGTCATGTGATATGCGAACAAAGAAACTGTGGTGTTGTAAATATATTGTTTGTGCCATATCATTCAATTCAAAAACGATTTAGAAATCGAACTAATATACAAACTAGAGAAGGAGCTCCGGTTCGTTGCCATAACATCATGTAGTTCCTTGCAACTATATATGTAACAATTAATGACTTCTATTAGTTTCATATAAAAAAGTAACTCCCAATACCGTCTTCCACGGGTTATGGGTACCCAATACCGTTTCCGGTGTTTGGGGGAGGTTAAGGTGTAGACAGCCTTACCCCTACCTAAGGTAGAGAGGCTGCTTCCATTTCTACCAAAGGTAGAAAGGACCTCCGGCCCGGCCTTTAGAAGGTTCAAAATAAAAACGAGTATAAGCAAAAACACTATAATCAATCGAGCTCTCTTGCATACTCCACCTGGAATGACATATCTCAGAAAACAAACTCGTTAGGGTACTAAACAAATTCCCCAACTACTATGACTCATAAAAAAATAATAAAAAAAAAATAGCCGTTGTTAAGTCATTCTTATCGCTTGTTGCCCCCGTCGATTAGATTTTTTGGCTCCGCCACTGACTATGAGCATCAAGCTGCTGGGGCAATATCCTCAACCGAATACAACTCGAAACCAACTCTAAAACAAGTAGGAGTATGCTTTTGCAGATCCCGGAGACACATTTCGTTTACCACCATTTGTAAACTCAAAACTAACTCTAGAACAAGTAGTACCTTTTTGTGGATCCTGGAAACACTTACTTTTTGCTACTATTTGTAAACGACTAAACCACAAATCTTGAATTAATGGTATTTAGAGTTGTATATTGAGAACACACTTTGAGGTTAATTTCTTTAAACTCATTTCACGGTTATTTCCTTTCTAGATCAAGTGTTGGTTCTGTTACTCATTAAAGATAGAAGAAAGCCTAGATCACAACCCATCTTTAAGCAACCTAACCAAATTTACACTTCCCCTTTCTAAATGGAAACTTTGGATTTTAACTGATTTAAGGGTCCCCACTTTCCATCCAAAAGAGATTGCTACAAACATAGAAGTCGGTCCTTTGCTACAAATGAAACCAAATACTCACATCCAAAACGATACTAATTACTAAAATCACAACCAAAAAAACAAACGGGTATATAATTGGGTATGTTTGGCACGGAGTGGTGTGGAGCTTTTTGGGACGGTGAGCAATGAGCATTTTGAATTTTAGTGGTCGTTTGACAAACGAGCGGTGACTGCTCACTGCCACTTTTAACAAACACGCCCAATATGAACTAATTCGGCCAAAATGGGATCACCTGACTATGTACAATATACTGATGCATTGCAATGATAAACATGAACCATATATCATATAAAACGCATACTACCAAATATAGACGTAATGCACACGAGCTTCATATGCCGCATATGTATTTTTCGCTAACCATATTGTATATTTGTACTAGAAATATACCAGCTAATTCACAAGTACGTGTAACATTAAAAACATAGGTCAGACCAGCCAAATAGTACTTCCTAAAACGAAAGCAAAATGATCCACAATTTCACATTACTCATAAAACTAGTCAACTAATTTTTTCACAAATATTTTTGTTTTTTTTACTTGATATTTAATACTGCAGCTCATACAGTCATATTATCACACACATGTGCATATAAATAAATAAAGAAGACCAGCTTGATGACCAACCATTAGAAGACAAAAGAAGGGAAGTTCCAGGCCCTGGTACAGCCCTGTCCTCAAAGGGTGAGAATCAGACAGTGCCCCTCTTGGACCATCATTTTCCCTTTAATTTCAAGCCCCACCTAATTAAAAAAAAAATTAACCCGTCCCCCCCTCCCCAATATGGAAGCTTGCATCATAAATTTTCAGATCTAAGATCACTAAACACAGATTAATGAACAATCACTTATGCACAATATACTAAAAAAATACCTACATTTTGGAAAACTTTAGGCTAGGAAAAAGGGTTACACTTTTTGAACCCATTCCTAACAATAGAATAATTGAAATGTGGGAAAAGACAAGGCAACAAAAACATTATCACCACTATTGCTACCATCACACACACAATTTCCTCTCTAATGGAGATTGAGAACAGAAAGAGCAAACTGGACCAGTCTGCTTTTGTTTCCTAATGCTTTCTTTATAAGCACTTTTTGATGGTCTATAGGAGACACTTTCTTCAACCACCACCCCTTCCCATTTTTTCTATTTGCTGTTGAGCTTACCATTCCTGAAAACCTGCGTTTCATTTTCATTTGTCTATGCATGTTCATGAGCTGTTGCAATCTACTTACTACTGGTCCTTTGTCAACCAAAGTCTTAAGGGTCCCATTTGATGGTAAAATGTCATCTTTTCAATAGTTCTAAGATTCTTTTTCACTACAGTTCTGTGGTTTTAGGTTTTGAGTTTTTTTTTTAATTAACTTTCATTGTTTTTCATATATAGACTATCAAGCTATGATCTTTTTTGGATTTAAATTCAGGGAGGTCTCATAGAGATTAATAGTGGCTTAACAAGAGAAAAGTGAAGTTTTTAGGTCGATACCGAACCGTGCAAATCCGTATTTGCAAGTGGAATAGAATGGAGCTTAGAGAGAACAACCTACCTCAATCTAATCAAGTTTCATCTTCCCTCTACACTTATGCACCGATAAATACACCGAATATAATCCCAGATCAACCTCATCTACATCAAAGAAATCAGTATCATGGTTTGCAACAAGAACCAATTTCAATTCCAAATCCAGATTCAGATCCAGCTGAGCCACTAGTGTCTCAAACACCGGTGCAACGGACACCATTGGATAATGTTGCAGTTGCATCAGTGGTGGTTCGATATAAAGAATGTCAAAAGAACCATGCTGCCAGCATGGGTTCACATGTTTTAGATGGTTGTGGTGAATTCATGCCTAATGGACAAGAAGGTACACCCGAAAGTTTAAAATGTGCAGCCTGCGAATGCCATCGCAGCTTCCACCGACGCGAAGCAGAAGGCGAATCACAATCATCTACGTGGGTGCATACTACACATTACCCACAACCAACAAGAGCTGCCACGATGCAGACACCTCATCCGCAGCACCAACATCATAGGTACAACCACCATGCGCCACCAATGATGGTCGCATTTGGTGGGACTAGTTCAAGTGAAGAAATCGAGCATCAGCCATCAAGGAAAAGATTCCGGACAAAATTTACCGAACAACAGAAGGAAAGGATGCATGATTTTGCTGAAAGAATAGGGTGGAAGATACAAAAGCAAGATGACCAAGCGATTATGCTGTTTTGTAATGAAGTTGGATTGAAAAGAAAGGTGTTTAAAGTGTGGATGCATAACAGCAAACAAGCTTCCAAGAAGAAACAACATGAGTAAGATCTAATTGATTAGGAGTACTTAATAATTCAAAGTTAATTTTTCTTTGTTCTTGACCATAGGGTTTGAACATGTAGATTAGGTGATAGCAACACTAGTGTAATGAGCAGATGAACAATTATTAAGATCATTATTAATTGGTTCATTGGTTGTGCTACTTTGACTCTAGTTCTTATGATTAATCTTTATCAAATAACACTGATGCTAAATTGCAAGTAATATCCAAAACTTCTTCCTAAAAATCCTAGGACATGCGCGTTACAAACATTTTTATGACAAGTGTGGATCGTAAACTTGATTTGGTCCGATAGAGTGTGGACAATCCATTAAAGCCCGAGCCCATGATGAAGAAGTTTTCAGAAAGTCATAAAATGATCATAGAAAAATATATACGTAAAACATCTAGAAGGATCATTAGAAGTATCTAAAATATCTAGTTCGAATTATGTAGATAGAAAGTATCTCGTCTCTTGAACATTTCAAGGAGTAGTATAAATAGGTGATATGGTGATATATTTGTAAGCAATCAAGCAAAGTTCAAACAATAAAAACGTTGTAAACTTTCTCTAAAGTGTTCATCTCTTCCTAAATTTCCCTTTTAACCTCTTCATCAAGTATAAGCCTAAAAGGCCCTCATGTTTCCAACAAATTGGCATCAGAACTAGATATCAAGCATGATGAAGTTGTTCCAATTTTCTCGTCTTACTAAAGACAACTATGGTTCACATGATGTGCGGGAGATAATCGATAAAGGTGTTGAGAAAGTTGATAATGCAAGTTACTTGTGTGCCACCCAAAGAGGGGGATTGTTAAAAGAAAGAAAGAAGGATTAAAGTACTCTTACACTCATCTATCAATGTCTTGATGATGCGATGTTTGAGAAAGTTGCAAATGCAACTACTTCTAATGAAGCGTGGGAAATCCTTCAAATGCTTTTAAAGGAATTGATAAGATGAAAAAGGTACGAGGAGAGTTCAAAAAACTCAAAATGGAGGAATCCGAAACCATTTTAGATTATTTCACTCGTGTCTTGACCATTTCAAATGAAATGAAATGAAAAGAAATGGTGAAAGCTTGAGTGACACAAGGGTGATAGAAAAGATCTTCGCTCTTTGCCACCAAACTTTGATTACATTGTCGTAGCCATAGAGGAGTCAAGACATCGACTCTATAACTATTGATCAACTCATGGGATCATTACAATCCTATGAAGAGAAGTTGGAGAAAAAAACGTGAGAAAGAACCTTTAGAGCAAGCTTTATACTCGAAGATATCTTTCAAAGAAAGAGAGAGGAGCTTTCTATATGGAAAGGAGCAAGGACAAGGCCGCAGTAATTTTCGAGATCGTGGTGGTTTCCAAGGCCTACGAAGAGGAAGAGAAAGGGAAGATGTCAAAAAGAATATGAGAACCAATGGTCTCTATATAGAAGAGGTCGTAGGAGAGGCTTTCAATCTCAAAAAGAGGTAATCCCAAAATACAATGTTACAATTGTCGCAAATATGATCATTATGCTAATAAGTGTACTAGCTCAAGACAAGCGGAAGAAAAAGCTAATCTTGTAGTAGAAGATGAAGATGAGCTTACTTTGCTAATAGCTATACATGAAGAACAAGAAGAGAGGATAGCGCCATGGCATATAGATTTCGCTGCGAGTAACCAGATAACGGTTGAAGAAGACTTGTTTGTGGAGATGAGAAAAGTAAAGGTGACATTACGTTTGGAGATGAATCAAAGACACCGGTGAAAGGAAAAGGTAAAATACTAATTCGAGCTAAATATGATAGTCACTAATATATTTCGGATGTATAAAACGTGCCCAACCTTAAAAGTAACATTTTAACTGCGCGGCAACTTGTAGAGAAAAATTACGATACTCATTTCAAAGATTGTAGTGCTATAAAAATAAAGAAGGAAAGCTCGTAGCAAAAGTGCCTGACTAAAAATCGAATGTTCCTTCTAAACATTCACCACAATGAAGCTAATTGTTTAAAGAGTCACTTGAAGGATCATTCATAGCTCTGGCACATGAGGTATGGGCACTTGAACTTTAGTGCCTTAAAGTTATTATCTTCTAAGGGAATGGTGAAGGGGTTAAAACAAATTGATCATCCTAATCAGGTGTGTGAATGATGCCTTTATGGGAAGCATGCTAGGAGTTCATTCCCAAAAGAAGCGACATCTAGAGCTAAAGAGCCTCTACAACTAATTCACACGGATTTGTGCGGTCCCGTGACTCCACCCCTCTCATGGTAAGAATATTTACTTTATGCTCTTTATTGATGACTTTTCAAGGACTTGGTATATTTTTTAAAAGAAAAAAATCCCAAGCTTTTGAAGTTATTAAGACATTCAAAGTTGCAGTTGAAAAGGACAAATGTTTAAAAATTACTGTAAATCTACGAGATCCGATAGGGGTGGAGAATTTTTATCTAAAGTAATAAAACAAATTTTGTGAGGATAAGGGGATCTGGAGATTTCCAACGGCTCCTTACTCCCCACAACAAAATGTAGTGATGGAGAGAAAGGATCCGGAGATTTCTAACGGCTCCTTGCTCCCCACAACAAAATGTAGTGATGGAAAGAAAGAATAGAACCATTTTCAATATGGTCTGAAGCATGTTATAAAGTAAGAAGATGCCAAAGGAGTTTTGGGCCGAGGCGCTTGATTGTGTGGTATATCTATTGAACCGATGTCCATCAGAGAGTTTAAACAACAAGACTCCATAAGAAGCATGGAATGGGTTGAAGCCTACCGTATCTCACTTAAGGGTATACGGAAGCATTGCGTATGTCACGTTTCGAGCCAAAGACGATCCAAACTTGATGATAGAAGCGAGAAGCATGTGTGCGTAGGTTACGAGTTACGACAAGTAGTCGAAAGGTTAAAAGCTCTATATTCTGATCACAAGGAAGGTGGTAGTGAGTACAGACGTGGAGTTCGGTGAAAAAGAAGCATGAGATTGGAGCGTAAATGGAATTGAAAGGTATGAATTCTTCCAATGATTAACGAAGAAGAGACGGGTGAATCAAGTGAAGAAGTCCAACAACCTTAAAGTATAACTCCAACTCTAACCCAAGACTCGCTTTCAAGTTAAAGTGAAGAAGAACCAAAGATAATAAGTTTACAGGAGCTCTACTAGGGAACTGACGAAATACCCCTTCTATGTCTATACGCTGACTGTGAACCTTTAGTTTTTGAGGATGCTATAAAAAGCAAGAAATGGAGACAAGTGATGGATGAGGAGATAAAGTTAATAGAGAAGAATAATACGTGGGAGTTGACGGTCCTTTCAAAAGGCCAAAAGGCCAAAAGGCTATTGGAGTTGTACAAATCAAGACTTGTGGCAAGAGGTTAAAAGCTTGGTATCGACTACGGAGAGGTATTACTCTTGTTGCTCGCTTAGAAACTATTAGAATGATTATTACTATTGCTGCTCTATGGGTGGAAAATCCACCAAATGGATATGAAGTCTGCATTCCTAAATGGACTTCTTGAAAAAGAAGTTTATGTGGAGCAACCGGAGGGATATGTTGCCAAAGAGGGATATATGGTCTAAAGCAGGCACCACGTGCTTCGAATACTAGAATTGACAATTATTTCCAAGAACATGGTTTTACAAAATGCGTAAGCTAATATGCATGCTACATGAAATTTGTAAATGGAAGTATACTGCTCGTGTGCTTGTACGTGAATGATTTGATCTTTACATGGAATTCTCAAAGCATGATTGACGAAATCAAGAAGTAAATGACAAGAGAGTTCGAGATGACAGACGTTGGACTAATGTCTTATTATCTTGGAATTGAGGTGAAGCAAATGGACGAAGGAATATTCACATGTCAAGAAGGATATGCTAAGGAGATATTAAAGAGGTTTGACATGGATAAATGCAATCCCATTGGCACCTCCATAAAACCTAAGGCAAATCCTTCTAAGCATGACGGAGGAGAAGCGGTAGACTCAAAACCCGACTAACTCTTTGCGGTTGGATTAATTAGTTGTTTCATAAAAGAGCCTACTACCAATCATTTATAGACTGCAAAGAGGATCCTACGTTATATCAAAGGTACTATAGACTATTGTATGTTTTATTTAACAAGTGAAAACTTCAAGTTGGATGGATATAGTGACAGTGACTGGGCTGAAAACAAAGACGATGTAAGAGGTACATAAGGATTCCTATTCTTCATGTGTAACAATGCTTTCACATGGTCTTCAAAGAAGCAACCTATCGTTACCTTGTCCAGTTGTGAAGAAAAGTACGTAACTGCAACATCGTGTGTATGTCACGCAGTTTGGGTCAGAAGTATGCTAAAGGAGCTACACATGGAGCAAGAAGATGCGACTGAGGTCTACGTGGATAACAAGTCGGAAATTGACTTAGCAAAAAACCAGGTCCATCATGATCGAAGTAAGCATATCCACAATCGTTATCACTTTATTAGTGAGTGCACTGCAAGAAATGACGTTCGAGTGATACATAAGAGGTCCGAAGATGAAGTTCCAGATAAAAGAAGTTCTAACAATAAACAATAAAAAACATTGTAAACTTTCTTTAAAGTTTTCATCTTTCCTTAAATTTCCCTTATAGGGAAGGGATCCGGTAAGAAGAAAAACTAGAATAAGAAGAATAAGAAGAATTTCTAGCTACACATTTCAAATAAGGGAGAGATTTTTAAAGGGAGATGCATATATTTTAATAAGTGCATCTGAAATGTGTGGTTGTGGTTTATTCTTATCATTCTCATTTTAATTTTTCTTCCTATTTGATCCTAACTCTTCTCTGGGAAGGGATCCGGTAAGAAGAAAAACTAAAATAAGAAGAATTTCTAGCCACACATTTCAAATAAGGGAGATATTTTTAAAGGAAGATACATATAACCTCTTTATCAAATATAAGCATAAAAGCTACTCGTGTTTCCAACAAAGTGTCTAGTAGGAGAATTTATAGGAAGAAAAATATTATTTACTTAGTATGTATTTGGCAGATGTACGTTTTTAGCAAGTGATTAACAAGCGATTTCCTTGTTTTTAGTTGTATCATGATAAAGCTATCTTTCACTATGCATCCTTCAATTCTGGGAACATTTAATTCTTTCTTATGGTCTAAATTAAGGGTCGTACCCTACACAATAATGCACGTAGTGTAGAATCTTGACCTCTTTATGCACATTTCCACCAGAAAATAGATGCGTCTTTAAACCAATATATGAGCATGTGACTTAAAAGATTGTGATATGGGTAGTTCTAACATTAAAGTTTTGAGTTACACACTCGCACAGTGTAACTCGGGTTATAAATTATGCTTTGCAATTTATTAAATTAGCAAGAGAAGATAGAACTTAACTTTTCTGTAGCTCCAAATGGACTGCATTAGATCGATCTCGTGCATGGTATCATGTAGCAATGCTGACGCATGCTATTTGCAACACAAATTCTGCAAATAAAATTCATAATAAAGTAATTAGAGCAATAATTTCAATAAAAAAGAAAAAGAGTGCAACCTTTTCAAGAACAATAATTAACAAAGATCAAACCCTAAACCTTTTTTTTTGGGTATTTAATTATAAGGTAGGGGACATCTTCCACTAACATAATGCAAGCCCTACAGCTAAGTGGAATTGAGTATCCACACAGCATATCTAAATATTATAGTTGGTAGACTACCAACAATTCTTTAGGTTGAGCTTAACGCCAACTAAGCTCCGGTATGACAAATAACCCTGGCCAAAACAGGTATATGGACCCAACTATAACCAAATAACCAACCATCTAATTACCTTGAAGAAGCTAAGACTGAAGAGTCTGGAACTGGAGAACAAAGACAACATGCTTACTATAAGATTATTCCCTCGACCAGTCAACTGGTTGGCGAGTTGATATACCAACTTACATGTGGTTTACTATGCAATGTTATTTTGCATTAATCTTCCGAATGGGGCTCATTATAGGAGCTAAATTGGGTAGGTCAGACGGGTTGGTTAACGTCTCAAACACGTTCAAATCAAAACAGGTAACGTCTTAGGATGGGTCAAAACAAGTCTCTACGTGGATTTGTTGGAAATACTTTCGTGCCCCCTCTTTAGAAATTAATTAATGCACTACATATGACAAAACTACAATATGACAATTTTTTTTTATTTTAACAGAGGTTGAATGCATTAGAACTGCATCCAATTTTGACCAGTTGACCCATTTGGTCCGTTTCATAATAGTCAAAAGGTTATTTACCTCTGATCCATTAGGTACTGTACATAACATGTTCACCCATTCGGAAGTAAACGGGTCAAAGTTGCTACTTCTGATTCTCATCTGTGTCATGCCTAAGCCCTGGTTTCAACATCTCCGTCAGACGAGTTCAGACAAAAAGGTCAAACAAAAAGGGTCGAAGTTCCTTCAGTTTTCATTTGTGAGTTTGTAATGTCGTCCATCTGAATTTCATCAATCTGATACAGCCTTTCTGTATCACATGCAACTCGGTCAGAAACTTAATTAGATGCTTAAGATGAAACGCAGGCTACACATAGAAGGGACAATTTATCAAAAACTTCTGTAGTACATCAAAGCAGTTGATAAATTCAATGTAAAACTTGCAACTTATATGTGAATGGAACCATGACACATACAAGCTAAGGAAACTAAAATATCCAAACAAGGACAGTTTGGGCACTAAAATAACTTTTGACATTTTTCTTCTGAACAAATCACCTACATTGGTAAATTATAAGAGCATTTTAATATGCAAACCAATTTATTCTGGAAACCAATTGATACCTTATGAGAGACAGAAACACCGTAATAGATCAGCTCGTTTAGGCGAAAAGATAATGCAATAACTACAATATACATCTTATTACAATTCCAACAGGAAATAACATCACGTATAACTTAACTTGTATGACAAATAACCTACAATAATGTATTAGTTGTATGATAGTTTCCTACAAACAAAGACAGAAACAAACCGGAAGACACCTTAAAACGAGTCATCATACACGTTGTATCCAAGCTTTTAGTTTCTCATCGCTTCTCCTAAATCCCCTGCAGCATCTGATGCTCTTTCCTTGGCAGCTTCATACGATTCCTTAGCATGCTCCTTTGCAACCCCAGAAGACTTATCACCCTTTACTTTAGTAGCATCATAAGCTTCCGATGCTTTTTCTTTAGCAACCTCATATGATTTACCAGCCTTATCTTTAGCTGCATCATAAGCATCAGCACCTTTTGACTGCATATTTTCTTTAATTTCAGAACCTTTATCTGTAGCCATTCGAATTTTTTGATCTGCTTGCTCAGATCCATACTGATATGCATAACTCCCTTCTTGTTCCGCTGTTTCTTCAACAACACCGGCCATTGTTTGAACCTTTTTCATGGCTTCATGTGCTAGTTCGGATAGGTATGAATATGCTTCATACGCTTTTGCAGAGCCATCATCTTTAGCATCATCGTAAGTGTCGGAAGCTTTGGCTTTTGCAGCCTCTGTTGCATCACTAGCTATGTCCATTGCTTGACTCGCTTTCTCAGATGCTAAGCTTCCTACTTCACCAGTTTTCTCAGAAACATACTTTGAAGATTCTGCGAAAATTTATGGTGATATGTGCGTGCATGTTGGTAGACATATGCATGAATGTGTAAATACATAGAAGTAAAAATAATTACCTGAAGCAACATCGTTAATCGTGGCTGTGCTTTTCGATGCAGCTCCACCAGCTTTATCAATTGCACTGTTGGCACCATCTTGACCCACACTCAGACCCCTAATAGTATATTTTTTTGAACATTAGTTGGCAAAGCAAACTACTCCGTATTAGACATGCAAATGGACTACCAAATGGCATTTTTCGGAACAACCACAAAGCCCAACCCAAGATGACAGATTATTCGAGCCCCTAAAATGGATTTATCATAACATTGACCAATATAATAAAGCAAACATAATAACTAAAGGAACTTAACACCAAAGATAATCAGTTCAGAATGTCTGTAACTTACCACAAAATTCTTTAGCATGTATCAAACTATCGACCTAATTTTTTTCCTATTAAACAACACTGAACGCATCAACTTCATACCTTTCCTATTGTGTGTGCTAAATGATATTGTCACGTCATCATCACATGCTACTCCAATCTTTAAGTACACACAACATGATATCAATCATATCATCTGGTTGGTTATATTGATGCACACTTAACAATTATGTGACAAGTCGAATACGTCTTTGATCAACTAGTTTATCCCTAAAAAAACAAGTATTCAACAATTTACCTTTCAACTATTTAAAACAAAACAACTTTTACTAACAAACCATATAGCCTTTCAAACTCTATGCCAAAACTAGCTTTTTTATTGTTAGATGGAGTGTGGAATCCATATATACCAAAATCAATATATATATGAATAATACTATCATATGTGCCCGCACACATATACCTCTATAAATTCTACGTATTTGATTATATATTCACAATCTACATCTTAACTCCTCGTATCCTGGTACCTCAGGATTGAGTATTGTTATGTTTTTTTAGTCTAAAATCTAAAAATATATTATATCAAATCATAACCTTGAATTCTCTCTAAATATAAACGACTATAAATGGCTTACGATGCGACTTTATTCACGACTTTATCTTTGACATTCTCAACGCCTTTCTCTGCCGCGTTAGCACTAAAGCAAACCGTCGCAGTTGCGGTTAATAATAACACCATAAGAACAACCCGTTTCCCCATTTTTACGTATATTTTGAATTGAAAACAAAAGAGTGAATGGATAATGTGATGATTTGAGGAAGGTGAAAATGAAAGTATTATGGATGAAAATTGTGATGATGTAGCGGTTGAAGCGGTGATGGACGGTGCAGAGACTTCGGTATGCCACGTGGCAAGATATTGGTCGTTGTATTTCTGGTGGTACTATCTTCCCGCCACGTTTTTCTCTCTGACACGAATATGAAATTTGAGGGGTGACGTCTTGGCCGACATCTCAAAATAATTTTTTACATGTTATTTCAATCAATTAAATTAATTGGCGGTGATATTTTTTTGGTTCAAGAGTGTAGTGATATCATTATATATCTATATTAAACCGTTAGTCGGTGTCATTATTTTAAATGTTGTTTTATTGTTTTTTGTTAGGCTTCGCATGCTATTTTATTTGTTTGGCTTCTGAGGTATATATTAGGTTCTTATTTTTGGTCCAGTATGCAACCATCACTTTACTTATAGATAAGCTTCATCGACTCCTTTCTTCTACACTTTTTTACACATCGGTTTCTTCGCAACACTGGTATAATCGGATCTTGAGCTATTTTAGCTTATTGATTTGTTAGTTGTTAAGGGTTTGAATTTGTAAATTTTATTCGATCTGTGAGTTAGAGTTTCGATTTCGTTTTTGGGGTTTTTGTGGAATTAGTTGTTATTGTCGTTGTTACCATCAGTTTGTTTATTACGGTTATTTGGTATGGTAATCTCATAGCATTGCCTTTTCAATTTATGTTTGCAACGATGTGGCTGCGCTTCTTAACAAAGTTACAATTGAGGTAGGCCGCATCTTGGCGGGGCAAGTTCTTGAATTTGCAGCCATGGCGGCTTCGCCCGTTTGTTTACTTTGGTTGCTTAGAAAGCATGCTTCTGTTGGTGCTTGTAGTCTAATTGATATTTACGTCGATGTTGTTGTGCAAAACAGTATTTGTATTCTCATTTCTGTTTCAAAAACATGATGGGTAACAAAGCATGCATTACATTTTGAGTTTATGTTTGCAACCATGGTCAATTTGTTGGTTGTTATGGGTTTGAATTTGTAAATTTTATTCGATTTGTGAGTTAGGGTTTCGATTTCGTTTTTGGGGTTTTTGTGGAATTAGTTGTTGTTATTGTCGTTGTTACCATCAGTTTGTTTATCAAGGTTATTTGGTATGGTGATCTCATAGTATTGCATTTTCAATTTATGTTTGCAACCATGTCGTTGCGCTTCTAAACAAAGTTACATTTGAGGTAGGTCGCATATTGGCGGGGCAAGTTCTTGAATTTGCAGCCATGCCGGCTTCACCCGTTTATTTACTTTGGTTGCTTAGAAAGCATGCTTCTGTTGGTGCATGTAGTCTACGCCGATGTTTTTGTGCACAACAGTATTTGTATTCTCATTTCTGTTTCAAAAACATGATGGGTAACAAAGCATGCATTACATTTTGAGTTTATGTTTGCAACCATGGTCAATTTGTTGGTTGTTATGGGTTTGAATTTGTAAATTTTATTCGATCTGTGAGTTAGGGTTTCGATTTCGTTTTTGGGGTTTTTGTGGAATTAGTTGCTGTTATTGTCGTTTTTACCATCAGTTTGTTTATCACGGTTATTTGGTATGGTGATCTCATAGCATTGCATTTTCAATTTATGTTTGCAACCATGTGGCTGCGGTTCTTAACAAAGTTACAATTAAGGTAGGCCGCATCTTGGTGGGGCAAGTTCTTGAATTTGCAGCCATGGCGGCTTCGCCCGTTTGTTTACTTTGGTTGCTTAGAAAGCATGCTTATATTGGTGCCTGTAGTCTAATTGATATTTACGCCGACGTTGTTGTGCAAAACAGTATTTGTATTCTCATTTATGTTTCAAAAACATGATGGGTAACAAAGCATGCATTACATTTTGAGTTTATGTTTGCAACCATGGTCAATTTGTTGGTTGTTATGGGTTTGAACTTGTAAATTTTATTCGATCTGTGAGTTAGGGTTTCGATTTCATTTTTGGGGTTTTTGTGGAATTAGTTGTTGTTATTGTCGTTGTTACCATCAGTTTGTTTATCATGGTTATTTGGTATGGTGATCTCATAGCATTGCATTTTCAATTTATGTTTGAAACCATGTGGCTGCGCTTCTTAACAAAGTTACAATTGAGGTAGGCCGCATCTTGGCGGGGCAAGTTCTTGAATTTGCAGCCATGGCGGCTTCGCCCGTTTGTTTACTTTGGTTGCTTAGAAAGCATGCTTCTGTTGGTGCCTGTAGTCTAATTGATATTTACGCCGATGTTGTTGTGCAAAACAGTATTTGTATTCTCATTTATTTTTCAAAAACATGATGGGTAACAAAGCATGCATTACATTTTGAGTTTATGTTTGCAACCATAGTCAATACGCTTCTAAATAAAGTTGCAATTGAGGTTGGCCGCATCTTGGCAGGGCAAACTGTGGGATAAATATATATCTATATTAAACTGCTACGACAGTGGTCATATTTTTAACATTTCATTTATGTTTTTAATGCTTCGCATGCTGTTTTATTTTTTGGGCTTCTATGGTATTTCGGGGTTTTTGTGCAATTGGTTGTTGTGGTTGTGGTTGTTGCATGCGCTTCTTAACAAAGTTACAGTTGAGGTAAGTCGCATCTTGGTGGGGCAAGTTCTTGAATTTGCATCCATGGCGGCTTCGCCCATTTGTTTACTTTGGTTGCTCATAAATAAAGTTACAATTGAGGTAGGCCGCATCTTGGCAGGGCAGATTGTTAGATTTGCAACCATGGCGTGTTCACTAGCTCGGTGGTATTATTTTAAACATTGTTTTATATTTTTTCATTAAGGGTTGAATTAAGGTGTGTAATCACCGATTCTGAGTTCCCATACAGTTCGTTTTCTTTTTTCAACAATCTAGCAAATCGTTTGGTACAAGCCTTTGCAAAAAGGGAGTTGGAACGAAAAAAGGATATGTAAGGGGACTCAGAAGGGTTAATTATGCTGCTTTATACCTGTTACATTGAAACTATTGATTGCAATGCCTATTGCAGAAGGCAATGATGATTTGTCTGCGCGTTAAACTATTTCTTAAGTATACCTCGTGCATTCCCGTATCTTGGCTGGGTCACCAGGAATGTTATGTGGTTGCAGCCATGCCGGGTGCGTAGAGTGGCTCAATGAATTGCAGATCTGAGCTAGTTTTTAGATATCAATTGCGTTCAATGTAGTTGGCTGCTCTTATCTTTCTCTTACAGTTTTTTTGTTACTTCAGCGGGATAACAGTGCATCTGGTGCAGGCCACTGTGTAAAGTCTAACTGAATAGAAAAAGAGACTGGAGGGGGAGGTAGGAGATTCCAGTTATGTGCATATATTTTTTTATTAAGCGCTATTATTTTAAACGTTTTTTAATGTTTTTTTATTAAGGGTTCTGGTGGGCTTTTTTATGGTTTAGGGCTTAGCCAGGCCCACGAAGTTTGGCCCTTATGACCACAGAATGATGTAGTTTTGTTGGGCCTTTTTTGAGCAGTATGTATTTTGCTTCGTTTTCTTTATTGTGAAGGTACGTGTCTTCTCCAGAATTTTTGGTAGGTACGACGTTTCTTGGATCATTCGTTCATTATTGCATGTTCGATTTCTGTCTTTGTGTTTTTCTTTTGCAAGTATGTTGGAGGTTGTTTCATCAGTATGTGTGTAAGTCAGTAGGTGTTTGGTGTTTTTTTTATGAGCTATAGTATCTATTATTGTTTGTTATGTTTTCTATTCTTTTGCAGCGTGTGGGTTGTTTAGTTAGGGATTGTTGTGTTTAGGTTGTTTTGTTGTTTAGATGCTTTGATTGTTACTGTGAGAGTTAAGAGTAAGGCATGCAAGAGGGTGGGCGTTGTTGATAGTTGCCTCGAAATTTAGAACCCAACTGGTTAGTTGGTGGCATTACAATTGAGGTAGCGCGCGTCTTGGCAGGGCAGATTCTTGGATTTGCAGCCATGGCGTGTTCACTAGCTCGGTGGTATTATTTTAAACGTTGTTTTATATTTTTTCATTAAGCGTTGAATTAAGCTGTGTAGTCACCGTTTCTAAGTTCCCATACAGTTCCTTTTCTTTTTTCAACAATCTAGCATATCATTTGGTCCAAGCCTTTGCAAAAAGGGAGTTGAAACGAATAAAGGATCTGTAATGGGACTCAGAAGGGTTAATTATGCTGCTTTATACCTATTACATTGAAACTGTTGATTGCAATGCTTATTGCAGAAGGCAGTGATGATTTGTCTGCGCGTGAAAAATATTTCTTGAGTATTCCTCGCGCATTCCCGTATCTTGGCAGGGTAACCAGGAATGTTATGTGGTTGCAGCCATGGCGGGTGCGTAGAGTGGCTCAATGAATTGCAGATCTGAGCCAGTTTTTAGATATCAATTGCGTTCAATGTAGTTGCATGCTCTTATCTTTCTCCTCCAGTTTCTTTTGTTACTTCAGTTGGCTAACAGTTCGTCTGGTGCCGACCAGTGTGTAAAGTCTAACTGAATAGCAAAAGAGACTGGAAGGGGAGGTAAGAGATTCCAGTTATGTGCAGCCATAGCAGAAGTTTTATAATGCTGGTGTGTTTGTGTACCGGAGCCTATGTATTTGCGTAGTCGTTCTCTGATGTTGTGTTTTGGGTTTGCATATGTACTATATAACATTATGTTATACTGAGTTTTTGCGGGTGGCCCGCGTGGCGCTTTAATGTGGTATATACTACCGGCGCCGGTGGATTTTTTTATTCTTATTTGTTGACAGGCTCAGAAAGATTGGCCTGTTATGAGCACAGAATGATGTCATTTTTTGTGCCCTTTTAAACCAATGTATATGTCGTTTTGTTTTCTTTCCTGTGAAGCTACGTGTCTTTGGTTCTTCTCCAGATTTTGTGGTAGGTATGGCATTTGTTGGATCATTCGTTCATTGTTGCATGTTCTATTTATGTGTTTGTGTTTTTCTTTTGTATGTTTGTTGTAGGTTGTTTCATCGGTGTGTGTAAGTCGGAAGGTGTTGTTTACGACCTGTAATATCTATTTTTGTTTGTTATGTTTTTGCTTGCTCGTTAGTTCACTATTGTTTTGTAGTGTATGGGTTATTTGGTTAGGGATTGTTGTGTTTAGGTTACTTTGTTGTTAGATGCTTTGGTTGTTAGTATGATACTTAAGAGTAAGGCATGCAAGAGGGTGGACGCTGTTGATAGTTGTCCTCGGAATTTACAACCCAGTGACCATGTTGTCAGCTTATGTAGTTGTCCGTTCGATTGGCATGGTTTGGTTACAGTTGAGGAAGGTGTTGAAGGATGTAGTGTTGCTGTTGATGGAATGTTGGGATGGAGGAATGTCGACCTTCCTATGTAAGGGCTTGCCTTTCAACAGTCGAACAGTGAACGAGTTTTGAGCGTACCTTTTTTGTTTTTCTGAATTACAGGTTTTCATTGTTCATTTGACATTGTCACGAATATTTGACTACTTTGATAATAGAATCCACAGATGTGCGCGTTGCTATGCGTGCTGCTAGCCCTTTAGTTGAGCACTCTTGTGTTGCTTTTCAGAATGTTGGCTCTGTTGGTGAAAACGTTATTGTCTTTCTGTTGCAACAACTGGTTATGGTTCCTAATGTTGGACAATTTTTCAATGATTCAACAGGTTTGGTGGCAATCTTTTAAAGTCATTTGCTCTAATTGTTATATAGACATAGCATTCCAAGGCTGTGATGAATTTGTACGGACCTGTTTAAAGTTGAGACTACCCATGTCTTGGCAAGGCAATCAGTAATGGTTGCAACCATGGTGGGTGTATCCGATTTTTCTAAATCGATGCCCTATCTGAGCCTAAGTAAAAAAACTTATAACAAGAGTGTAATGTGGAACAACCTATGGCCGTGATCGGTTTGAACGGACTAGAGTATTAATCGTTTAGCTTATTGATTAGTTATTTGTGATGGTCTCCAAGTTGTTACGCTTATCCGGTATAGCTAGCGCTTCACTTAATGAGATGGCATGACATTTTGTACTTATGTTTGCAACCATGGTGAATGCGCTTCTAAACAAACTTACAATTGAGGCGGGTGGCATCTTGGCAGGGCAAATTGTTGGATTTGCAGTCATGGCGTGTTCACTAGGCTGATGGTATTTTTTTAAATGTTCTTTTATTATTTTTTTTAGGCGATTGATTTAGGTGACGTTGGTGGTATTATTTTAAACGTTGTTTTATACTCTTTTTATTAAGCAATGGTATTTTAAACGTTCTTTTATATTTTTTTAATTAAAGGATGGCTTATGTGTGTAGCCAGTGGGTTTTTTTACTCTTATTTGTTCGATAAAAAAGTAGTAGACATGCCCAGAAAGATTGCCCCGTTATTAGCACAAAATGGTGTAATTTTTTGGGGCCCTTTTCAAGCAATATATATGTCGTTTTGTTTTCTTTGCTGTGAACCTACGTGTCTTTTGGTTCTTCTACTGATTTTGTGGTAGGCATGCCGTTTGTTGGATCATTTGTCCATTGTTACGCGTTCGATTTCTCTGTTTGTGTTTTTCTTTTGCAGGTTTTTTGTAGGTTGTTTCATCAGTGTGTGTAAGTGAGAAGATGTTTGATGCTGTTTAAGAGCTATAGTGTCTGTTATTCTTTGTTATGTTTTTACATGCACGTTAGTTCGACTATTGTTTTGTAGTGTGTGGGTTACTTGGTTAGGGATTCTTGTATTCAGGTTGTTCTAACAGTAAGGCATGCAAGAATTTGGACGTTGTTGATAGACGACTTCAAAATTTGCAACCCTATCACATAACGGTCAGTGCGATATTAGTTGCATGGGCTTTAATAGTCCAACGGCCATGAATGGAACAAAGACTCAAATCATTCTGTTTTGGAACAGTTTCGAGGCTGTTGCACTATTAAAGTCCGTGTGACTGATGCAACAACAACAGGTCGTTAAAGCAGTGCATTGGAATATTAAGTTATCATAAAATTAGACAACATGATCGCAAACGTACATGGAAGCGAAATATTAAGGCGATGATGAACATCATATCCTAATTAACTACGTATTTTGGCATTGCAGTCACATTACAAATGTGGTTGCAGCCATAGCGGAAGTTTTATAGTGATGGTGTGACTGTGTACCTGAGCCTATGTATTTGCATATTCGTTTTCTGACGCTGTGCTTTCAGTTTGCATATGTGCTATATGACATTACGTTACATAAAGTAATTGCGGTTGACCCGCGTGGTGCTTTAGTGTGGATATATACCACTGACGTAGCGGTTTAATATAGGTATATAATACTATATAAACATTATATTCTAAGGATGTGATGAGTTCATATGGGTCTGTTTAAAGTTGCGATTACCCGCGTCTTGGCAAGGCAATCAACAAGGTTTGCAACCATGGTGGGTGTATCCAATTTTTCTAACTTGGTACCCTATCTGAGCCTAAATAAAAAAACATTATAACAAGAGTGTAATGTAGAACAACTTATGTCCGTGGTCAGTTTGAACGAATTTGGTAAAAAAAAAAGTCTGGCCATTTGGCGTGGCAACTCCAAGCAATCAACAAACCTGGATTGCAACTATACAAATGGTTACCATTGGTTGTATCGGTGCGCGTTGCTATTGTTGCTGCAAATATCCTTTACCGAGGGAATGAAGTGATGGTGCAATACGTTTAGGGCATTATTCTGTCACGGATGTTAACGCTGACAACTTGGCCTCGGATATGTGTAGTCTTGGCATTTTGAAATAGCAATAGGTAGCTCATTATAAAATTACTAAACTATATACTCTTAATGTTTTATGATGGCTACCTATTGCTATTGCAGTCGATTCTCTATACAGCAGGTAACACACAGAAACGACTATATGCATTAAGTGCTATAGGTGATGCTGATAATGTTGCGTTAATCTACATACACCTGGAACCGATGAGGTGATTGTTAAGTGGTGCAGGTAATGATGATAACGCTATAATAACCCACATACACATATGACTGATCAGGTAATTCAAAATCGTGTTTTTTTAGAGTTTTTCATTCCTTTTTTTATACTTATTTGGGTTAATGAATTGCACTAGGTTGAAGCCAAACGACAGTAACACTTTCGTATTTTCTTACACGCTGATATTGCAACGGGGAAAAAATATATGCGAAACAACAGCGAAAACAACTGGATTCGTTCTTGGCGCTGTTTTTAAAGATAAAAAAAATAGATGCGGTACCAGCTGCGCAACAAGAACATGAGCGAGGTAACATCATTTATATCAACAACATTTACTTTACTCAAAATATGCTTAGCACATATGATGACCTAAATAACCAACTGTAAATGAAAAATAGGTACTCTCAAAACACCTACATCAAAAGAAAAACGTCTAGCAGTCGCTCACAAAGCCCAGGAACCAACGCAGAATAGGTCAGTCACACTAGCCGTATCTGAAAATGCAACAACAGACTGTAACAAAAAAAATTAGTTCACAAAATTATTACTACATGGAAAACTCTTTTTATTGAACAAAATATCTTACAAACAAGTTACATGAAAATAGGTTGCATGATACATGCCACTTATTTCTAAATACAAATACCATCACATCACCATACACATAGAAACTACTAACAGGTGGCGAACCATAAGAAACTACAACTTCATTAGACTGATACAATTTTCACAATGTTAAACCCTGGAAATTACAACGACAAAAGACCAGTAAGTCTCTCAGTAAACAAATCCTTATCTGTTAGGATTTATAAAATCAAGTATTTAAAGAGTCGGTCACCTCAAGTATATGACTCTTTAGAAAGTTCGTAGTCGTAGTCAGTTAGTGGTAATAAGTATTTATTTAAGTAACACCGGGGAGAACGGACGGGTCTTTACCCACTATATGCCTGATCCACAGCCCATAGAAGGCGTGTCATGTTTGTAAATATAAATACCCTTTGCCTTCCAAGGCAAAGGGTTGGAGCTTTCATAATTCATTTTTCTTTGTCTCACTAAAGTTCCCAACACTCTTCCACTTTCTCTCTCTAGAACTACAAACCATTCGACCCATATTGTGTTATGTGATGAGATTGTGAAAACCAATATCTTACAATTGGTATCAAGAGCCATGGTTTGATCATCCATCTTTTATGTTTTTGGTTTTATAGTTCTAGTTGGGTGAAATCTTTTGGTTTGTGAAGCTTTGGTCTTGTACGCGTAAGGTTATACGGTTTACACTTTACATACGCATAAAAGCTTTGATTTTTACACTTGTAAACTCAAGATTCTTATGGTTTAAGGTTTATTGAGTGTGAAAGTTTCAGTTTTTTGCAAAAAGTTTCAAACTTTACGTGTTTACATTTGATTTTAAGCTTGGTTTTTGTATCGTATTCTATCCTACGCGTAAGGGTGAAAACTATTTTGGTTCATCAAGTTTCAAACTTTATTGTTGTTTTGTGATTTTGAAGCTGTTTCATCATCAAAATCAGGTTTACAAAACGTTTTTGGGCATAAAAATAAGTTTTGGTGAATTTTGTACTTTCTACGCCTAACAAACCCTTCTACGCCTAAGCTCTACGCCTAAGTCATTCCTACGCCTAAACAGTTTCCTACGCCTAAGAATTTTCTTCATTGATCTTCGAAGCTGTTGGTTTACTCAGTGTTTTCTTGCTTGGATAAGCCTGAAAACACTTCGACTTGTGGATATCTTTTACACTTGGACAAGTGTAAAGGATTTTTGGGTAAAACCCTAAACTTACGCATAAGCTTAATCGCTTACGAGTAAAAGCTTACGCCTAAGTTATTTTTACGCATAAGTTAAATCTTACGCCTAAGGTATTCTTACGCCTAAATTTCTTACTTATAAACATTAAGTTTACGCATAAGCTTATATTTAACCTAAAGCTTACGTGTAAGAAGTATCTATGCCTAAGCATCTGTCTACGCGTAAGATATCATTCTACACCTAAGCATTTGTGCTATTTATCTTTTGAGACTTGTCATTTCTTTGTGATACGTTTTACGGTTTTATCTTGATTTAGTAAAATTCCGTGAAAGAATTTATTTCCCGGTTGAATCAAAATAGTAGTAGAATCCCCGTAGAATTAGAAATCATGTCTACAATCACTTCTTCCGTTGCTGATGACATTCAAGCTGCAGGATCCGATACTCGTCCTCCCATGCTTGATAGAACTGATTATGATTTGTAGGCTCAAAGAATCAGATTGTATTGCTTAGGAAAAGATAATGGGGTTAACATCCTTAAGTCAATTGATGAAGGACCATATCAAATTGAAACTACCAGAGATATCCTTGAAACCGCTGCTGATGGTTCTGTTGTATTGGGATTGGATAGACCAAAGATGTATGATGAGCTTGATGATAAGGAGAAGAAGAGATACGATGCAGACATCAGGGCTTCAAACATTATACTCCAAGGTTTACCTAAGGACATTTACAAGCTGATTAATCACAACATTGAAGCTAAGGCAGTTTGGGATAATGTTAAGATGCTTCTCTCTGGTTCAGAACTGACTAAGGAAGATAGGGAGTCTCAGCTGTATGATGAATTTGAGAACTTCAAAATGACACCAGAGGAAAGTGTGACTGAATATTATGTGAGATTCCATAAGCTTGTGAATGATATGAGGAATATCAAAATGACTATGCCAAATATTCAGCTCAATTCAAAGTTTGTGAACAACATGAATCCCGAATGACACAAATTTGTCACTGCAGTCAAACTAAACAAAGGATTGAGGAACACCAATTACGAACAACTGTATGCTTATTTGCTCCAAAATGAGAAGCATGCTGCATTTGAACGAATGATCATGGAGAAGTTCAATTCCAATGCTGCTGCTTCAAGTTCTTCAAATGATTCAACTGCATTCTACACAAATGTGGGCATCACTACCAAAGCATCACAAGTCATACCAACTGGGGATGGTAATCACAAACTTATTCCAGATCCAGGGTATAAGCCTTCAGATTTATCCATGGAACACTTTATCAATCAACTGGCCCTAATGGTTAAGCAAAACTTGAACCTCACTCTACACACCAACAATCACCTCAGAACTGCATCTAATCTTCACAATCATGCTACGGTTAAATATGGAAAGGTAGTTGTCCAACATGTACAAGGAAGGCAGAATGCTTATCTACCTCACAACGTATATGGAAATGTAGGTGTTGGAACTGGTTATGGAAATGCTGGAGTCGGTGCAGGGTATGTGGGAAATCAGAATCGTGGAAGGTTCATGGCTCAAGGTCAAGGTAAACCAATCAAGTGTTACAACTGTTGAGGGGAAGGGCACATAGCTAGGAACTGCACTCAACCAAAACGTCCTCAGAATGCAGAATACTTCAGGGACAAGATGTTGCTTGTACAAGCACAAGATAATTGAGCTGTATTGAATGAAGAAGAGCTGTTGTTCTTGGCTGAAGGGAATGCCAAAACTTATTATGCTGATGTAGATGAACAACATGTGAATGGTGTGGCTCAGAACAATCCCAATGCCTTTCAAGTTGCAGACTGTGATGCATTTGACTCGGATGTTGATGATGAACCAAATGCACAAACCATCTTTATGGCTAATATCTCTCCAATTGTCTCTCCAATGGTCTCTTCACCTTAACAGGCCAGTCCCTCCAAGGAATCCATCATATCAGAGGTACTGAAACTATACGATGTGGTTGATGCGCAAAAGATTCACTACGAAGTACAATCTACTGAGGTCATTGAATCAGATATTGAAAATATGGGAAATAGCAATGTTGTCCCATATGATCAATATGTGAAGCAAGATGAAAGTCTTATTGTACCAAGTGACGAATCTTCTGCAGTTAACAATGAATGCATATTTGATGAATACACTGCATATGTGCCTGATGATTCCTTGTCCACTGAACTTAATGCCTATAAGGATCAAGTTGCCATTTATGAACAGCGTGCTAAGTTTGAATTGACCACTCGTGAGTAGGAGATGGATAACCAAATGCGTACACTTATCTGAAAAAATAATTTTAGGGAAGAAATATTAAAACAAGAGTTAAACTCCTTACAAGAAAAGCTTAATAAAACTGCTAAGCAAAAACAAGAACTTCAATAAAATGTAAAAGTGCTTAAGCAGGAATTCAATGCTAAGGAATCAAAACTTTTAAATGAGTTTTCCAACCTAAAAACTTTAAAGATCAAACTCGAAAACAAGTTGTACATACAAGGGAACACCATTCAGACTGATCACATCATCACTAAGCATAGAGCCTTAAGCGATAAGCATAATATTCCCCTTGTTAAGGAACCCAATCCTGAGTATGGTAAGATAGAAAAAGCTGCACAAAAGGTAGTTTATGATGATGATGAGATCCTTAAGCCTAGATAAACACCATCATGTATAGAGAACACTAAAGAGGATAGAGAGTTAGAAGATGCCTCTAGAAAGAAAATGATAGAGAAATTAAATGATCCTTGGTGTACAAAGTATAATATAACACTTAAATCCCATGATTACACTAAGGTAAATTGGATTGCTTTGAACATGTTTAAACCTCAAACTCAATTAACTCCTGAACAAGTGTTTTGGAAGAAAGTTATTGAAAAGAAGAAAACTGATGAGCTTATAGAAAAAAATCCTCCCCTTAGGAAATTGCCCCCAGCTACTGTGTATCCTCCAAATACACCAATGCATTTAGTACCTAGAACACTTCCCACTCAAAGCAAGACCTTAATCAGCCAATATGTAGTTTACCAACTATTCGTTGATTTCGAGAAAACATGTAAGAAGAGAATCACACCTACTAGGATAACTAAAGGGGAAAGGGGTTTTGAGCAAACTAAAAATATTACCTAACTGAGGTCATGTCTTTCTTTAAACAATTAAAAGGACAATTTGAAAGTCTTCAAAAGGGTATAGATACAGAGATTAAAGAAATGAAAAAGATGTTTAATGAAATGGAAAACGAGGTCAGTATTGTTAGGAATTAGAAAATTCAGTCGTTAAAGATTCGGTCACCTCAAGTATATGTATTCGTTAGAAAGCTCGTAGTCGTAGTCACGTTATGTTAGTAAGTAGTTTGTTATGTAACACCGTGGAGGACGGACGGGTCTTTACCCACTGTATGCCTGATCCACAACCCGTAGGTGGCGTTATTTGTAAGACACTATAAATACCCTCTACCTCCCAAGGTAGAGGGTTGGAGCTTCAATACCATTTTTCTTTGTTTCACATAGTTCCCAACTCTCTTCCATTTCTCTCACTAGAACTTTCTCTCTCTAAACTAACTTGAACACCCCATTGTGATTATGGTTTAGTATGTTTGTGAAATCCTATTTCTTACAATTGGTATCAAGAGCCATGGTTTGATCACTCATCTTTCATGCTCTTTGTTTTGGTGGATTTCATAAGGTTTTTGGGGTATTAAGTGTTTAGGAGAGTTTGAATCATTTGGACAAATTCTAGTGTTAAAGTTTGAATTTTGCTTGTACTTTTGTGTTTAGGATTGATTCATTGAGGTTTAGGGGTGTGTGTGTTTGGATAAAACCACAATATCGATATCAAAAATAACCACAAGGAATGATTTAAAATCCCTTTAGGAAAAAGGATAATGAATCAAAACCCGTGAGTGATAGTGATACGGATTAGGAAATCCGAGTCGTTTCCCAACGAGGTGTGAATGGGCAACGTCGTTATTGGTTCGTTATTAAAATGCTCGATGTTTTGGATTATGATTTTATTAACACTACGGGAAATGGGAAAGCAATTAAGGGAAATTACACTACGGGGAATCCTAAATACGTGATTATAAACTAAAACGAATTAAATGAAACGAAAATAAAATGCAACTACATCTATTCTAAGTCCTAAAAACGATCTAAAATTACTTTCTAACTAAAAATGATATTAGAAAATTAACTAAGATTTAAAACTAATTTTTAGGATTTTTCTGGAATTTATTTGAATTAAAAACTAATTTAAACTAATTTAAATGTTAAAAATTACAAATTAAACTAGGAAAAATCTGGAAAAATTATTTTTTTTGCTTTTTATAATTTTCTTAATCTAGGAAAATTGAAAAATTATTTTTTTGGAACCTTTTCTGAATTAATTGAATTAAATGCTATTTAAAAAGTATTAAAAACTAGTTTTAATTGAGAAAAATAGTAAACAGTTACTGAAAATTATGAAAAATTCAGGGAAAATCTAAAATATTATTCTAAACCTAGGAAAAATATAAAAACTATGGCTTATGTGAGAGATTTAAAAGCTGTAGTGCAATCTGATTATGAATAAGCTTTTAAGAATAAGCTAAAAAGCACTAGAGGTTATCAAATGAACTCAGAAGCTAAATAAGGCTAAAAGTACCTAAAAGCAACTAATTCAAACTGTTCTTAACCTCTAATGAACAACTTTCAATGATTTGGTTAAAAAGCCAAAATAGCCTAGACCTACCCACTTTAAGCTAAATCAACTGCTAATTCAATAAGCTCTTCTGAAAACCAGAAATGAGAACTTCAAGACCACCAAGTTAGGAACAAATAGACCAATTTTCAGACACTGAAAAACTAATTTGAACTCTGGACAAGGTTTACAAGTTGCCTGTATCACACTCAGTATTAGCTGAGTGTGAACAGGGAAAATGAGGCTTATTGATCTGCTTATTTAGTGCTTATAATGATTCCCAAAAATTCCACAAAATTCAGAATTCAACAATAGACCAATTGAGCTTACTTATCCCAAATTTGCAAATATTTTGAACCAGAATTGAGTGTGTGAAAAATCTACAAAGTTTGGTAAAACCGATTCTTTTTTTTGACTTTTTAGACAGATTTGGATATTTGACTAAAATGAGATTTGAATCCAAATGATGAACTGATATTGATGTAGCAAGCTATAATAAAGCTAAATTAAGCTACTCCTATGAATTCTAAACACAATTCAAGCTTATGATCTCTAAAAATCCTAACAGATAAGAACCTAGGACAGATTCAAGGTGATTTTGACTATGAGCAATCTAAGGTGCAATTTAAGTCCTAAAATGACTGAGTTATAGCTAATAAGAACTGAAACAACTATTATGCAATACTGAATTAACACAATCTCAGATTACTATGTTGATCCAAACATAAGTTTCTAACAGATTTGCAATCTAATCTATCATGTCCTTAATCCTAAACTGTTGGGTTTTAGGTTCCTTGCATCAAGAATTACTTTAAGTATTGGAACCACGGACAGGCTTGATAGAACCACGGACAGAAGAGTGTAACCACGGATGAAGATAACCGCGGCTAGTAGTAATGTGTAACTACGGATGATATATTGTAACTACTGCTAGTGTTTTGTATAGTCGGTTAGTTTATTGTTTTAGATAAATATGGAAAAGATATTTATCTTGTAGGTTACGTATTGTATAATGTATAGGACTCCTTGGCTTATAAAAGGAGGTCCTAGGTTAGATTAGAAATACGTAAGTCTTATATCTAAAGTCGATACACTTCAAGGTTGCAAAACCCTAATCTGTAAGAGTATTCGTATTAATAAATAATATTGAGGTGTTGAATGTTAATTGTTCTTCTTCTTAAGGTTAAGTGTTAAATTCCCCATAATACTTAATAAGTTGTTATTCTAAGTCAGTTTCTATATTAGATCGTTTGCTCAACTGGGATCAACAAGTGGTATCAGAGCTTGTGATCTAGAAACTGTAATCAAGAAGAAGTTAAGTTAAGTTTTGTTCAAAGAAGATAAGATGTGTGTGAAACTCACATGGTGACTGCTTCAAAGGTACCCATGCTCAAGCATGGTGAGTATCAAATCTGGAGAATGCGAATGAGGCAATACATTCGCATGATTGAATATGCTCTCTGGGATGTCGTTGAAAAGGGAGACACTCTTCCTAAGAAGGGTGACGATGGCAAAGAAATTTCCATTGTTAGTGAAATTGATAAGGCTAAGAGAAAGCTGGAGATCAAGGCTCACAGTATTCTCTCCATGGGAATATCCAATGATTATGCTTTGGATTTTGAGCAATATGAATCTGCTAAAGAGTTACTGGATGCTCTTGAGACAAGGTTTGCTGGCAATGAAGCTACCAAGAAGTACAGAATGAATATGCTCAAGCATCAATTTGAAACCTTCACTGCTCTCGGTGGAGAAAAGATTGATGGCACATACAATAGACTTCAAAACTTATCGGCCAACTGAAGTCTGTAGATTATAAGGTTCTTCAAGAAGATATTAATTTGAAGTTCATTAGGAGTCTATCATCTGAATGGGCTATTCATACAATTGTGTGGAGGAATAAGGAGGACTTTCCTAAGATGACTCTGGATAATCTCTTCAACAACTTGAAGGTTTATGAGTCTGAGAATAACTTTGCTAATGCATCTCTGCTAATCCAAACATTGCTTTTGTCTCCACTAATCACAAGAGCTCACAAGATGTATCCACTGCTGCCTATGGTATATCCATGGCTATTGCAAATAATACCCTTTGTTAGTGATAATGTTAGTGATGGTGCAATTTGTGCTTTTCGTGATTTAACTACTAGTGTTACTGTTGAATCAAGATCGGATCAAATTGATCGATGATCTAGAAGAGATTAATCTTCAATGGAAAATGGCAATGTTAACTCTCCAAGCAAGGAAGTTTTTGAGGAGGACTGGAAGACAAGTTAAATATGATGGTCAAAGGAGGAGGGGTTCGACAAAAGCAAGATGGAGTGCTTTAACTGCAAGAAGAAGGGTCACTTTGCAAGGGAATGTCGAGCTCCTAAGAGGATTGAAGGTGTTAAGAAGATCACTGAAGAGTCTGCTCCTTCTTCGGCATTGGTGGCTCAAGATGGTCTTGGTGATTATGATTGGAGTGATCAGATTGAAGAAGGACCTAATGCAGCTTTTCTTGCTAGTGAAGCTTCAAAAGAGCATAACTTTGCTCTTATGACTTATGCTTCATCTTAGTTCAGATTCGAGGTATCTAATGAGTCTACTTGCTCTTTTAAATCATGTAATGATAACTTAGAATCTCAAAAAGCTATCACTGAAAGTATGAGGAAAGAAGTAGAAAGACTAACTATGGATAACTTAGGTTACAGGGTTGGTCTAGAGAGTGTGGAAGAGAAGCTTAGATATTGTATTAAATGTGAGTTTGAGTATGTAGATAAGATCAATATATTAGGTGGTGAAATTGATCTTAAAAATAGAGATTAAAATGCTTAAAGAGAAACTTGAACTAGCAGCGAGTGAAAAACAAAAGGCCCTAGATGAAAAAGAAAAACATGTTGTTAGGGTAGCTAAAACACAATTTGCTTCTGATCTAGTTCATAAATCTATAGAGAGTCATCTAATGAAAAAGGGTTCTGGAATTGGATACAACAATATGCCACCACCTACTCTTATGCAACATGCCACCATGCTAAAGAACTGTCATTTAGTAGTGAATTCAGTTTTAACAAACCTGTTGAAGGAATAAGTAAGACTGAGACACCTAAGATAAGTTCTGATATGTCCTCTGATGCTCCCATAATTGAAGATTGGGAATCAGATTCTAAGGAAGATAGTAAAGTATCAACACAGCCTGAAAAGTTAGAATCTATTAAGAAAGTTGATACTAGACAAGCTAATCTTGTACCTAGATTTGGAGCTAAAGTTACCAAGAATGTAGTAGAGTACAGGGAAATACCTAGGGAACAGATGAAACAATATAAACCTAGGGGTAATCAAAGAAGCTTAAATGGTTTAATTTCTAACAGATTAGGTGATGAGTTTCAATGTGTTAAAAGGCTTGTTTTATATGTGGTAGTTTTGAGCACTTACGGAGAAATTGTAATAAAAACAGACCACAAGTTTGGAATCATTGGAGGAGGGTAAATCACCAAAACTTTTCAAAGAAAACAAACTCTCATCCTAACAAAAACATGATTCCTAAGCGAGTGTTAATGAGGAATGGGAATACAAAATCTATTGTCACTGCTTCTCCTAAATGGGTTCCAACCACTGCTAAGCAAAGTGTAAACACGGCTAAGCAAAATCAAACCATGATAAGCCAAAATCACCACAGATAACAAAGAAGTTTTTAAAATTCCAAAGGTGATAACTGATACAGTGGTTGGGAATCATTTTTATGTTGTTAAGGCCTCAGCTAGTTGGCAATGGAAACCTAAGACCAAGGTTTTACATCATGTCAATTGTGCATCAATGGACCTAACCAAATTTGATTATATTGATGCAAAGGGCAGACCCAAGTCAGTATTGGCTTGGGTCCACAAAAGGAACTAACTTGTTTAATTTCATGTGTCGGGCAATCTACAAGATGAGCTAAAAGACAAAGGAGTTTTTGATAGTGGTTGCTCTGGGCACATGACTTGGGATGGGAGCAACCTGGAAGATTTTGAAGCTTTTGATGGAGGATATGTGGCTTTTGGCAATGATCCAAAGGGAGGAAAGATACTTGGAAGAGGCACAATCAGAACAGGAAATTTGGACTTTAAAAAAGTCTACTTGGTACTGAGGACTTAAGTACAATTTATTCAGTGTTTCTCAAATGTGTGATAAGAAAAACTAGGTACTTTTTGGTGAAAATGAGTGTGTGGTGTTGTCTCCTGAGTTTAAGATGCCGATGAGAAGTTTATACAACTTAGGGTACCTAGGAAGGAAAATATATATTGTTTTGATCTTAAAGATGTAATTCCTAATAGGTCCTTAACTTGTTTATTTGCTAAAGCATCTGTGGATGAGTCTAAGTTATGGCATAGAAGATTAGGTCACCTCAATTTCAAAACAATCAATAAACTGGTTAAAGGGAACTTAGTGAGAGGGTTACCTTCTAAGGTTTTGAGTGTAAGGAACTGTGTGTGGCTTGTCAGAAAGGAAAACAACATAGAGCTTCTTGTAAGTCCAAAACTGTCAACACCATTTCACAACCACTGTTTATGCTTCATATGGACTTATTTGGACCTACTTTTGTCAAGAGTTTGAACCATAAGCAGTATTGCCTAGTTATCACCGATGATTATAGTAGATTTTCTTGGGTTTACTTTTTGGCTGCTAAGAGTGAAACTAGTGAAGTTCTCAAGAGTTTCATTATTAAGATAGAAAATCTAGTGAATCATAAAGTCAAGATAATCAGATGTGATAATGGAACTGAGTTTAAGAATGCAGTGATGAATCAGTTTTGTGTAGATAAAGGTATAGAAAGACAGTTTAGTGTTGCTAGAACATCACAACAAAATGGTGTAGCTGAAAGGAAAAATAGAACACTAATTGAAGCTGCTAGGACTATGTTGTGCGAGTCTAAGTTACCAACTACCTTTTGGGCTGAAGGCATGTAGGCCTTGCATGTTATGTCTTGAGAATAGGAGTAAGGTAGTAAAGCCTCATAACAAGACCCCCTATGAGCTGTTACATGATAGGAAGCCAATGATTGCATTTCTAAAACCTTTTGGGTGTTCTGTTACTATCTTGAATACCATAGACTACCTAGGCAAGTTTCAAGAAAAAGTTGATGATGGATACTTTTTAGGCTATTCATCTAATAGTAAAGCCTTTAGAGTATACAATAGGAGGACTAGAATTGTTGAAGAGAATTTACATGTTCAATTCAGTGAAAAGACTCCTAGTGTTAAGACCAAAGGACCAGGTGGCGTTTAACATTGATATGCTAACCAAATCTATGAATTATGAGCCTATCATTGCAGGAACTTCCACTAATGTTGATGCAGGTACTCAAAAGAATTCTGGTGAAGAAGCAATTTCTAAGGAAGCTGATTCTCTTCAAGAGTTCTATTTGTTTGAAAAGTGGAAAGCTAGTTCTGTCTCACCCATCATTGATAAGCCAGGTCCTACTGATGATGATGTTTTGAATTCTGGAGGCAATAGTGCTCATCATCAAGATAAGGATGAGTTATTGAAAGATAATTCAGTGTTGGTAGAGGAAATTGAAAAGAAGAAAAAGCAGTCTGCAAGCACGGATAAGCCAAACATAAGCACGGATAGAGTTAATACAACCACTGCTAAGCCAACAACTTCTACCACTTACATTACAAGTGAAATCCGGTTTGTAAGCTGATAGTAGTACTTTCTTTGGACCATATGCAAAGCCACTACATGGTGAAGAGGAGTATCCACATGATCCCGATATGCCTGCTTTGATTGAAATTGATACTCCTACTGATGATGAAGACATGGATGATTTCTTTAATGCTGATTTAACTAATTTGGAACATGTCATTCATGAAAGTCCTATTACCTCCACAAGGATACACAAGATTCATCCCAAGGAACAAATACTTGGAAATTTGAATACTCCAGTTCAAACAAGAAGCAAGGTTAAGAACACAGAACCCTTTCCTGAACATGGGTTCTTTGCAAGATCTTTTCACAAAAGAAACATCATAAAGATCGCAAAATTGCCATTTGCTTGTTTTATGTCTCAAAAGGAACCAAAGAGAGTTGAAGAAGCATTATCTGAAGAAGGTTGGGTAGAATCAATGCAAGAGGAGCTTCTTCAGTTCAAACTTCAAGAGGTTTGTACATTGGTAGAACTTCAAATGGTAAGAGGGCCATTGGGACAAAATGGGTGTTCAGAAACAAAAGGGATGAAAGAGGTATTGTTGTGAGGAACAAGTCAAGGTTGGTTGCTCAAGGATACACACAAGCTGAAGGCTTGGATTATGATGAAGTATTTGCTCCAGTTGCAAGAATTGAGGCTATTAGATTGTTTTTAGCTTATGCTTCATTTAAAAACTTTGTGGTGTATCAAATGGATGTTAAAAGTGCATTTTGGTATGGCACAATTGATGAGGAGGTTTATGTCGTCAACCTCCGGTTTTGAAGATCTGATCATCCCGACAAGGTCTACATGGTGAGAAGGCTATGTATGGTTTGCATCAAGCTCCTAGGGCATGGTATGAGTGCCTGTCCACTTATTTGATGGACAATGGGTTTACAAGAGGACTAATTGATAAAACTTTGTTCATAAGAAAGCACAAAGATGATATTTTATTGGTTCAGGTTTATGTAGATGACATCATCTTTGGCTCAACCAATAAAGAGCTATGCAAAGATTTTGAGAAGCTTATGCATGATAAGTTTCAGATGAGTTCTATGGGAGAACTCACTTTCTTTTGGGGCTCAGGTTCAACAAAGGACTGATGGTATCTTCATTAGTCAAGACAAGTATGTAGTAGATGTTTTGAAGAAGTTTGGGTTTCAGGATGTGAAAAGTGCTAGTACACCAATGGAGACTCGAAACCCTTGCTACGATGATGGAAGTACAAGAGTTGATCGAGAAGTTTATGTACAGGTCCATGATTGGATCTTTGATGTATCTCACTGCATCTAGGCGGATATAATGTTCTCGTATGTGTGTGTGCAAGATTTCAAGTCACACCTAATTCATCACACATGAATGCTGTTAAGAGAATTTTTAGGTATCTTAAGGGTCATTCTAAATTGGGCCTTTGGTACTCAAAGGATTCTCCTTTTGACTTGGTGGCCTACACAGATAGTGACTATGCTGGTGCTAGTTTGGATAGGAAGTCTACAATTGGAGGATGTCAGTTTTTGGGAAGCAGACTTATTTCATGGCGATTAAAAGCGGACTATTGTGGCAAATTCTACAAGCGAAATTTGAATATGTGGGCTGCTTTGCTAGTTCGGTCAAGTTCTATGGATTGAGAATCAATTCTTTGGACTTTGGGTTTTGGTGCATAAGGAGCTGATTTACTTGCTATATCTCTTGGTCATTTGGAATAAGTGATCTCATGTATCTGGCGATAGTCTGTTGTAACCACGGATAGTGATACGAAACATGCGGATAGCATGGAGTCTTGTTTTGGATAGTACAGGGGCTGTTTGGTAACATTGGCAAATCTATATCACTCTCCCCAAATCACGGACGGATCATTTATTTGATTCTCAAACCACTTTCAATTGGAACTCAACCTTAACCTAATCACTTTCTTTTGCATAATTCATCCGCTCACATCATTATTTTCCTAAATCAAAATGGCTGAAAAGTATTCCACTTCACATAACCTTGTTGCCATTCTCACCAAGAATGCTCGATCTGAAGGGTTTCATCAAATGATTGATTTCTTAGTTCACAGTCCTATTCATTATGCTTTAACTGTTACACCCACTATTCTTAAAGCCTACATACATGGGTTCGGAAGAATGCTACACTTGTCAATGGTTGATGGTGTGGAGATGTTTAGTTCGAAGTGGATGAGCATGTTATTTCATTCTTGAGGATATCATTGAGAAGTTTTGCATTTGATGATCTTTGATGGGGTTGACAATCTTTCAGATGTTGAGATTGTTCTTTGGTTTAGAGATTAGGGTATACACATAGAGGTGAAAGGTACAATTCTTTAGAGCTTCTTTTCACAACAATGGAAATTTTTGATTCACACCTTGTTGATGTGTATGAGTAATAAGACTACAGGTTTTAATGACTTTCCTTCAAAATTACTCTTGCTATTATTTGTTTATCTGAGGGAAGGAAGTTTAATTGGTCTAGAATGATTTATGAGGGGTTAGTACAAAATATTAGGAAGAAGGGTAAATACTATTTGTATCCTCGGTTTGTTCAACTGATTGTCGCACATCAAATTGTTGATCCTATTGAACATTCTAGAGAGTATGAAGTACATCATATGCTTCCTAAGGTTTTGGCACATATGAGGAATCAACCCAGAGACTATACAAATTAGAGATGTTCCTTTATTTCCTCACATGATTATTTTGCCTCTTGCTCTGATTTTGATGAAGGTCTTGAAACTCAACTGATTGTCACGGCAGTACACCTCCAACCGATACTACAACTCAAATCACGGACAGTACACCTCCAACCACGGGATACTACACCTCAAATCACTAATATTTCACCTATTGTATGGACTAGGAGAAAGAAGGGCACTAAGCTTCCTCAGGCTAGTGCTAGTGGTGTTGCTCATGAGGCTATCACAGGTGATGAAGGTGACATGATTGGAAGGGCTTCCACCACTGATACATGCTTAGATCTTGTCGACGATAGTGGAAACATAAATAAGACTCAACCATTGGCAACTTCTAATGTGGAGAGTTCCTTGGAACTTAACACAGGTGGAGAAATCCCTAGCCACTTGGCTATAACAGGGTGCATAGATGTTCAGGCTCGGTCTGATGCTATGTTTTCTATATCCGAAGATTCACCTCTCGGGCGAGTTAACACAGCTCGAAGTGATGAGGATAGGTTGGAACCTGAACATGAATTGACGGATTTTGAGTTTGTACATACTGACTTTTCCAATGAACCACCTCTCGGACCAGTTCACACATGTCGAAGTGGGGAGGATATTCTTGAACGCTTAAATGAATTGACGGCCAAATGTACCAAGATGGAGGAGACGATCTCTAATCTCAAGGAATTGGCTGGGTTTCATGAAAAGGATATTCGGCGCTTGAAGCACAGGGTTTTGGAGAAGATAAAAGGCCTGGCTTCTGCTTTGAGGAAGCTAAGGAAAAGAAGCTGAACTCCTTTCCGCTCAGACTGGATATGGAGGATGTATCCAAACGGGGAGGAGTGAAGGCAAGAATTCAGGGGAGGATGTTAATGTATCTATGGAAGAAGATGTTGATAGTGGAGATCAAACATTTGTGGTATCTGATAAAGATGGGAATGAGGCAGTTCTTGAAAATGTGAAGAAGGTTGTAGAAGATGTAGTATTGAACACAAACACGGATGGTATGTCTGAAACCACGGTTAGTACACTTTAACCACCGATCTTTGTACAGACATAGCAACTATAAACACTACAACTATACCTTCAACAATCATACCCACTGCTATTATAACCACTTCCACTGTTGTAACAACTCTCTCTATATTACCATCTAAGTCTAAAGAATTAGAGAAAGAAGCTGCAAGTACATTGATTAATCTGAGCAAAACATCATCTATTACTACACCCATTATTGCATCTGCTTTATCTGTTCAAACTACTGCAATTAAACCCAAACCCAGAGGAAAAACTTTAGTTATTGGTGAACCACTGAAGAAGAAGGTGCTTCAATCTGATGTTGGAAAGGGTAAAGGTATTGCAAGTACGAGTTGAAGTTTAAATCTAGAGCAGAACAAGAAGCTTTTGATGACAATTTGTAAAGAATATGGTTCTTTGAAGAACAAGCACTTTGGATAAAAGAAAGAAAGAAGAGGAGGAAGCTAGTGAGAAATGGTTAGCTATATGGTATAACTCAGAAAACTATCTTCAAGCTTCTTTAAAAATTCTTGATGAGTTCTTGCACAAGAATGGGCATTCTTTGGATGATGAGGAGAAAGCTAGATTGATGAATGAATGGGCAAGGAAGGTTAGCAAAACAAAGAAACATGTTATAAGAAAGAAACCTCCTACTATGGCTCAGATGAGGAATGTATTGATGAAAATTATTAAGAATTCAGGCATTTATGTTTCTGATAATCTTAGTAAATGTTCATTTGAAAGAATTTTGGAAATCTATGAGAGATGTATGAGGATTAATGTAGATGATTTCTGTCCAATGAATTCTGAGAAGGAAGAAGAGTGGATAAAGAAGCATGATGAGTGGATGCTAAGTAAAAAGAAGAGAAAATCTGAGGTTCGTAGAGTCATCTGATTCTAAAAGATTGAAAGTTGTTGAAAATGAAAATCAAATCATTTCTTATGAGTTTAAGATTAATGATGGAAGTGAAGGAGTTTGGAAAATTAAAAGACTCAACAATGAAGTTTCCGAGTATAATAAATTTTCACAAATGCTTCAGTATTTTGATAGAGATGATTTGATGAATCTTTGGATACTTTACAAGAATAAGTTTGGTGAAGTACATCCAAATGATTATTATGAGAGGTTGGTTTATCATCATTTGAAGATTCTATTTGAACCTACTCATGATGAATCTGAATGGCAAGGACTCTCCAATGGTCAAGTTACTAAATGGTTTTTTATATCAAACTTGTGGAGTTCATGTTTGTGTTGGAAAGGTTATTCATATGCTTGTAGAAGGTGATTATCCTCAACTGAATAAGCATCCAGAAATTATTGTTCAGATGTTGAAACCTGATTGTATCAAGATGTTAGTACCTTATGATGGTCAAGCTTACGATTTGTTATTGAAGTATGAGAATATACTTAAGGCTAGTAAGTGTTTGGCTACATCCTCCATTTCAGATGTTTTGAGCTTAAAGGAAACTTGAGAATTCTATTGAAATGTATCAAGTTTAGGGAGATTGTTGGGTTTTAGGTTCCTTGCATCAAGAATTACTTTAAGTACTGGAACCACGGACAGGCTTGATAGAACCACGGACAGAAGAGTGTAACCACGGATGAAGATAACCGCGGCTAGTAGTAATGTGTAACCACGGATGATATATTGTAACTATTGCTAGTGTTTTGTATAGTCGGTTAGTTTATTGTTTTAGATAAATATGGAAAAGATATTTATCTTGTAGGTTTCGTATTGTATAATGTATAGGACTCCTTGGCTTATAAAAGGAGGTCCTAGGTTAGATTAGAAATACGTAAGTCTTATATCTAAAGTCGATACACTTCAAGGTTGCAAAACCCTAACACTGTAAGAGTATTCGTATTAATAAATAATATTGAGGTGTTGAATGTTAACTGTTCTTCTTCTTAAGGTTAAGTGTTAAATTCCGCATAATACTTAATAAGTTGTTATTCTAAGTCAGTTTCTATATTAGATCGTTTGCTCAACTGGGATCAACATAAACCTAGACAGCAATGATATCAATATTCTAACAATAATAATAACCTAACAACTGACAAATAATCACCTAAAACCTACAATAAAGAGTAACACAAAAAGTGCAACAAAACAGTTAAGTAAATGGACTGTAATTCAACTCACTTGTGGTCCAAAATATGCAGACTTATATGAGAACCAAACTATACTATTTTAAACCAAATCCAACCCAATTCAACTCTGCATCAACCCAAATCCATAACCATTTCAAAGCCGGATCCATTACCATTCCAATTACGCACTTAGCGTTGATTTTATTGATGAATTTGGTTTTAGTGAATTTTGAGATTGAAACAAAAGTAAGCTCACAATAAGCTATCACAAGCTTATATGAACCTAATGAAACAGTATCTGAGGTTTAAGATGAACTTAAAAGAGTTTAAGAGTATTTTTTTATTATTTTTCAACTATTTTTTGATTTTTTATTTTGAGTTAATGAAGAAATTAGCTGAAAATAGTTTTGGAATAACGAAATAAGCTTTAAACAATAGTAATAAACAGATTAGAATCATAAAAAACTAATAAAAAACTTGGGAAATTAAAACTGGATTATATTAATAAAAACTTGAAATAAAAGAGTGAATTACATAAACTGAAAGGTAAAACTTAAAAAAAACTGATTACAAAATGATATTAAACTACTGAAAATAAGATAAAAGGAAAGATAGCTCCAATTGTGAACGAATGGGGTCTTTAAATACTTGAGCTCAAGGTCTTGGAAGAATCTGGAAGTTGTATTTGTGCTTTCTCAGGAGTATTCGAGCCCTGATCAATCTTCACACGTCCATCATTTCATCTTAGCCTTAGGATTGAATCCACCACGTTGCACTAGCCAATCAGAGGTGAGGATTTGGTGAGTTGACACACGGATTGCCAACCGGCATCCGTGTGTCGATGGGTGTCGAGTAAAAGTACTGTATTACCCTTAATGATAGTGGATTTGGCCAATTAAAGCGCGGGGTAATTTAGGGTTCTTGGCTGGGTTTGGGAATTGGGGGTGAAAAGGGCGCGTGAGGTTTATTTAATATATTTCAATTTCCTTGACAGGGTTTTGTGGGGGTTTGACCAGGGTCCAAATGGGTATACCCGGGTTGGGGATCCGGGTAAGTTTATTTGGCTTCCGGGTATGAACTGGGTTATTAAACCGGTTTGGGTGTTTTGACTATGGTTGACAGGGCTAAAAGTTGGGCTTGACTTGGGCCTTTGTTAAATATATTTGGATATTGGACATGATATAGACCCATTAGGCAATTTAGGGACTTAATGTGTACAAGCTGAAATTTCAGGGACCATTCTTGTAAATCTGAAAATTTGATCAAGGACTAACTTTGCCTATCTTCAAATAATCCAAGGGATGAATTTGTAGATTCTAAAACTTGAGGGTATATTCTGCCAATAACTGAAAGTTCAGGGACTATTTCTGACAATTCTTCAAACTTGATTATATATTTCAAATATCATCCTCGAGCATAAAATCTTCACAGATGCTTAATTGACCTTCCTGGCTCAGCCTTTAGCTCTCTTAATCTCTCGTGCTCGGGTTTTCGTCTGATTTGGCTTCTTTTTGTGTGTTTTGTCATATCCGTACCTGCACATGCAAAAACTCAAGAAAACAACAAATATTAAGCATAAACGGCTCTTTCTTGGTTATTTTGGGTCAGTTTTGATAAAGAAAAGATATGTGTTTAAGCACATATCAAAATACCCAAGACGAGACCATTGTCGTATCCCACTGTCAATGCAATCAACTCACGCTTCTAAAACCAAGGATTTCAATCTCTTTCTACTAAACTATGAAGAAGTAGCAAAGATTCCTCAAAAGAGATTAAGAACCCTTAATTCTAAAACGCCCCGTTTACCTTTTAATTCACATGTAGATATTACGATTAAGCACATTCTGATTATGAGTGACGGTTTGTTGAACTTTCATGTCGATCAATAACTCCAACATTTTTCAAACGACACGTTAGGATCACGGAATAGGAAACACAACACAGCGTGAAGTGACCATACGGATAGAATACATCGTTCCTGATTTTTCACAAGTCCCCAAACTAAGCGTAAAATCGAAATCATTGTTCAAAATGATTCTAGATGCTAACAATACCCATGGAAGTTACTTGTGTAATTACCTTTTGCTCCCATTTTCCTATTTTCCTCTAGATTTTTTTATTTTTGTGAGAAATGAATTTCTTCGAATTTCTCGTTTCGATAAGTTTTATTCCGATAAAGATATAAAGCTAAGTCGCTAATTAGTTGTCCACCTTCCCTCGAAAACCATTGCGCACAAGAATGAGGTCCACATCAAGGTCCTAATTTCGCACGATTTAGGGAGATAACTCCCGGATTCAAAGTTTGGCTTAACACTTATTTCAGCACATTTGCATTTTTGCAATTCGGCCCTTGGTCTTTTCAACCACTAACTCAACGGGATTACCGTTTTATCAGAGTCTTATTATGACTTTGGATTTTCCTCAACCTTTTAGAAGTCCATGACAACGGGGGTACCGTCGGACATAGAAAACTTTTATGGCTTTGGATTTTCAACTTTAATACATTTGGGCTTTATTTCATGTTAATTTTTGTGCCAAACTCCGAATCCTACGGCTTTTATAACAATAGAAACAATAGCAGCAAACTATCAGGAATCAGTTGTCTATTACACCGCAACACTGACAGTACCTTGATGTGTACCCAACTCTCATGGGCAAAGATTCTCTAAAGAAGATAAAGAACTAACTATCGCCAAAAACTCAACATCTCTGATTATTATTAGACAAATATGGGGTGAGACAATTTTGTGGGAACAAAAAGCCATAAGTACCTTCGATGGGCTCTAAAGAGAACCAACTACTCCACGCTTAGCATCTAAACTCATAAGTAACTCTATCATTCCTCGATCTCCGCAAATTTAAATCCCAAATAATGAGATCCGCGGATGCTTAGCCGATAATTTAATTATCTATGGTTAAGGGAACAAGCTAGGGCTCAACACGCCCGGTCAAGTCAGAATTCCATTCCTACTCTCACCAGCGGAAAGTCAACAAGGTGTCAAAACATATATTAACTTAGCGAATACTTCGTAAAATAATCTCAAGTCTCGCATTTTTAAAGTTACTTATTAGAAACTAGCGAACTCTTGTATAAGCTTCGCATATTTAAAATCACTTAGGGAGACTTGCAAATTCTTGGCCTTGTGAGCTAGAATCGCATTTTATAGCCTCTTGTCTAAGCAATTAGCAAAGTCTATTTCAAGAAAAACGCATATTTAAAGAAACTTCTAAGAGACTCGCGAAGACTTTTCAATCATAAAACTAGCAAAAGCTTACAAAATTTTTTAAATTTTCTCATTTTTAGCACAATTTTTCATTTTCTAAGGAAAAACGGGGTTGCGAGAGTATACGACAAAAAATAAGCAAGTTCGGTCAAATCAAATCGAAGATTACCCTACCCCAGACTAAAACGAAACATTGTCCTCAATGTTTAAAAGCAAGGGTATCACGAAAATCTAAAAGCCGTTTATTAAGTATGCTCAAAGATAAACGTTAGTCGATAAGATTTTGGATATCGGATTTCCTTCAGCAACGATGATGAAACTCGAGTGGAGAAAAGACAAACTTCTAGCACGAGAGTCTTCATATCGGTAAAATCCTAGACAAAACATCACAAACAACCAAACACGAGAAATCGAAGAGGCTAACCCCTTCACGTCACTTATTAGAAAATAGAAAGAAGATAGAGGTAAGCATGGGGTGCCTCCACGGCGCTACTATTTTTGGTCACCGGAGTCGCTAGCTTGACTCGATTCCCGAATTCAGTTGTCCTTAGGGAAAGTTTGGAGATCCGGGACAACCATAGATGGGATGTCCCCTCCAAAATAATGTTTCACACGATGACCATTCACCTTTAAATTTGGGCCATCGGTGAAAACTCTACCGTTCCATAAGGAAAACTCGAGCAACGGTGAATGGTGGGACCAACGGGTTTGAGTTTTCGAGAATATCTTCAATCGAGAGTTAAAGAGGAGAACTTGATCACCAACGTTGAAAACGCGGTTTTGATTTTAGCATCATGAATCCTCTTAGTCTTCTCTTTGAAAATCAAAGAATTCTCGTAAGCCCGATCCCTAAGCTCATTTAATTCATTCAATTGAACTTTCCGGTGATCACCCGCGGTCTTAAGATCAAAGTTAACATGTTTCAAGGCCCAGAATGCCTTATGCTCGAGCTCTATGGGCAAGTGACAAGCTTTTCCATACACCAACTTAAATGGGGTGCACCCGATGGGTGTCTTGTATGCGGTGCGGAAAGCCCATAATGCATCATCTAACTTATCGGCCCATGAAGCTCGATTTTCTCCTACATTCCTTTCTAAAATCCTTTTCAAACCACGATTGGAGACCTCAACTTGTCCGCCGTTTTGCGGGTGATCGCGGTAGAAAGGCGATGGGTAACTCCATATTTAGCCATAACTTTAGCAAATTGTTCATAACAGAAATGGGTACCGCGACATCGATGATGCACGAGGTGTCTCGAATCGGAAAACAAATTCTTCAAAACTTAACAACCACTCTCAAGGCGTCATTGGTGGGGCGCGCTTCAACCCATTTGGACAAGTAGTCGACGGCCACGAGGATATATTTATTACCCTTAGATGATGGAAATGGCCCCATAAAATCGATGCCCCTGCGTCAAAAATCTCGCAAACTTGAATAGCATTTTGTGGCATTTCATCCTTTTGAAATTTTCCTTGGCGTTGGCAAGAATCACAAGACTTAACTAAATCATGAGCATCTCGATATATGGTAGGCCAATAAAACCCGGAGTCAAAAACCTTCTTAGCGGCGTAGCTTCATGATGGCCACCACCTGGGTCCGTTATGGCAATCATTGAGAATATCAAGGGCCTCTTGGCCATGAACACACCGCCGGATTACTTGATCCGCACAAATCTTAAACAAGTAAGGATCGTCCCAGAAATAATGCTTAAAATCTTTGAAAAACTTTTTTTCTTTGGGGCGACATCCCTTTCACGATGAAATTGCCGCATGGTAATTTGCAAAGTCGGCAAACCATGGGGTGTTTGGGTCTTTCTTAGAAATCATCCCAAGTGTCTCAAGAGGAAATGTTTCCGTGATCTCCTTTTCTCGAGCACACTTTGATGGGGATTCTCAAGTCTAGAAAGGTGATCGGCTAAAGCAGGTTCTCCGCTCCTTTTTTTGTCAAGAATAGTAACATCAAACTCTTGAAGGAGGAGAACCCACGGTAGTAATCGTGGCTTAGCATCTTGCTTTGCCAAAAGATACTTTAGCGTAAGAATGGTGGGTATACACTATGGTCTTCGACAAGACAAGGTAGGGTCGAAATTTCTCGAAAGCATAAACAACGACCAATAATTCTTTTTCATGAGTCGTATAATTGTGTTGGGCCTCAGACAATGTCTTACTCGCATAGTGTATGGGTTGAAAATGTTTCGATTTACGTTGCCCCAAGACTTCCCCAATTGCATAATCGCCTGCATCACACATGAGCTCAAAGGGCAAATCGGTCGGGGGCAACTAAGATCGGACTTGATTAATTTCTTTTGAGAAATTAAATGCTTCAAGCGCATTGGTGAAGATAAGCGGAGCATCCTTCTCGAGGAGATGGGTGAGAGGAAGGGCTATCTTAGAAATCTTGGATGAAGCGGCGATAGAAACGGCGTGACCTCAAAACTCGAATACCTTTGGCGGTAGTGGGATGAGGGAGTTTAGCTATAACGTCGACTTTAGCTCGATCGACCTCAATCCCAGATTTTGAAATTTTATGGCCGAGGACAATGCCCTCTCGAACCATGAAATGGCACTTTTCCCAATTCAAGACCAAGTTGGTGTCTTCACACCGTTTAAGCATGTGGTCTAGATGAGAGAGGCATGAAGTGAAAGAATCTCCATAACCAGAATCGTCCATAAAACTTCCATAGACTTCGATCATGTCGTGAAAATAGCCATCATGCACCTTTGGAACGTTCCGGGAGCATTGCATAAACCAAATGGCATTCGTCGGTAAGCAAACGTTCCATAAGAAGTGAAGTCGTTTTCTCTTGATCCGTGGATCGATCGAATTTGAGTAACAGGAAAAACCATCGAGAAAGCAATAGAACTCATTCCCCGCTAAGCGTTCGAGCATCGATCCATAAAGGTAGCGGGAAATGGTCCTTTCGTGTAGCATCATTCAACTTTCGGTAATCAATACACACCCTCCATCCGGTGGCGAGGCGTGTGGAAATCAATTCATTATCTTCGTTCATAACTACGGTCATTCCACCTTTCTTTGGGACACAATGGATAGGGCTAACCCATGAGCTATCGGAGATTGGATAAATGATTTCGGCGTCGAGGAGTTTAAGAACTTCCCTTTTGATAACCTCATGAATTTTCGGATTAACCCTACGTTGTTGTTGAATAACGGGTTTGCAATCGTCTTCCATTAAGATCTTGTGAGTACAAAAATGATGGTTTATGCCTTTGATATCGGAAATTTGCCAAGCGATGGCACTCTTATGTTTTCGAAGAATATCCAAAGTGCGGTTTTCTCCTCATCTTTTAGGTTTTTAGCAATGATGACGGGAAACTTGTTTGGTTCTTCAAGAAAAGCGTATTCAAGATGAGGAGGTAAATCTTTGAGCTCGGGCTCCGGAGGTTTTTCATTAGTCGTTTGTGCAGATTTGATTTCTTCAATCATAATCTCTTTGGGAGGAGTGCGGTGACGGATCTTCATTCAATAATTGCTCAAGATAAGAATATCTCCCTCCGAATACAAAATCATCATCAATTCGGTTGGAATCGATTCGTCATTAGCAAGAAACTCATCGATCTCTTCCAAAACGAAAGCACCTCCCTCGAATGGGTAAGAGAGGGAAAAGTCGGCAATTATAGGCTCAGAAGATGGTTCAACATTTTCGAAAGTGGGATTACCACCCATAAAATCAAGAAGCTTTTGAGCATACTCCTCAAGTAGCAATACTCGAAACGTCAATTCGATTAATAGAAATCCATAGTTGGAGGAGTATCCTGAAGGATGGTTAATGTTAAATGAGACGGTTTCCTTATGAGATCGTAAAGTAATTTCTCCTTCAAAAACGTCAATCATCGCCGCGGCCGTTCTTAAGAAAGGTCTCGAGAATAAGAGCCTTTCGGGGGCATCACAAGTCAACGACAACGAAGTCGGCGGGAAAATGAAGTGGTCCTACTTTCACATAGACGTCCTCGGCGATTCCTTTCGAAATAGAGGTTGAGCGGTCTGCGAGTTCAAGAGTCATCTTAGTAGGAGTGAGATGCAGGAGAAAGCATTACTAATCGAAAGAGCATTAAGTTAATACTCGCGCCAAGATCGGCCAAAGCGGAATTTTCACAATTCAGGAAACTTAGCGGGTCGAAAGAAATTTGCGGGGTCTCCTAACTTTTAGGGAAGTTTCTTGAGGAGCACCGCCGAGCAATTCTCTCATTCAGCGGTGTTTGCTGTTCGGCCAACTTTCCCTTACTCACTAAATTTTTGATCATGGCGGCAAATTTAAACATGAGGAGTAAAAGCGTCGGTGAAACTGATGTTAAAATTCAAAGTTGAGCGATTTCAACAAATTTCTCCATTTGGTTTTCGGTTTTATCACGAAGCTTTTGATCTTGAAGTCTAGAAGGATAAGGAAGTGAGGGTTTAAAAGTAGTCTTTGGAACATCGGGTTCGGAATCGAAGTCTGACGACCCAGGAGGTGGGGAGTCTGGTTGCACATTTTCTTCGATAACCGAGTTCGCGTTCTCTCTCACTTGTGGTGGAAGCGATGGTCCATCATAAGCCTTACCACTCAGGTGTGGTTATAACTTACTCACCCTTCGGTTGGGAATGGTGTCACTTGGAAGAGATCCCGATCCGAGGTTGACTTATCTTACACAAAACATTATTCAACATGTTCTCAAGTTTATTAGCGAAGCATCAATTTGTTGTTCGAAGTCGAATCTCATTCCTAAACTCATTGCTTTGTCTAGTCAGCGAAGATTGAAACTCATTTCTCAAACTTGAAATCTGATTTTGCATAGTTTGGATGGTAGCATTATTGTGTTGAGCGTAATTCATTGAATTCATTAGAAGGCAAAGGCTGACTTGATATCCTTGATTATGTTAATTAACTCCTTGATTGGTTATTATTGATTTGGTGGGGCTTTGAATTGGTTTTGAACATTTGGTCCACGAACTTGATTCGATTAAAGCGAGTCGATTGTTCGATTGAGAAAATCCGGAGGTCCCATTTGATTACTAACCACGGTTCGGTTCAACTTGAGGGCGGTATTGGTTACCTCCGGTTCTGACATTAGCCGAAAGGATTTCCATCGGTGGCGGTACAATTGTAGTAAGCATGCGGGCCACCACAAGTAGTACAAGTCGAGTCCACCGCTTTGACTTGGCGGGTGGAGAAAATTAATCTTAGCCGTCTTAATCTTAACCAAAGCCTGAATCATATCCGTAAGCTTATCAATCTTAGCATCGGTGCTAGACGTATTTTAGTAAGACGATGGCGATGGTGTAACACTCACAGGCGACAGCAGATTTGCTACGTGAGTACGAACTTTAGATTTGTTCTCAATAATGGACAAGGCATCTCTCGTTGATCGGGTCAACAAATTACCACCAGCGGCGGCATTGAGAGAGTCTTGATCATCTCATTCAAACCGTTATAAAACGTATCAAGTTGTGTAACTTCGGAAAAACCATGATGGGGACATTGCCTAAGCAAATCTTTGAATCGGTCCCATGCCTCACTAAATGATTCATCAAATCTTTGTGTGAATTTTGTTATTTCATTTTTTAAGCTTGTTGTTTTAGGCGGTGGGAAGAATTCGTTCACGAATTTTGACACTAAATTCTCCCATGTGGTTATCGTTCGAGGGGGTAGTTTTGAGCCATCCGGCGGCCCCAGAAGTGAAAGCGAGGAAGGTAGCTTGGCCTCTTCGGAGCGTTACGGTACTTGATCGTGAGCGTGAGCTTGTTAAATCGTCGGATATGAGTGAGGATGTCCTCTCAAATCCGTAAAATTGGCTGGGCGAAACCAAATTTATCAATCCGTGTTTAAGCTCAAAGTTATAAACAGCGATTGCGGGACGACGATGGCTTCTCCATAACCCTCGGTGGGTGCTTGGAGTTGCTCTAGCATAGATCGGTTGTCCTCCGCCATTTCGACGATGGGCGGATTCGGATTAGTTCGAATCTCGGGTTCGACTAATGGAGCACGTCTATTTCGCCTTTGGAATTGTAGCGGCTTGTGGCGGTTCGTAGTTATTAGAACGAGTCGCATGCACTTTCAAAAACCAAGGCAATTAAAAGCGGTATTCGAAATCAACAATGAACTTAACCAATAATCCCAAGTGAATAAATCACTTCTATAAGACAAACGCACAACGGCGGAGAAGCTTTTAGGTCGTGAAGCTTATTAAAAACCCGCCTCTTTTCACCGCAATTTAATGTCGGGCGTCCTTATACCCACCACCGGTTTGTTTATCCAATAGAAATAAATCGACTCACAAGCGACACAAAGGCAAGTTTTTGATCTTTGGTTCAGGAACTTACTAATGATAACACCTCCGTTGAGAATGTTATATAATTGGTGTATTCTATTTAGCTCAAAAACAAAAGGGAAAATCTTTTTGTATTTTTAATATGATATATATATATATAAAAGAAAAAGGAAAATATTTTTTACTTTTTTGATTTTATAAAAAATAGTAACTTCACGAAGGAAGGATCTCGAGTCACTAATCGTCAAACCTTTAACGATATTTTCGCGACACAACCTCCCGTGGCGTAAAAATTTGATTCGTTGAGGTTTAGGGGTGTGTGTGTTTGGATAAAACCACAATATCGATATCAAAAATAACCACAAGGAATGATTTAAAATCCCTTTAGGAAATAGGATAATGAATCAAAAGCGTGGTGATAGTGATACAGTTAGAAATCCAGTCGTTTCCTAGAGGTGTGAATGGGCAACGTCGTTATTGGTTCGTTATTAAAATGCTCGATGTTTTGGATTATGATTTTATTAAAACTACGGGAAATGGGAAAGCAATTAAGGGAAATTACACTACGGGAATCCTAAATAGCGATTATAAACTAAAAGCAATTAAATGAAACGAAAATAAAATGCAACTACGTCTATTCTAAGTTCTAAAAATGATCTAAAATTACTTTCTAACTAAAAATGATATTAGAAAATTAAATAATAATTAAAACTAATTTTAGGATTTTTCGGAATTTATTTGAATTAAAAACTAATTTAAAACTAATTTAAATGCTAAAAATTACAAATTAAACTAGGAAAAATCTGGAAAAATGATTTTTTACTTTTTATAATTTTCTTAATCTAGGAAGAAAATTGATATTTTTTTGGAACCTTTTAAGATTAATTGAATTAAATGCTATTTAAAAGTATTAAAAGCTAGTTTTAATTGAGAAAAATAGTAACGATTCTTGAAAATTATGAAAAATTAGGAAAAATCTAAAATATTATTCTAAACTAGGAAAAATATAAAAACTATGAGAAACATGTGAGAGATTTAAAAAGCAGTAGTGCAATGGATTATGATAAGCTTTTAAGAATAAGCTAAAAAGCACTAGAGGTTATCAAATGAACTCGAAGCTAAATAAAACTAAAAGTACCTAAAAGCAACTAATTCAAACTGTTCTTAACCTCTAATGAACAACTTTCAATGATTTGGTTAAAGCCAAATAATTCACAGACACCCACTTTTAAGCTAAATCATTTGCTAATCCAATAGAAAAGCTCTTAAAGAAACCGGAAATGAGAACTTCAAGACCACCAAGTTAGGAACAAATAGACCAATTTTCGGACAACGAAAAACTATTTGAACTACGGACAAGGTTTTACAAGTTGCACGTATCACCTCGATGTGTTGAGTGTGAGCGAAGGAAAATGAAGCTTATTGATGCTTATTTAGTGCTTATAATGATTCCCAAAAATTCCACAAAATTCAGAATTCAACAATAGACCAATTGAGCTTACTTATCCCAAATTTGCAAATATTTTGAACCAGAATTGAGTGTGTGAAAAATCTACAAAGTTTGGTAAAAGCAATTTCTTGTTTTGACTTTTAGACACAATTTGGATATTTGACTAAAATGAGATTTGAATCCAATTGATGACTGATATTGATGTAGCAAGCTATAATAAAGCTAAATTAAGCTACTCCTATGAATTCTAAACACAATTTAAGCTTATGATCTCTAAAATCTATGAGATAAGAACTCAAGACAGATTCAAGGTGATTTTGACTATAGCAATCTAAGGTGCATTTAAGTCCTAAAATACTAGTTATAGCTAATAAGCTGAAACAACCATTATACTCTTGAATTAACTTTGAATCTCAGTTACTATGTTGATCCAAACATAAGTTTCTAACAGTTTTGCAATCTAATCTATCATGTCACAATCTAAACCAAGCGGCAATGATATCAATATTCTAACAATAATAATAACCTAAACCGACAAATAATCACCTAAAACCTACAATAAAAGAGTAACACAAAAAGTAGCTTGAGTTAAGTAAATGGACGTAATTCAACTCACTTGTGGTCTAGCTTATAATGTGACTTATATGAGAACCAAATTATACTATTTTAAACCAAATCAACCCAATTCAACTCATCAACCCAAATCCATATCCATTTTGACAAACCGGATCCATTACCATTCCAATTACGCCTTTGTTGATTTTATTGGTGAATTTGGTTTTGAGTGAATTTTGAGATTGAAACAAAATTAAGCTCACAATAAGCTATCACAAGCTTAGATGAACCTAATGAAATAGTATCTGAGGTTTAAGATGAACTTAAAAGGTTAAGAGTATTTTTATTTTCAACTATTTTTTACGATTTTTATTTTTTGAGTTAATGAAGAAATTAAACGAAAATAGTTTTAGATAGAAATAAGCTTTAAACAATAGCAATAAACATATTAGAATCATAAACAACTAATAAAAAACTTGGGAAATTAAAAACTGTTATATTAATAAAAACTTGAAATACAAAAGTGAATTACATAAGCGAAGGTAAAACTTAAAAGCGATTACAAAATGATATTAAACTCTTTGAAAATAAGATAAAAGGAAAGATAGCTCCATTGTGAGCGAATGGGGTCTTTAAATACTTGAGCTCAAGGTCATGGAAGGATCTGGAAGTTGTATTTGTGCTTTCTGCAGGTATCGGTATGATCAATCTTCACCGTCCATCATTTCATCTTAGCCTTAAGTTGAATCCACCATGTTGCACTATTGTCGGGGGTGAGGATTTGGTGAGATGACACGGATTGCCAACGGCATCCGGTGTTAACGATGGAACATCGATAAATCTTTATTATTACCATAATGATAGTGGATTTGGCCAATTAAAGCGCGGGGTAATTTAGGGTTCTTGGCTGGGTTTGGGAATTGGGGGTGAAAAGGGCGCGTGAGGTTTATTTAATATATTTCAATTTCCTTGACCGGGTTTTGTGGGGGTTTGACCAGGGTCCAAATGGGTATACGGGTTGGGGATCCGGGTAAGTTTATTTGGCTTGGTCCGGGTATGAACTTGGGTTATTAAACGGTTTTGGTGTTTTGACTATGGTTGACCAGGCTAAAAGTTGGGCTTGACTTGGGCCTTTGTTAAATATATTTGGATATTGGACATGATATGGACCCATTAGGCAATTTAGGGACTTAATGTGTACAATGAAATTTAGGACCATTCTTGTAAATCGAAAATTTGATCAAGGACTAACTGCCAATCTTCAAATAATCAAGGGCTGAATTTGTGATTTAAAACTTAGAGTATATTCTGCCAATAGCGAAAGTTCAGGGGACTATTCGACAATTCTTCAAACTTGATTATATCTTTCAAATATCATCCTCTGAGCATAAAAATCTTCACAGTCTTAATTAAACCTTAAGAACAAACTTTAGCTCTTAATCTCTAGTGCTTTCGGGTTTTAAATGCGATTTGGCTTCTTTTTGTGTGTTTGTCATATCCGTACACGCATGCAAAAACTCAAAGAAAACAACAAATATTAAGCATAAGCGGCTCTTTCTTGGTTATTTTGGGTGATTTTATAAAGAAAAGATATGTGTTTAAGCACATATCAAGGATCATCATATGTGTTTATGTTTTGAATTGGAAGGCTTAAATCACTGTGGTTTGGTTGCTTTTGATTGATAAAGTGGTTATTTTTAAACTTTGTACAAAGCGAGTTGAGTCTCGGATATTTGTTTCTTCGAGCGGTAGCTTCATTCTTTGGATGCGGTTGGTATATGCGACTTGGCTATTAGCTTGAGTTTGATCTTTTAGCGACTTGAGGTCTAGCGAGTTGTTTCTTTAAGCGACGAGTTCAAAGCGACAGTATTAGCGGTTGTATAGCTAGCGAGAGAGTTAGTTTAGCGACTTGGTGGTTGTGCGAGTTGTGTCTATTTGCGACTTGCTATTAAGCGAGTTGCCTCATATGCGACTGCTATGGCGAGTTGATTCCTTAGCGACTTGTTTCTTTAAGCGAGTTGGTTGTTTAGCGAGTTGATAATTAAGCGAGTTGAGTGTTTAGCCACTTGTCCATTAAGACTTGTTACTTCTTACGTCTTTGCATTCTTACGGTTGTTCTTTTGGTTTAGTAAAATCCAGTGAAAGAATCAATTTCGGTTTAATCAAGAATAGTAAAATCCTAGAACTTGTAATCATGGCAAACATCTTTCCAACTATTGTTTCTTCGTAGCGAGGACGTTCAGCGGCGGGATCGGATACTGATCCACCTATGCAGCAGGCTGATTATGACTCATGGGCTCAACGAATGATTATCTTGTTTGGGAAAAGAAAACGGAGTCAACATTCTCAAGTCAATTGATGAAGGACCTTATCAGATTGAGACTACAAGAGACATAATTGATACTTCTGCTGATGGAACAATGATCTTTGGATTAGACAGACCAAAGATGTATGATGAGCTTAATGATAAGGTGAAAAAGAGATTCGATCTTGACATCGGGGCTTCCAACATTATACCAGGGTCTTCCAAAAGATATCTACAAGCTTATCAATCACAACAACGAAAGCTAAAGGCGATGGGGATAATGTCAAGATGCTTCTCTCTGGTTCTGAGTTAACTAAGGAAGACAGAGAATCACAACTCTATGATGAGTTTGAGCACTTCAAGATGAAACCAGATGAGAGTGTCTATGAGTACTACTTGAGATTCCATAAGCTTGTGAATGACATGAGGAACATCAAAATGACCATGCCTAACATTCAGCTGAACTCAAAGTTTGTGAACAACATGAATCCCGAATGGCACAAATTTGTCACCTTTGTGAAGCTAACCAAAGGATTGAAGAATACAAACTATGAGCAATTGTATGCCTTCCTTCTTGAGAATGAGAGGCATGCTATGTTTGAAAAAAGGATTCTGAACAGTTCAAAACCAATGGGGAGAATCAAGCTCACCAAATGATTCCTCTTTCTACACCAATGTTGGTATTACCACCAAAGCCTCACAAGTTATTACCATGGGTGATGGTAATTACAAACTCATTCCGATCCAATATAAGCAACCGACCTAAATACATGCATGGAAAACTTCATTAATCAACTATCTCTCATGGTCAAAAAACATGAACTCTTCACACACCAACAATAACCTCGAGCAAGCATCAATCCACATAATCAAGCAACTGTCAGAGATGGGAAGGTTATGGTGCAACCAGTTCAAGAAAGGCATTATGAACAGGGAAGAGGTGGAGCTGGTAGAGGTTATGCTGCTAATCAAAATCGTGGAAGGAATGGAATCAAGGTCAAGCAAAGCCAATCAAATGCTATAACTGTGGTGGTGAGGGACATATTGCAAGGCGTACATCTCAAAACGTCCTCGAATCGAGAATACTTTAGAGACAAGATGTTGCTTGTCAAGCTCGGGATAATGAACGCTTTGGATGAAGAGGATTGTTGTTTCTTCTTGAAGGGAATGCTAAGACATATGATGCTGATGTGGATGGCGGCAGTCACGAGGGTATGGTAGGAACAATCCAAATGCCTTTCAAGTAGTGATTGTGATGCTTATGACTCGGATGTGGATGATGAACCAACTGCCAATTAATCTTCATGTAGCATTTCTCTATGGTCTCTCCTAAGGTTCCTTCATCACAACAAGTGGTCCATCCAAAGAATCAATCATCTCGAGGTATTAAAACTATATGATGATGTTGATGAAAAAAGATACATAATGAAAGTACAATCACTTGAAACTTATGAATCAAATATTGATAATGTGGGTAATAGTAATATTGTCCCATATGATCAATATGTTATACAAAGTGAAAGTGAGTTGTACCACGTGATGTATCTTCTGCGATCAATAATGACTATGTTTTTGATGAATACACGCATGTGCCCACGATGATTCTATTATCTCTGAACTGAATGCCTATAAAGAACAAGTTGCTATTTATGAACAACATGCTAAATTTGAGTTAACCACACGTGGCGAGAGAAATGGATGACCAAATGCATACAATTATTAGAAAAAGTAATTTTAGAGAAGAAGTATTAAAACAAGAGTTAAACTCCTTACAAGAAAAGCTTTCTAAAACCGCTAAGCAAAAACAAGAACTTCAAGAAAATGTTAAAATGCTTAAGCAAGAATTCAATGCTAAGGAATCAAAACTTTTGAATGATTTTTCCAATCTAAAAACTTTGAAAAACAAGCTTGAAAATAAGTTGTGCGTACAAGGAAATACCATTCAATTTGCTCACTTGATCACTAAGCATAGAGTCTTAAGCGATAAGCATAGCATTCCCCTCGTTGAAGAACCAAATCCGAGTCATTAAAAGGCTAGCCGCTCATAAGGTTATTTATGATGGTAATGAAATCCTTAAGCCTAGAGCGAAACCTAGTTGCAGTGCTTGAGGAAGATAAGAAATTAGATGAAGTCACTAGGGAGAAAATGGATAAGAAACTCAACAATCCTACATGTAAAAAGAAAAACATAACTATCAAACCTCATGATTACACTAAGGAAAATTGGATCTCCTTTAACATGTTTAAGCCTCAAACTCAATAACTCCCGAACAATTTTTTGGAAGAAAGGATATGGATAAGCAAAAGCGAGAGAATCTTGTTAAACAAACCCTCCCTTTAGGAAAATGCCTTGGCAATTGTGTATCCTCCCAATACACCAATGCATTTAGTTCCTAGAACTATTGCCACTAAAAGCAAGACCTTAATCAGTCAATATGTTATCTTTCAATTATTTGTTGATTTTGAGAAAACTTGTAAGAAAAGGATCACACCCTTTGGGATAACTGAAGGGGAAAGGGGTTTTGAGCAAACTAAAGAATGCTATTTAAGTGAGGTCATGCCTTTCTTTAAACAATTAAAAGGTCAATTTGAGAGTCTTAAAAAGGGGATGGATTCAGATATTAAAGAAATGGAAAAGGAATTTGATGCAATGATAGTTAAGGTTAGTGACTATGGCGGAATTAAAATATAATGAGATTGAGAGGAAGAACTTGCATACCTTGAATGAGAATCTTATTTCTGAATGTAGTGCTCAAGATGTGTTTTACACTGCTACAAATTGTTCCATTAATGCTTCTCTATTTCATGAATTATCATTTGCTCGAAAGTCTCCCATGATCGTGTCATTGAGCTTGAAATCAAAAAACTCTAAACTAAGTGAGAAAATTGAACAGGATGATCACGATAATTTGGTAAAACATTTTTCTAAACTAGAAGTTGAACATTTTGATTTACAACTAAAATATCAACATTTCAAAGAAAATGTTAAAACCTCAAATATCAAGACATCCTCGGATGTTCAGAGTTTGATGCGTTTTTGAATTAAACAAACGTGATGAACGATTCAAGCTCATGTAACACGATCGAAAAGTTGAAAGCCCAAATTTCTCAATTAAAGGGTGAAAAGAACAATGTGATTGGCTCCCAAATGCCTCCTCCTTTAGATTCTCGGAATTCTCAAACTTTTCATCTTCAAAACTTGGTTAATGCTTTACAAAAGGAAAATGAGAGTTTTCTAGAAGAAAATGAAAAAGTTAAACGACATTTTAAAAAGTTATATGATTCAATAAAGGTCACTCGTGACAAAAAATAATGAAAAATAACTTTTTACAAAAGAAATTGAGAATCTAAGAGTCGGGAAAAGGGAAATGCCACTGTCCAATAGGAGAATGTTGTATCAAAGTCATTGTAATAAATATGCTTTGTCGTGAAATATATTCCTCCTCATCTTAGGAATAATGAACTTGCTATTCAAACATATTTCTCCTGTCTTAAGGATAGTCTAGAATGTCTCCGTGAGATTGTTGAAGAGGTTTTCATTAATAAACCTCTTGATAATGAAATTGGTTTGCATGCATATGCCAAACGATCTCAAGAATTTCTAGAATGCTTAATTGCAACATGTCCTAAATCCTTAGGTGAGCAAGTCAATCCCTTGATACCTTGTTCTATGCCTAGTGCCAAGTATGCAATTCATTCAATGCCCATATTTATGAATGATACGTATTGCCTTCTAGTTGAGATCGGCTTAGAACTAAGAAAGTGAACTTCATGTGCCTTCAAGTTGAATCAAAGCACTTCTATACAGAATGCAAAAAGTAGCAAAAACCAACTAATGTTCCCATTCCCTCTACAGAAGTAATCAGTGACATTAAAGCAAGCAGGTCAAAGTCTCACGGCAATACAAGGAATGATAGGACATCGCAAGCTAAGAATGTGCATTGGAGGAAAGTAGAAGATCACTAGAATACTAAGTTTGAGTTGAATAAAGCGAATGGGTTGATTCTAGTATTAGCTATAAGCGTCGCATGTAATTAATTCAATTACTACTTTGCAAACCATGTAATGATGACTGCTTGAATTCGGTTGCTAATCATGAATGTGGTGTGAATGTTTTGTCTAATGCTGTCAAATGCCCTGTTAAAATTGTTAATGCAAAAAATCAAGCTAAGAAGGCTAAAGGCAAGCGAAAGAAAGTTAGAAAGCGTTGAAACCAGGAAAGAACATTTAGTAAGATAGGTTATCAATGGATACCTTTTGGCCATAAGATAATCAGTTTGCCCTCAATCGCTAAATCAATGCCCACTAGAAAATGGATGCCTCTTGGTAGAACTATTCCCTTAAGAAGTGAACATACTTTGAATAGGTCAAATATGGACACTAGCTTTACGCATCTATTTCTAATGATTCCATTGTTTCTATTTACGATGTGGGTGTTCCAATCACAATTACTAACCAAGTGGAACCCATTCTTGCATGGGGATCCCAATTATCCAATTATCCATTCTTGTGCGTGTTCTGCGGATCGTTCAAATCGATTACGTGGTACCGGACTCAGTTGTTCCAAGCATATGACCGGAGACCGGTCACGGCTCATGAACTATGAGTAAATTCATCCGGGTTTGTTAGATTGAGGAGCGATCATTTTGGTGCAATTATGGGTTATGGAGATTATGTTGTCGGTGATAGTGTTATCTCGAGGTATATTATGTAGAAGGTCTTGGTCATAACTTATTCTCTGTCGGTCAATTCTGTGACTTTGATCTAGAAGTGGCCTTGAAACATACTACTTGTTTAGTTAGAGAACTTGATGGTAAAGAACTTTTAAGAGGAACTCGTGGTTCAAATCTATACACCATCTCTATCGAAGATATGATGAAGTCTTCTCCAATTTGCTTGTTGTCAAGGGCTTCGAAAACAAAGTCATGGTTATGGCATCGTCGTCTCAATCACTTGAACTTTGACACCATCAATGATCTCTCCAGAAAGGACTTAGTTGTAGGTTTACCTAGATTAAAGTATGAAAAGGATCATCTTTGTTCAGCATGCCAATTGGGAAAAAGCAAGAAGTATGCCCATAAACACAAACCTACAAACTCGATTCTGAAGTTCTTCATACAATTCACATGGATTTATGTGGACCCATGAGAGTGGAGAATATCTTTGGGAAGAAATATGTGTTAGTTATAGTTGATGATTACTCTCGATTCACGGGTTAAGTTCTAAGGACAAAGGATGAAACTCAGATATCATCATCAAACTTATCAAACAGTCTTGAGGTTCGACTTAACAAAACTGCCGAATCATCGAGCAGAACAATGGGCCGAGTTTGTTAATAAACAACTTAGTGAGTTTTATGAAAGTGTTGGAATCAGTCATCAAAGAAGTGTTCCACGAACTCCTCAACATAACGGTGTAGTTGAAAGCAATCGAACTCTTGTGGAAGCCACAAGAACAATCTTTGATTTACTCAAAGGTTCCAATGTTTCTCTGGGGTGAAGCCATTGCCACTGCATGCTACACTCAAAATCGATCCCTAATTCACCTTGCTCATGGAAAAACTCCATATGAACTTGTCCACAATAGAAAACCTAATCTCTCATTCCTTCATGTGTTTGGTGCATTGTGTTATCCAACTAATGAGGGCCAAGACTTAGGCAAACTTAAAGCTAAAGCGGACATTGGAGTATTTGTAGGATATGCACCAAACAAAAGGGATACCGAATCTACAACAAAAGAAACCGAAATATCATGGAAACAATTCACGTTACGTTGATGAGTGACCGGTCCAATGGCTCCAGGACAACCGTTACGGACCGCATCTCATCATGTAGTCCCATTGGTTCTACTCTTGTTTTCAACTCCTCTCCAGCAACTCCTTATGTACCTCCATCGAAGATGATTTGAAGAAATTGTTTGATCAATGTTTGATGAACACTATGAGCCAAGTGCTAATGATCTGTCAATCCCATCATCAGAGGCTGCTACCATCCACGTGCAATGAAGTTAACCCCAGTTTCTATGACATTAAGTCAAGAAGCGCCACTTATAATCACTGTCTCATCAACAAATCATCAATCATCGGTGTACATCATGGAATGTTTCGGCACCCTTGATGGAAGAATCCCTTTGCTACTCCGAAGATGCTCCATTTGAAAACATATTTGCTCCTGAATCATCATCAGAACCATCTTCGGGGAGAAATCGACTCTGCTACTTCTATTCCTCAACAACAACCACATGAACACCTTAGAAAATGGACACATGATCATCCATTGGACAACATCATTGGAAACCTCTCGTCCGTATCCACACGGAAACAACTTGCAACCGATGCCTTATGGTGCTTTTTCAACTCAGTACTCTCTAGGTTGAACCAAAGATGTTAAAACGCGCCATGAATGAAGACATTTGGTTCAATGCCATGCAAGAAGAAATTCATGAGTTTGATCGACTTGATGTATGGGAATTAGTACTGCTCCAGTTGTGCTATGATCATTGCTCTAAAGTGGATCTTCAAAGTGAAACTTGATGAGCATGGTGATGTTTTAAAGAACAAGGCTCGATTGGTTGCAAAAGGATACCGTCAAGAGGAGGGTATTGACTTTATAGAATCATTTGCTCCTTTGCAAATGTCGAGGCAATAAGAATCTTCTTGGCTAATCTTTGCAAGTAAGAACATGGTGGTTTATCGATGGATGTAAAACGGCGTTCTTAAGGAGATCTTAAAGAAGTCGTATACGTCACCAACCCGAAGGTTTGTGAATCGAGAACATCCTACTCATGTCTATCATTTGAAGAAGGCTCTTTATGGTTTAAAGCAAGCTCCAAGGGCATGGTATGATACGCTATCAAAGTTTCTTCTATCTTTTGGATTGACAAAGGAAGCGATTGATCGACATTGTTCACGTTCAAATATATGTTGATGATATTATCTTTGCCTCGACTGACCCAATGAATGTGATCGTTTTTCAAATGAAATGGGTTCCAAATTTCAAATGTCAATGATGGGACAAATGTCATTTTTCTTGGGATTACAAATTTCACAAAGTTTCGGAGGCATTTTTATAAATCAATCTAAATATGCAAATGAGATTTTAAAGAAATTTGGATTTGATTCTAGTGACCTTGTTGACACTCCCATGATTGGCGTACTAAACGGATGAGGACCACTCGAGGATCATGGTAGACCAAACAAAATATCGTAGTATGATTGGATCCAGATGTACCTCATGCGATGAACCTTGATATTCGTTGTATGCATGTGTGCTAGATACGAGCTAAGCCTACCAAAAGCACCTTGAAGCGGTTAAACGGGTCTTCGGTATCTCCAAGGAACCATCAACATGGGACTTTGGTACCCGAAGGACACCGGTATGTCACTAACGGCATATGCGGTCTCTGAGATCATGCGGGGTGTCAAGATACCGTCAGTCACGATGCAGGTGCTTTCAGTTTTTGGGTGATAAGCTTGTGGTCGGTCTTCAAAAAGCAAATGAGTACTTCTATTTCCTCTCTAGAGGCTGAATACATAGCCATGTCATCTTGTTGTGCTCAAGTCTTATGGATGAGATCTCCATTACTCGACTATGGCTTTGAATTCAACAAAATCCCTGTCTTTGTGATAATAAAAGTGCTATTGCTCTCTCATGCAACAACGTTCAACACTCAAGAGCAAAGCATATCGACATTCGACATCATTTCATCAGGGAACAAGTGGAAAAGGTGTGGTGGAACTCTATTTTGTGAGGACTGAATACCAATTAGCGACATCTTCACCAAAGCTCTTCCTAGAGAACGTTTTGAGTTTATCCTTCCACATCTTGGTCTAAAGAGTCTACAACCGGAAACTTACTCGCGTCTTCAAGAGGAAGACGAGGAGTAAAGGTCTTTATTCATCTATCTCTTGTGTATATTTATTCAAAAAGCAAAATAAAAAAAAATAAAAAAAATTTGAAAAATCTTGAAAAATTCCAAAAATATTCTTTTTTGTCATGTTTTTCCTTATTCGATATCATATACGGACTTTGTGTTGACATTCAAAGAATGTCACGGGTCTTTAGATGTTAATCGAATGTACATAGTTCTGTCAAAAAGGGAGAAAAATGGTGGTTTATTGTCATTTGACATTAACCCGTTTTAAGTAAGAAAGTGAGCCATGATTTATCTTATTTTACAAATCTCATGCTCGTTCTTAAAATATTTCATAAAAGACAAATTTTTTCTCTTTCCAAATATTTTCCGTCTAATGATTCTTCGAAAAATATTTGCCATCTAATAAAAAAATTGCTTTGAAAATACCCGTACTCTATATTAGTGTAAATCATTTGTGTTTATCATCTGTCAAAATCTATCTCTCAATCAACAACTTGTTGATTGAGGGAGAATGATTTTATTGAATTAAAAAGTTATTTTGAAATCATTTTTCAAACAATTGTACGTAAATGAGCAAGGTTTATTGTTGAAAAATCAAAATGAATAATGTTTTATACAGTTGATTCAAAACCTTTGCTAATGTTATGTTTTCAAAAGACAATCTTGCATGTTAAATCAATGGAGTTTAAAGTCTGAAAATCTGATCCTTATCAGTTAAAAAGTTTTTATTCAAAATCAAGTCACTATTCTCCTCAAAAGCTCTCAAAATTTAATTTAAATCAATAGAGATCACTCTCAAAGTTTGAAAGTGTGATCGGGGAGAATTTTGATTTAAATTGGATTTAAACGATAACTTGATAATGGTTTTATAAATGTTTAGCAAGCTTTCCTCCCCACATGTGCCAAGCGATTTCAAATTTTCCATGCACATGTTGAGGGGAGCATCTATTTTAAACCACAAAGATTTGAAACGTGATCAATTTATTTCAATGTCAGAGTTTTTGTTTCTAATATGTGCAAAACATTTTCAAATTTCTATGCACATATTGAGGGGAGCAAATTTTGAAAACCACAATCTTTATATATAACTACTCTTAGATGCAAGCCAATCCCTCAAAGATGAAAATTATTTTCATTACAAAATGATGATTGATGCACATGTTGAGGGGGAGCTCTTGTTCTAAAATATCAAAAACAATTCTGGTACAAAATGCTTTGATAATATATCACAAGTATCTGGATTGATTTTCAAATGGTTTTCAATTGGTTCCAATGGGAGATGAACAATACCAAATAGACCGACCAACTTTACTTTATGTATGGTGATATAAGGATGATAAGGTTAGGTATTTGTTCCCATGATCCGCCAGTTCCGGAGGGATCTACCGAGGGGACAATCCACTAGATAGTGTAGAAGTCCTAGGTATGATGAAAAAAGGAGAAAAGTGAGATATGGGAAGAGTCTTGACTGAGGCGAGAGATAGTCTTGGAATAAACCCAACAAGGTTCTAGTTATGAAGTCTTAAGCTTAGCGAAGGGTTGAAGAATGAAAAAGAATTGAATGTGAAAAGGGTGAAAATAAATAGCCCTCTATTAATTCAACCTTAGAGGCGGAATACGGGTTCAATTCATATACTACTAGTGGTTACTAAGGTAACAAGGTATTGAAGACATGGACCTGATGGCCTTAGCGCACTAACTTCCCAAACCACTCAAGTTCCTCTTAAAGGACTTGTTTCATTCTCACGGGGAACCGACATTATCTATCGACTTTCTCTTAGAGATTGTTGATATTGAAGAAGGAGACCCTCTCCCTAGTCTCTGATATAGGATCCAAATATGCACAAATTGAGTCTAGAGCCAAGAGATCATCAATAAATCTAATTAGGACACTTTCAATGAAGACTCTCTGTTTCACACAATGTGGAAAGAAAGATTATATCTTATGAGTCCTACGCATTATCCTTGTGGTATTGCCAGAACATCTGAGTGATATGCCAACATATTCACAATGAAGATGGAAAGCCTTCTGGAGCCAACATCAAACAAGCTCCTGGTGGGTGGCATGTGAGATTTATCAATAGATCAACCATGTGACAACTGAACATAAATAATGGGCGATTCAATCTTTTGAATCAATCAGTTCAGTTATGGATTGGCGGATACCTTTGAAAAACCGGTCGTTGTGCTTAAAAAATTCTTTTCTTTAGCACATATTTGTGTACAAATATTTCAAAATAAAAGGTGTTTATGATTGATAATTGATTTTCATTAAAACCTTCGTTGTATTGCAAAAACAATTTCTATTGAGCGATACGCGATTGTTTTTCAAATCTCTTTTTATCAATCGGTGAATCTAATTCGTTTCACTCGTGTTGTCTTCTTTGAGACGTTCGGTTTGAGAACGGCTAGAGCATTTCGAAAACCTGTCAAAGAAATTCTTGAATTATACACGATCCGCGAGCGTGCTATCTTGATCAACGAGAACGTGGGCGTGTACCTCAATTCAACGAAAGTGATCAAAGACACTTCGTGCACTTTATTGCTTCTGTTGTATCGTAGTGCCGCGGCGTTCGCGGTGATCAGAATGAAGCGGTCAATCCATAGCCGCATGCTCACACTACACATTCATCTCAAAAGAAATAATGATAAGTGCTTCACGACTCACGATACTTTCACTCCATCGTGCGCTTTATCTTTGCGCAAATATCATGATCCATAAAAGCTTCGCTACTCACGATGAGGATAAATCATGATCGAGTGAGCATGTCGGTCCATTTGTCACAACATCACATAATACCAACACCACAATGGAAGAGTCGAGATTTATGTTAGGCATGATCTCAATGATGGCTCAAACTCTTCATCACGTGGATCATTAAAGACCTCCACTGAATTATCCAAACATGCAGATCATGAAGAATCAATGACTACGACTCACGAGCAAAGAACTTAATCAAGAATCATAGAACAATCTAATGTAATATCTGTTTGTATTCTTTGTAAATTGAGGTGACCTCCCTTAGGGGAAGATTGTTAGGAATTAGAAATTCGGTCGTTAAAGATTCGGTCACCCAAGTATATGTATTCGTTAAGCTTCGTAGTCATAGTCACGTTATGTTAGTAAGTAGTTTGTTATGTAAGTGGAGGGCGGACGGGTCTTTACCCCTTTGTATGCACGATCCACGATACGTGGTGGCGTTTGTAAACCTATAAATACCTCTACCTCCCAAGGTAGAGGGTTGGGCTCAATACCATTTTTCTTTGTTTCACATAGTTCCCAACTCTCTTCCATTTCTCTCACTAGAACTTTCTCTCTCTAAACTAACTTGAACGCCCCATTGTGATTATGGTTTAGTGTGTTTGTGAAATCCTATTTCTTACAAGTATGAATAGCGTGAGCTTAAGAGTAATGAAATTGAGAGAAAGAATCTTCATATTCTAAATGATAATTTGATTTCTAGATGTATTGCTCAAGATGTGTTTTACACTATTCTTGGGATTACTTTCATTCACGCTTCTCAATTTCATGAAATGTCAATTGCGTTGAAAGTCTCCGGGATGCGTGTCATTGAGCTTGAGTCTAAAAATTTAGAATTGCATGATATCGAAAAAAGAAGCGATCATGATAACATGGTTAATATTTTTCTAATGGAAGTTAATTTCTTGGTTTTACAATTAAAATATCAACATCACGAGAAGAAAATGTTAAAACCTCAAATGCCAAAGACATCTTAGGATGCTCCTGAGTTTGATGTAGTTTTTAAAATCAACAAGCATGATGAACATATCGAGCTCATTTTAAACCCGATCACAAGATTGAAAACCACATCTCATTGAAGGGTGAAAAGAATGAAGTGACTGGATCCCATATGCCTCCGCCTTTAGATTCTCAAAATTTCCTTCAAACATTATTGATAACTTTAAGGAAAATGATTATTTTAATCTTTGAAATTTAAAAAGTTAATGATCAAAACAAAGAGTTATGTGATTCATTCAAAGTTAATAATGATAAACATTGAAAAATAACTTCTTTGCTTAGCGATATTGATACGGCGTGAGTGAAAGGAAAATTGCCAATCCCTAATTGCAAATATTACGTTTAAGGTTTCGCTTGTGATAAGTATGCTATTGATATGTTTATATATTCTCTCTTAGGAATAATGAACTTGCATAAAGCATATCTCTCATACCTTAAGGATAGTTTAAAGGGTCTCCGTGAGATTGTTGAAGATGATAGAATAGAAAAACCTTTTGATAGTGCAATAAGCCTATACGCATGGATGCCAAACGATCTCGGGAACTCTTAGAATATGTAATTGTCACAAGTCGAAATCTAGTAATAGGAGAGATAGAATAGTTGCACCAAGTTCTATGCCTAAAGTTAAGAATGTGACTTTTGGTGTGCCTCACAAAGCTTAGATCCGGCACTTCTAGACCACTAATGCAAAAGGTATTATCACCAACTAATATTCCGTCATTCCTTCTCTGAGAGTAATCAGCGACACTAAGGTTAGCGGGTCAAAGCCTTCAGGCAATACAATGCAAGATAGGACCTTGCGAGCCAAGAGTGTTGAAGAAAAGAAAGTAGAAGAACACCCTAGGAAGAATAAGTTTGAGCTGAATAAAATGAATCGTGTTGATTCTAGTATTAGCTATAAGCGTACTGTAATTAATTCAAATGCTGCTACTATTTGCAAAATATGTAATGAATGCTTGGTTTCTGGTATGAATCATGAATGTGTTGTGATGAGATGAAAAATGCTATTAAATATTCAATAAAAAATGTTGGAAATGTCAAACAGGTTAAGGATGCCAGAAAGCCAATTTGGAAAAGGGTTAGTAAGTATTGGAAACCTACAGAAGAAAAATTTATAAATGTTAGTTATCAATGGAAACCTAATTCCAAATTGAATGAATTATGTCCTAAGATGTCTAGATATATGCCCTATAAGAAATGGAATCCTACTGGTAGAATCATACCTTTAAGAAGTTGTGGAGCTTCAAATAGGTCCACTGCCACTACTAGTCTTGCCTCCACAAGTAAAGATGTCATAGCTTCTGAAAATGCTATAGGTATATCAATTGTATGTACTAACCAACAGGAACCCATTCTTCTATAGGGATCCAATGCTTCAGGTTATCCACAACTGGCTGTGTTCAAATCTTGGTCGTCTAATCAATCCTTTGGTATTTGGACTGGTACATTCAAAACATATGACTAGCGCTCAAGCTCACTGCTCAAGAACTTTGTGAATAGATTCATGTCGAACGATTAGATTTGGGAACAACCATTTTGGAGCTATCATGGGTTATGGAGACTATGTTTTTGGAGATAGTGTAATCTCCAGGGTATATTACGTTGAAGGTCTTGGTCATAATTTGTTCTGTTGGTCAATTCTGCGTTCGATCGGAAGTGGCTTTTAGAAAACATTCTTGCTTCGTTAGAGAACTTGATGGTGTTGAACTTTTAAAGGGAACAAGTGGAACTAATCTGTACACCATCTCTATCGAAGATATGATGAAGTCTTCTCCAATCTGCTTGTTTTCAAAGGCTTCTAAAACAAAGTCATGGTTATGGCATCGTCGTCTCAATCACTTGCACTTCAGAACCATAAATGATCTTTCTAGAAAGGACCTTGTAAGAGGCTTACCCAGATTAAAGTATGAAAAAGGTCATCTTTGCTTAGCATGCCAATTGGGAAAAAGCAAGAAATATGCCCATAAACCCAACACTAACTCATCATGGAAGTTCTTCATAACCTTCATATGGATTTGTGCGAACCAATGAGAGTTCAAACCATAAATGGGAAGAAATATGTGCTAGCCGTGGTTGATGACTACTCTCGGTTTACTTGGGTTAAGTTTTTGAGGTCAAAGGATGAAACTCAGAGCATCATCATCAAACTTATTAAGCAGTTCGCAGTCGGCTTAATAAAGCTGTTAGAATCATCCGCGAATAATGGAACTGAGTTTGTAAACAAAGAACTAAGTCAGTTCTATGAAAGCATTGGAATCAGCCATCAAAGAAGTGTTCTCTCGCTCCTCATGAGAAGAGTGTAGTTGAAAGACGAAATCAAACTCTTGTGGAACGCAAGAACGATGCTTATATTTTCAAAGGCCCCATGTTCCTCAGGCGAGAAGCAATTTCCATTGCACGCTACACCCAAAACGTTCCTAATTCATACCACTCATGGAAAAACTCCAAACAAACTTGCCACAACCGAAAACCGATCTGTCCTTACTTCGTGTTGGGCGCCTGTATCCAACTGACTGTGGCAAATTAAAAGCTAAAGGTACGACATTGGAGTTTTGTTGGTTATGCACCAACCGGAAGGGTTACGAATCTACAGATAAAAGAACACGTGGGTTTGATAGACTCCTTGAGATCGTTTTGAGCCTCTAGGGTTTAACAATAACAATGACTATAAACATTATACGCTTGAATTAAACAAACTTCATTATTAATGACACAAGGTTTTACTTTCACCCAATCTCCTCAAAATATTATTTGATCAGAATGATACGTGTTACCTAACTGTAACAGGGGATCTAAGACACCTAGATCTTGGAGGTAAACAACTAACCTAGCGTTTACAATAAGCTACGTCTAGGTTACACACATACACACACACTTAGACTACATTATGAAGACTTATTTAAAACCTACACCCCATGTTCTCTTTATATACTAGAGGATTAGGGTTTACAAATACTCTGAGGACTAAATAATAAATCTTCTTTTGCAAGCAAGTCCTTCCATCTTTTTGTAGATTTCTTTACTTTAAGTCCCTTTGTTTCATTCTTGTATTTATTTTGTCTCATCAAATCTAAGGAACCTAAAACCCAACAATCTTCCTCTATTTGATGATGACAAACAACAAAATCGGTATACGAACTTCCCTAGACAGTAGCAAGTTGAGATGTAAACATCTCCCTAAATGAAACAAATCTTGTCTTCCTTTGTCTTCCCCTTAATCCATGCCATCGCACTCCAATATTTCTTCCCCTTTTTGTTTTCAACAAATAGAGAATATAGCGATGAAAACTTCCCTTGAGTGATGCATGAAAATGATTCTTCAATCATAAGCTCCTTGTAATGATTACTTGTGAAGAAAACCAAATATAACAAACTTGATAAAGAAGTAGAATAACCCAAACTTGTGTCTTATGTCTTGTTTATCCACGTGACTCTAAACTTATACTAACACCATATAAGTAGACCGCAATCTCTTGACAAAATCCTCATCTTCAATGAGACACTGAACACTACAATGTAACTCCTTTAAGTGATAGTTAACTAGGTCTTCATCCATCCACCCCTTGACCTATAAAAACTAGAATTTGCAAGTCTTAAGTCAACATCCTTTAAGCACGAACAAGTTATCTACAAAGTGTAACACCCACTTTGAGATATGATAAGATCAAATCTGTAACTCAACTACAATATCAAATAAGTTATAATCAATCATCTTTGTAATCAACTAATGCAATAAACCAAATACGAGCTTTTAAATCTTTTAAGAACAACTTCCAAACTCACGTGTTGTGTGAACCAATATCCCATGTGTGTGTCACCAAAAATATCAGTACCAAAAACATGTACAGCTTCCCCTCAATTCCAAAACCTCATTAGCATAAATGAATAACGCAAGAAACACCCAGAGTGGAATTGAGATAACACTAGCAGTGGTTTCGAGAAAACACTAGGAGTGGTTTCGAGAAAACACTAGGAGTGGTTTCGAAAAAACACTGGAAGTGGTTTAGAAAAACACTAGAAGTGGTTTCAGAAAAACACTATCGTGGTTTCGAGAATACACTATCGATGGTTTCAAGAATACACTATCGGTGGTTTCGAGAATACACTATCAGTGGTTTAGAATACACTATCGATGGTTTCAGAAAACACTAGAAGTGGTTTTGTAAAAACACTAGGAAAGCTGCTTCTAACCATGAATCATAAACACCACACAATGTATAAACAACCTCCATCAAAAATTAGAACAAGTAACACAAATTCAAGAAGTTGAATATGCATGAAAACCCAAATATTCGAATTATTAAACCGGTTTAGCAGCCAACTTCGACATTGAATAACTTTTGATAGAGACTCGGATCGACAATCCCTTCGGTGAAAAGTTAGATGATTATATAGAAACGTCCACCAAAAATTTCGTTCGATCTAACGGTTAGCGAAAAAGTTATCATCGTTTTAAAAGCAGTGCTGCAGAAAAGTTGCGAATTAAAATCCGATTTCTTCATTCTTTTTCGCCAAGAAACCTTGCGAATCCCTAGGTAACGAGCTCCCCATGCTCTGATACCAATTGTGGAGTTTGATAGACTCCTTGAGATCGTTTTGAGCCTCTAGGGTTTAACAATAACAATGATTATAAACATTATACACCTTTGGAATTAAACAAACTTCATTATTATTGACACAGGTTTTACTTTCACCCAATCTCCTCCGAATATTATTTGATCAGAATAATACATGTTACCTAGCGCCCTTGAGGGATCTAAGACACCTTAGATCTTGGAGGTAAACAACTAACCCTAGAGGCGTTTACAATAAACTACCGTCTAGGTTACACACACTGCCTACACACCTTTAGACTACATTATTGAAGACTTTATTTAAAACCTACACCCCATGTCCTCTTTGTATACTAGAGAGTTAGGGTTTCAAAATCTCTTGAAGGACTAAATAATAAATCTTCAATCTTTTGCAAGCGAGTCTTTGCATCTTTTTGTAGATTTCTTCTTTGTCACTTTAGAATCCCTTTGTTTCATTCTTTGTATTTATTTTGTCTCATCAAATCCAAGGG